>JACEEZ010003071.1:12500-37500 GCA_016584305.1 Chionoecetes opilio
GCCCTGGCCCGGGATCGAACCAGGGCCCGCAGATTCGTAGCCAGGCACGCTAGCCACTGCACCACGGAGGCGACACCTAATAAGGGCTGCAGCCAAATACTTAGATCCAAAAGTGTATGAATTTTTTAGGACACAGTTGTTGCACAGCTTAACAAAAAAGAAAGGATTCATATATGGGGTGCATGAGAGGAAATTTGCCTTGCTGTTCATGACAAGTGTCAGTAATGCCTGAAATCTGCCTTGCTGTTCATGACAAGTGTCTTTAATGCCTCAACTCTGCCTTGCTGTTCATGACAAGTGTCATTATTGCCTGAAATTGCTTTGCTGTACATGTAAGTGTCTATATTGCCTGAAATCTGCCTTGCTGTTCATGACAAGTGTCAGTAATGCCTGAAATCTGCCTTGCTATTCATGACAAGTGTCTTTAATGCCTGAAATCTGCCTTGCTGTTCATGACAAGTGTCTTTAATGCCTGAAATCTGCCTTGCTGTTCATGACAAGTGTCATTATTGCCTGAAATTGCTTTGCTGTACATGAAAGTGACTCTATTGTCTGAAATCTGCCTTGCTGTTCATAACAAGTGTCATTATTGCCTGAAATTGCTTTGCTGTACATGAAAGTGTCTATATTGCCTGAAATCTGCTGTTATCTACTGGTCTGTGTTAGTGCATGTTATACTTGACATTTGCTGTGATGATGTTTTCTTTGTAATGGCAAATCTGGCTGGGCAAGTGGAATTTGCATAGACTTACTCCGTAAATTCATGTAGTTTATTTATCTACATTTCTGACGCCTGTTACCAAGAACTCCCTTGGGGGATGGCCGCACCAATCTCCTTTTTTTCCTGTCCTTACATTCCCTCCTTGCATGCTCTAACCCTCTCATTTTCCTCTCATCCATTTCTTCCAATTTCATGTAGTACAATGTTACTTTTCACCAGTCTTTTTCCTGGTGAAAAAGAATGTAGTTATAAAATAAAAATATAAATAAGAAGCACACTTTTATTAACCTTTAGCAGTAATGTTCATATGTTTTTGTAAATATGGAAAACATAAAATACAAAAAAGGGGGTATGCAGTAGTCAAATAAAAACACTATAGTTTCCGCTTAAATTCTCTACGTTTTCTTATCATATCCTGTGTTCGACATAGATGGCAGGACCGTACGGTTTTCAAACTTTACTGTGGAGTCGGATTTCCTTGTTCTCTAGCTTCCTTGACAGGTACCGACAACGCCAAATACTCCCGCTGAGCGAGTCCATAGCACCGTGGGCTATGCCAATCCACCGTAAGACTTCTTGACGTGACCCGCCGTCATTATGGACTGCGCTACCAAGGTATGTAAAACTTTCCAAGATCTCAATGTCCTCGCCGCACGCATGAACAGACTGTACTGCTTCATCTAGTAAGTCTCCAAACACCTGGATCTTGGTCTTAAGCCAGGAAACCTCAAGTCCCAAAGGCTTTGCCTCCTCGTGCAGCGCCTCGAGAGCCATCACCAGGACATCCAGGGACTCAGCAGAGATTACTGCATCATCGGTAAAAACAAGATTAGTGATCTTGGTGTTGCCGACGGATGCTCCACAATCACTTTGATCTACAACCTCGTCCAATACCCAGTCCATACAAGCGTTGAAAAGTGATGGGGCAAGGACTCACTCGCCTTGCACCTTGCCTCACTCCTGTATTAACAGGAATGAAGCTGGATACACCTGCCCCACACTTCACAGCACTCTCAGTCCCATAATACAGACCTGTTATCAAACCAATAGTCCTTGCAGGAATCCCGCAAAGTCGCAGAAGATCCCAAAGTGACTCACGATGAACTGAGTCAAACGCCTTCTTGAGATCAACATAGGCTGCAAGCATCGAAACTCACGTCGGCGTTCCACCAGGACACGCAGCGCTAGGATACGGTCCGTTGTTACGATAGAGAGCTGAGTGTATGTATACTTTACGCGTCAGTCCCATGTTTGAAGACGTGTGGGGGACAAGAAGTCTCGTGTGTGTCTGGTTGTACGTGTAGCCTACGACTCTCTCTCTCTCTCTCTCTCTCTCTCTCTCTCTCTCTCTCTCTCTCTCTCTCTCTCTCTCTCTCTCTCTCTCTCTCTCTCTCTCTCTCTCTCTCTCTCTCGCTCGCTCGCTCGCTCGCTCGTTCGCTCTCCTCTCTCTCTCTCTCTCTCTCTCTCTCTCCTCTCTCTCTCTCTCTCTCTCTCTCTCTCTCTCTCTCTCTCTCTCTCTCTCTCTTCTCCTCTCTCTCTCGCTCCTCTCCTCGTCTCTCCTCTTCTCTTCTCTCTCTCTCTCTCTCTCATTTACTCATATCATCTCTACTATATTCTAGAAGATCTCTCTCCTCTCTCCTTCTCTCTCTCGATCTCTCTCTTCTCTCTCTCTCTCTCTCTCTCTGCCTCTCATCTCTCTCTCTCCTCTCTCTCTCTCTCTCTCCTCTCTCTCTCTTCTTATCTCTATCTCTCTCTCTCTTCTCTCTCTCTCTCTCTCTTTTCTCTCTCTCATCTCTCTCTCCCTCTCTCTCTTACTTCTCTTCTCTCTCTCCTCTCTCTCTCTCTCTCTCTCTCTCTCTCTCTCTCTCCTCTCTCTCTCTCTCCTCTCTCTCTCTCTTCTCTCCTCTCTCTCTCTCTCTCTCTCTCTCTCTCTCTCTCTCTCTCTCTCTCTCTCTCTCCTCTCTCTCTCTTCTCTCTGTCTCTCTCTCTCCTCTCTCTCTCTCTCTCTCTCCTCTCTCCTCTCTCTCTCTCTCTCTCTCTCTCTCTCTCTCTTCTTCTTCTACTCTATATATATATATATATATATTATATATATATATATATATATAATATATATATATATATATCTTTATCCTGGAGGAAGTACACCGACCGGATAAATCACCAGACACGCGTCGGATTTATGTGGCATCTGATAAACAGGGTTATCAAGAGGAAACCCCCTAGCGCTCTCCACCACAGCCCAGCTGATTACGCACAGGATTTGATTCAAACCTGGTCTGAACAAGCACAAACACGCAACCTTCCCGGCCATAATCATGAGGCACTCTCTTCATACAGAAATGTTCGCACTCTACGTCTGATGGCTGCGTTATTGCGGGCGGATGAGGATGACAACGTGCTGATCACTGAGGATGAACTGCGACGTGCTTTCACCAGGAGTAAGGCAACTGCCCCCGGGGATGATGGTCTTACCTACCCAGTCCTTCGCTTACTCCTGAAGGTCCCTGACAATCCCTTGTTGCAGCTTTACAATCTTTCCTTCTGCTTGGGATACGTGCCTCATGCCTGGACCTCTAGCACGATTGTGCCGATCCCCAAACCTGGCATTGATAATTTCAGACCAATTTCACTCACTTCCTGCTTCTGTAAAGTGCTCGAGCGTATCTTCCTCACCCGTCTCATGTTTCGGCTGGAGGACAATCTATTTCCCAGACTGTATGGTTTCCTGCCACAGAGAAGTACGCACCATTTTCTGATGGATACCCGCCTCTCCCCCACCAGTGTGGTAACATTTTTTGACCTCAAGAGTTCTTTTGATGTTGCCAACAGAGAGGCTATCCTCAATCAGCTGGTGGAATTTGGTGTCAAAGGGAATCTGCTGAGGTGGATCCGTGGTTACCGCCGTAAAAGAACCTCGCGTGTGCTTTTCAAGGGGGCGTGCAGCTCCTCCAAGGAACTCGACCTTGGTACTCCGCAAGGTGGGGTTTTAAATCCGTTCCTATTTAATGTCCTCGTGCACTGCCTACTCACTCTTCTTCCCGACATTCCTGGGACATCTGTTACCTGCTACGCTGGTGATATATGTGTTCATTCCAAATCTCCTGCAGATCTTCACCTCGTCCTGTGATGCCAGGGTTTTTAAGGGTTTAACAACTGTGAGTTGGAATGAAATTAATAGAGATTAATTCACTACTGAAAGAAGTATTTGTTAGTTATAACTTATAACGATGAAATGATTTTTATTTAGAAGGGAAATGCTGCCACCAGTCCAAGCGGGTATTCCTATGGTCTACCCCATTGAACACGATTTAAAATATAAAGTTTACGGTAGTCGTGGGGATACTATTAGTATACCGAGTAAGTCTGAACCTCTTTCGGAAACGTGGAGAAGTATTTCCCCAGCAGAGAATAGTCACCCGGGGTCTTGCAAGAAAAAAAGAAATCCAATTTAACTTATTTGGTTTATTTAACAAGAGGATATTCATGGTTGAAAACTTATGTATATTTATGGTTTAATTTAGTGGAGGAAAGCTTCTGAAGAGCATAACCTGCCTAACTGGACTATATTCCTAGGCCTTCCATCTAAATACATACAAGATAAACACCTAAGATATATATAAGATATATAAGATATAAGATATATATATACATGGAGAACATAGGGAATGGAAATGTGAGAGTAATAATACTGTTGATTGCGAGTCGCGACCATGTGGAAACACGTGTTCCCCTTCATAAGTCTATCTGCGTGCCTGGGAGACGGGGAAGAAGCGAATTCCACTTTGTTAGGCGGGGGGGGGGGGGGGGGAGGAGACTAACACTGGTTAAGATATCACATCACAAGAACAAGTAAAAGATGAGACGAAAACGATAACACCTTACCTGGGAGACGGGGAAGAAGCGAATGCCTTCGTATGGTTCGTCATGGAGGACTGAGGACAGCTAAACCGCGGGAATTAACGAGTGTTCAAATACTCACCAGAGTCTTCATCAAAGAGGACACGAAGTGTCGGATGATTCTTATTAGCTGGGAAAGCAAATGTACCTACGAATGGAGTAACTATAACACAATTCTCTTAATTTGATGAAGAAAATTTTTATTCATAAATATAATCAACGGGGAGGGTATTGAACTTAATCCAGAACGACCGTACGAACGCATTTTTCACAGTGGTAGGGTATTTTGAAGCGTGATAGAATCTTGGCAGACTTCAATTCAATTCAAGCGAATGAATCTACTAATTTATGCATTAATATGCGAAACAAAACTCTAGTTTCCTCTTTTTTAAGGATGCTCACAATCTAAGAGTGATCTTATTCGATCTGCCAGGAGGATAAGGGGGGAATAATAAGTTTTGAGTCTACAAGTTATTGGTAATCGCGAAGTTAATGTCTCACATATTATACCTCGTGGCTCTGGCGTTTGGGGGGGGGGGGAGAAGGAGGATGGATGGGGGGGGAAATAGGAATGCAAGAGAGAGAGAGAAAGAAGCATACGAGCGAAAGATAGATAATACGAGAAATGAAATAATTTGAATGGCCTTATCCTAATAAATAACCTGTTCACCTCTATACTGGATTTAGGCAACACTTAGTCTAGACTAAACCTATGGTTATTGAAACCTTCTCTTTCCTTTCATAGACATATAATTCGGAAATCGTGTGATGGAAATTTCCATCATTACTCATGGAATTTTCCGGCATTACACACGTTTATCCTACGGGAGAATAACATTTTTTAACATCAAATTAACTACTTACTGACCCTCAGTTTCCTTTCGAAATCTTTGTCAAGAGAATGTGTGCGAATGGGACGTATTTATGGTTAATTTACTGGATATTCTACTATTCTTAAACGGGTATCTGAATGTGTTTAGATTACACGAATATTCAATGCGAGTGAAGTATCCCAATCAACTCCCACCTGGGTTAAATAACGTGGTCGTCAAAACCTCACTCATTACCTGTATTCTCGTTGCTAGGAACGAGGCGATACAGAGGCGCACGCCGGCTACACTCATGGTTAGATAACGAGAGCCTAACAAGTCCTGAAATATCCGCTACACCTCAAAGCCGGGTTGACTGTAAAGTTGAGTAGCTGTACAACTATCTCGAATTAAAATACTCCCCTCACCGAACCAGGCTGAGCCCGTGAAAATAGATATTCCATATTCTAGAAATGAGAAATCTCCTAGACCAAATTGTTTCATCTAGTCCGACACACACTCACCTCCTTGACCCATCACTTTACATTTAACACTTTTCGATTAATCTTCACACGAGTAATAACAGAGTGACGCTACTACTACCCTAAACCGAGTAGGTATTTTCATCCTCTACACCGCAAGCCGGGTTGACTGTAACTTGAATTGAAATAGCTTGAAGACTCTCACCGAACCAGACTGAGTTTGTTAATGAAATTCAATGAAAGACTGGTATCCCAATCAACCTCCTACCTGGGTATACAACTACCCGAAACCGAGTAGGTATTTTCCTTGCAAGTTCAAAACAAAGTTATCAATTGTCACGTTCACAAATAATTATTCCTTGATTTTCTAACATTTAACTAACACTGCATACTGAACACTCCTCGATTAGTCTTCTAGGAGGTCTCCGTAGGTCGGGTTCTGTAGCTTGAGAGTGCGGAAGCAGATGTCGTCGAGCTTCTTGTTATCGATGCAGCAAGTATCGCTGCCGTCCTCGACCAGACGGCGGATGGATAGTATGACGTTGTATGGCTCGACCACCGGGTCGGATACCTTAGGCGATGGGACAACCGAGAAGGTAACCATTTTCTTGTCTGGGAACTCCTCTAGAATCTTGGAAACTAAGAGTGTGTCCCTGCCTGAGCCTGTGTCGCCCTTCTTGAATGTGGCGTCCACGATGTCGTTCACAGCGGCGATGATGTACAGGTTCTTAATGCTTGGGTTATCAGCGTAACTCATGACGACGTCCGCGGGTAGGCTGAGAGAGATCCAGGACTTCCCTCCTGACGAGGCTCCACGTCCTCTCTTCGACATGATGGTGTGGCTAGGCGCGGCGGCTAGACACGGCGGCAGCGGCGGTGAAGCGCGGCAGATATGTCGCGGGCATGGTGGCGGTGACGCGCGGCATGCGGCCTGGCTGAAGTGGCTGGGATGGCTGTGAGCGCGCGGCACGCTGTGGCGGTGGCGGCTGTGATTGCTGAGGTGCGGCCTGCTGTGGCTGAGATGGCGGGGATAGCTGTGATGCGGCCCTGCTTACAGCTCATTGCCACATGGTCATATGGTTCATGTGTGTAGGGTGTTTGGTTTATGGGGGAAAGATCTAATGAACCTACTATAATGATGAACTACTGCATGAAAATTTACCGAAATTTGACTTTATTCCCAAGGTAAGATTCTGGTGCTGTTATTTGACAGGAAATAAAATTACACCGCTTTAGTCACCAGTGTGATGTCAGGGTTTTTCCCCAAATTTCCTTTGTTATTTCTCTCTGATTTGAGCTAGTTATATGTCTTTGAATTATTAATTGTTAATCTCCACTGACGGATAAATTTTCTCGTTACAACTGAATTGGAATGAACTTAATTTAGTAGTAATTCTACTGCAAGAAGTATTTGATAGTTATAACTTATAACGATGAAATGATTTTTATTTAGAAGGGAAATGCTTCCACCAGTCCAAGCGGGTATTCCTATGGTCTACCCCTTGAACACGATTTAAAATATAAAGATTACGGTAGTCGTGGGGATACTATTAGTATACCGAGTAGGTCTGAACCTCTTTCGGAAACGTGGAGAAGTATTTCCACAACAGAGAATAGTCACCTGGGGTTTTGCAAGAAAAAAAAAATCCTATTTTAACTTATTTGGTTTATTTAACAAGAGGATATTCATGGTTGAAAACTTATGTATATTTATGGTTTAATTTAGTGGAGGAAAGCTTCTGAAGAGCATAACCTGCCTAACTGGACTATATTCCTAGGCCTACCATCTAAATACATACAAGATAAACACCTAAGATATACATGGAGAACATAGGGAAGGGAAATGTGAGAGTAATGATACTGTTTGCGAGTCGCGACCATGTGGAAACACGTGTTCCGCTTGATAAGTCTATCCGCGTGCCTGGGAGACGGGGAAGAAGCGAATTCTACTTTGTTAGGCGGGGGGAGGGTGGGGGGAGGAGACTAACACTGGTTAAAATATCACATCACAAGAAAAAGTAAAAGAGGAGACGAAAACGATAACACCTTACCTGGGAGACGGGGAAGAAGCGAATGCCTTCGCATGGCTCGTCATGGAGGACTGAGGACAGCTAAACCGCGGGAATTAACGAGTGTTCAAATACTCACCAGAGTCTTCATCAAAGAGGACACGAAGTGTCGGATGATTCTTATTAGCTGGGAAAGCAAATATACTTATGGAGTAACTATAACACAATTCTCTTAATTTGATGAAGAAAAATTTAATTCATAAACATAATCAACGGAAAGGGTATTAAACTTAATCCAGAACGACCGTACGGACGCGTTTTTCACAGTGGTAGGGTATTTTGAAGCGTGATAGAATCTTGGCCGACCCTTAATTTAAGCGAATGACTTAATTTATTAATTTAATTAATGCATTAATATGCGAAACAAAACTCTATTTTCCTCTTTTTTAAGGATGCTCAGAAGCTAGGAGTGTTATTCGATCTGCCAGGAGGATAAGGGGGGAATAAGAAGTTTTGAGTCTACAAGTTATTGGTAATCGCGAAGTTAATGTCTCACATATTATACCTCGTGGCTCTGGCGTTTGGGGGGCAGGAAGAAGAAGGATGGATGGGGGGGGAGATAGAAATGCAAGAGAGAGAGAGAAGCATACGAGCGAAGGATAGATAATACGAGAAATGAAATAATTTGAATGGCCTTATCCTAATAAATAACCTGTTCACCTATATACTGGATTTAGGCAACACTTATTCTAGACTAGACCTATGGTTATTGAAACCTTCTCTTTCCTTTCATAGACATATAACTCGGAAATCGTGTGATGGAAATTTCCATCATTACTCATGGAATTTTCCGGCATTACAGTCCTTCTACGAGTCGTCTTCCGCTTGTTGCCCCATTCTCTCCCCAGAGAAGAGTATAATATTATCTCCCCAGAATCACAGAACACCTCTGGTTTTCACTGCTGGAAGTATTGTTATCCCGCTGTGTACGCAGTACTTGTACCTGGGTGCGCCTGCGCGGACAACACCAGCCATACTTGCGCGGCAGCGTCTTCATCCAATCGTCGGAGATCTCCTACACCGGCTACAGCAGCGCTTCATCCCTTCCAAATGGCTCACAAACAATGCTGCCGGAGTCTCTATTCTTGTGGCTAGAACCCTCTACAATATAGAGTATATTGCCTTCATACGGTCAGTTATACACTGTTAGAAAAGAAGAATAAAAAGATTAGAAAAAGGGTGTTTGTAGTGAGCAAATACTGCAACCCTTTTTCTACCCTTACAAATATACCCTTTTTGGAGCGACGCAAATATACCCTTTTGCAACCCTTAATATACCCTTTTGCAACCCTAAATATACCCTTTCGGAGCGACGCAAATATACCCTTTTGTAACCCCAAATATACCCTTTCGATGCGACGGAAATATACCCTTTTGTAACCCCAAATTTACCCTTTTCCAACCGCAAATATACCCTTTTGTAACCCCACATATACCTTTTTAGAAACGCAAATATACCCATTTGCAACCCCAAATATACCTTTTTTCAACCGCAAATAGACCCTTTTCTAACCCCAAATATACCCTTTTTCAACCCCAAATATACCTTACTTCAACCCTATTACCAACCCCCACCCCCATTGCCATTGCCATGATAATAATACAATCGCAATTGATTCTCTTTCTTTTGGTTTTAATGGTTTCTGGTTTGTAAAGGTTTATTGTACAAAATAATCGAAAAATTTGAACTAAATATACAAAATAGATTAAATGAAAATACAGGATATATTTGCATATGGAGTATTTACATAATAATATGAAAAGAACATGTAACAATAAGGAATAAGACAGGTACTAAAATGTGTAGTCATATGCATGTAATTATAACTTGCAGATATTAATTTGTGTTATGTATTTGTAAGATGTCATGTTTATTAAAGTAACACCTTTAATAACAAAGAGAACGGGAGAAACTAAGAAAAAGGAAAACTGAGATGATGAGGCAGACTGAATTATATTATTAGCTCGTGCTGCTTGTGTACTGTACTCTCTCCAATTACTCTCTCTAATTACTGTCTTAGCACCTTCTTTTGACCTACGCCGACTAGGCAGCTGTTTAGAGGAATTTTCCTATTTGTCACGCCCCCATTAGCCAGGTGTCTTTTCTCCGCGCTCCTTGACCTGTCTATAAAGGTGGTTGACGCGTCTGCCCGGGACCACACTCAACTTGACACTCACTCTTCACTCATAGGTCACGCATACGGCTTCGTCACGTCGGGGGCGGCCACGTGTGCCGCCCACGCCCAACATATTCTACTGTTCCTGTATTCCACTTCTGCTGAGAAATATATTCATCTTCTGTCTACAAGTTGGTAATTATTCCTCATACCCATGCACGCATATCTTAAGAGACACTCGGTAGACATACACAGACCTCAGAACACGTGTTGACCACACCACTCCTCTGAGTCTGCCGCTCGTGCCACGGCTACCACAGCGACGCTACCAACACGCCCGCCACCAGCATCTCATCTCATGTTCCTGCCCTGCCTCTACTCATCATATTCAAGTTATGTACCACTTTCCCGGTACACTTGGTTTTCAATTAATTATACAAATATGCAACATATTAGAGTCATATTTACGGTAAGTTTGTAATTAGAAAAACATACTCAACATTTGACCATGTACAAATGTTTATTTCCATGTACTTATAATTTTAATGATTTAGCTAGTGGTGACAAAAAATACCCTTTTACTACCCTTCTGCAAATATACCCTTTTTCAAACCTCTCGTCTTGCTACATGTCACCTATTAGAGTACGTAACACTTGGTTTTCAATAAATTATACAAATATGTAACATAATAGAGTCATATATAGGGTAAGTTTGTAATCAGAAAAACACTCAACATTTGACCAATATCATTTATTTATTTCCATGTACTTATAATTTTAATGATTTAGCTAGTGGTGACAAATATACCCGTTAACACCCCCGGAAAATTATACCCTTTTACAACCCTTCTGCTGTTGACAAAAATACCCCTTTACTACCCTTCTGCTGACAAATATACCCATTCTCAACTTCTCGTCTAAAAAGGGTAGATAAAGGGTAGATGAAGGGTATAATCGGTAGCATCTACCCTTCAGCCTGGACATAGGGTATAAAAAGGGTAGTGATGGTGTGATGTAACAATTCTACCCTTAATATACCCCTCATTTCTGAGAGTGTAGGCTACCTCTCCCCTGCCCTCTGTCAGCTCTCCAAGACCTCTTTAGACCCTTTAGACATATTTCAGAACAGATTGATGAGGTATATATTTGGGTGTCCTGCCTCCACCAGAATAGTCAACATGTTGGGTGAGCTCGATCTTCCTCCTATTGTTGAGTTGAGAGAATTCATGCCAATTTCTCCTCCTTCAGAGTCAAGTGCCTCCACTCTCCCCATCTTACTCCACATTATTCACGTGTCCTGAGAACCTGGCTTGACCCTGCCGCACCCCGACCTCCACTGCGTCCCGGCGTCCGCACCTTTGTCAACACAGTCTGCTCAACCCTGTTGCGACTTGATCTTAATCTTCCCGTGGCTGAAGTGGATCATGGTCCACCTCCATGGAGGATTTCTCCGTCTCAAGTCTCCTTCACTCCCACTTCCAAGGCAGACCCACCACTCCTCCAGAAGCAGCTGGCTCTGGAGCACATTGCCGCAGTGTCCTCCTCCGTCCTTGCCGCTCCCCATCTCTATGTCGACGGTTCCCTGCAGCCAGATGGGAGCGCGGGGTGCGCTGACGAGCGAAGGGAATGACGAATGGGAATGACGCTGACGAGCGCACATGACTTCTCTTCTTGACGAGGCGCCACCGGAGGGAGGCTGGGTTGGCCGAAGACTATCCAACTTGTCCAGCTCTACCTACTGCGAGTTACAGGGACTCTTGCTGGCTGTCAGTCTTCTCTGTCAAAGGCGTCTGAATGGTGTGGTCATGTGTGACTCTCAGTCTGCCCTTCAGGCCATCTCATCTCCACAACCCACACACCGTTCCCTGGTTCATCAAATCATGCTTTAGTTAGTCGCAGCTCGGGACAATTCTCTCACTATACGGTCTATGTGGATTCCCTCCCATGTTGAAATAGCAGCCAACGACAAGGTGGATCTCCTCGCCAAAACTGCCTGCGGCCTGCCTCTGCCTGATGGTGCTACACCCTCCCTCTGCTTCAAACATTTGATACACTCAGCCGCTATTCTCCCCACACTCCACCGCACGAACGCTGAGCGGGCTCAGAGTGTGTCTATACAGCATTACGACCACGTCCGTCTAATCCCTCCCAAGTATCGCCGACGCGGACTCATGGCTCGCAGACACAACATTGTGTCTGCCCGACTTCGGCTAGGATACCGACCTAAGATAATGTAATGTTCCATTACTAGTAAACATTATGATTAAATTATTCAAAATCTCACTGAGTGGCAACTGCGAGTACACACTGCAGTATTCCATACGTCGCCTGCCATTGTGAAATTACTGGCTGCGGTAATATTTTTCACTTCATCTCACGTCTAAAGGAAGCTTCAAAAAGCATATGGGTATATCATATGTTGTGCTTAGAAAAACATGTTCTTTCACCTGTATCAATATATGCAGAAACTCGTGTTACACCATATATATATATATATATATATATATATATATATATATATATATATATATATATATTATATAGGGTGTAACACGAGTTTTCTGCAATATATATATATATATATATATATATATATATATATATATATATATATATATATATATATATATATATATTATATATATATATATATATATATATATATATATATATATATATATATATATATATATATATATATATATATATATATATATATATATATACAGCGATAGAGATCCTTTTTTAATTTTTTATCAATTTATTACGCTCAAAGAGCGACAGACCAAGTACATGAAATATTGCCTAACATGTAGAATTGATTCGTGCCACACGGGACACGCCGTCATACATACAAAGATGCCGTACATCAAATTATCAGTGCACTTGTGTCTCACAGGGCACGCTGTTGTATGGCAAGGTAAAGATTAGCACCCACCAAAGTGTGGGTGATGTACTAATACGACATCCAAATTACTGTCCGTCAGGAGAACGTCGCACACAGCGAGTAAGGGCTGATGATTAATCACTCAGGTAATTCCCTGAGGCAGCATGTCTCTGACTGAGGGACACTCGAGGCAGTAGTGCTGAAGACTGTTGGCTCTGGGGCGATCACACAGCTTGCAGGAGGATAAGTGAGGAATGTCCCCCGCCTCAGAGACCTGCCATACAGGTCGGTAATCCAGCCGAAGTCGGGCAGACACAATGTTGTGTCTGCGAGCCATGAGTCCGGGTCGGTGATACTTGGGAAGGATTAGACGGAAGTGGTCGTAATGCTGTATAGACACACTTTGAGCCCGCTCAGCGTTCGTGCGGTGGAGTGTGGGTAGAATAGCGGCTGAGTGTATCAACTGTTAGGTTTGAAGCAGAGGAGGGAGGGTGTAGCACTAGGGTGGGTCATACCTGGGTGCCATCATGAATCTGAATGAAATCCTCTCATGAGGGGTATCTAAATTATGTTTTTTTATACAGGGAACTCATATATGAGCTTATTTTTTGGATAGAACATCTCTAACCTACATCAATTTGAATTTCTAATTTTTCTATTTTACCCTTTACAACCCCTTTATATAATATTAGAAGACATAAAGCAAATCATGTATATTGATAAAGCCAAATCAAATTTTCATATATATTAACAGGTCAATCGCATGTATATCACTGAATACAATTAAAAAGATTATTCTCCTGACTTCATGAACTTTGCCAGGTTGCACAAGTCCTGTTTCCACCTATTTCTGGACATCAGCCTCCTGCTGGTTTCCTGAGCCCTGATCCCTCCATCCCTCTTTTCATGTGAAAAGTACTTAGCTGAAGCCTCAGTCACCATTTTAATAACCCTCTCCATGCTTTGTGTGTGGCAAGGCCAGTTGAGCACTTCCATGGGTGTGTTGACGAAATTTTTCACCTCGGACGTGCTTAGAGAGCAGGTGAGAGGTGGCTCTGACATATCTTCTGACCAGCTGATCAGGTCACCTATGCTGGAAGCATCACATTTAATGTCAGGTGTCCTTCTGGTCCTAGCAGAGGAGTCTCCTAGCTGAACATCTGGGTCCCCATCTCCCCTGATGGCCAGGATTCTCTCCACCCTCCAAATCCTCTCCTTCTGATCCTCAGAGCACAGCATTGTTTGGAGGATGGCTTCACTGTGGCCATACCAAACAGATCTGTTCAGAGTTGGCATCACAATGTCCAGCACCTCCTTCCTCTGTGACTTAAGGCAGTCCAGTTGAAAGAGGATGTGTCTAGGCCTTTCAATCTAGGAGTGTTTGACTTTCACGTTGAACCAACGTGGATAATACACTCCAATGATGAATTCCACAACGCAGTGCAGATTTTTCAGGTTCTTCCCTTTAAGTCCATGTTTTGACACCAATGCCTGAGAAGTCTATTAGCTGTAGTGAGCCAGCGGCTGTGGTTTACTGGTCCTATCTCTAACAGAGCTAATCCTGCATGAAGCACTCCATCCCTGACTGCACAGACAATTTTATAGCCATAGTGTTGATCAGTTGAGAGATCTGGAATGACCTTGTCAGGCAGCTTGATCAGTAGATGGCCAATGGAGATACGGGTAAAGTTTGGATTGATCTCAAAGTCTGTAGCAGAATCAAACAGCTTTCCTATTGGCCCGGATAATTGTTTGTCTGACAGAGTAGGGCCATCAAGGCCAACAATCAAATGGCGCAGGGGAAGTGCACCAGTGTGTAAGTTGCACACCAACCAGACCAGCTTTCTCCCCAGGTGCAGTTCCAGCTTCCGCATTACTCCAGCTTTCACACCAGTGTTGACATTTGTAGAGTCTCCTCCAATGGCCAATAAGGTTTTGTCAAAACCCCTCTCTTTCAGTAAAGCAAACATGATCTTAGCAATCGTTTCCCCATGTGACTCCTCTTTAGCTGCTTTCTCTGGGATAAAGTGAAACAGATAGTAGCTCCCAGGTTCACTAACAGCACTGTAGTGTTCTTCCTTGATCATAGCAGGAAAAGATTGGTCACTTCCCTCAGCCTCCAACATCACATTGGTCAGGTCAATCCGCCCATCAAAGAGGATGCAGGAGATGCCCCCGCCCTCCTTGGACTTTTCTTCAAACTCCTGCCCCAGCTCTCTCATCAACTTCTCCTGTGCTCTCTTGACCTTGCTCTTATCAATCACTTTACTTGTGTTGTCTTCTGTGATAATTCCTGCATCAATCAGAGCTGCTGTTGCTATTGATGCAGTAGGCCTTAGCCCTATGCCATATCTTACACAACAAGGGCAATGTTTGAAATCTCATCATAGTTTTTCTGTACCCTAGTCGAAGCTGCAGGCTTATAGTAAATTTCTGGAAAAAACTCAACTTTTGGAACAAACTCATCTTCAGCACCACTTCTCTCTAATTCCAGATCCTCATCACCATCAGCCAAAAATATCTTCACATGCTCCCTGACTGCCTTCTCTGCTGCTGCAGCAGTTTCCTCCTTGCTCCTTCTGATTCTCTTTTCCTTCTTTTCCATCACCTGCCTTTCTAATGTTCTCAACTGTCTCATGTGCTTTGGCAAATCAGGGCCACTTATTTTATGGGGTCCTTTACTTACAGCCTTTACTCTCTGTCCCATGATGTAGGCTAATTCTTTCAAAGGAATCTTTTTCTCTCTGCTGCAGGAACAATTAATGTGGGCTTGGATCTCACAGCCCTCACAGCCTCCCACCTCACAACTGGTAATCTGACACTTGCAAGTCAAAATATCAAATAATTTGTCTAACTTTACAATGAACCTCTCTTTGGCTTCAAGTTTACCCTTCCAAAGAGAAACCTTCACTGCCTGATTCCAGACCTCCTTGAGCTTGGATATGATGGTCACCTTTTTATTGATGACAGGTGGCTTGAAAAGAGCATTAGCTTTGCTCCACTGATAAATCAGACCAGGGTAGATGTCCTTAACCAGCTTGTCCAATTGGTAGTTCCTCCTGTCATCTTCACTTTGCTCCCTCAAGTCGATGCCATACCTCAGGATATCCCGCACAGTTGGCAGTTCAGACACCAACAGCTCCCGCTCAGTGCCAACAAGATTACTCAAACGAGAACTTGATTTCGTCCTTGTCCTGACTTGAGCCATTTTCTTAAGCAATTCACACTGAAATAAACAATTATACATCAGGTAAGTAGTTTATCCACTACAAACATGTATTGTAGTAATGCACAGGTAAATATTAGGGACAACTGCTAAAATATTCCCTTCATAGGTATTTATTTTGCTTCACAGGAAACTTGGGCTAGCAATAGGTATTTGGTAAGTACACAAAGCTTACCGCCTCTGCAAGGAGCGTTTGGTGTTTACAAGACGTTTATGCTGTCAATAACAGTGCAACAAGGTGATGCTTTGCTTACATGCGTCTTTCATTATTCCTTACTTCTAAGCGTATTATTATCTATGGCAGCATATGCCAAACTGTATGCAAATTTTAATTAAGTTTGATGTGACCTCTTTTTCTTTAAATATTTAGATGTCTTATGTATTTTATGAAGTAGATAGAACAATACTGTATGACATAAAATAATGTGAACAGCCATGACAGGAAAATTGAAGATAGTCTAGTCAAAGTAGCCAACAACCCTAAAATAATTGCAAGAAATTGTGTTTACAAGTGTTATGGTGTTTATTTGTTTTCTAATGTGTGAACAACAATGCAGCAAAAGTTTACCAAAATTGGGTTACCGAAAATGGGTCAAAATGGCATCATACAAAGATGGGGACCAATGCTTCATATTTCCATATTTCACATTTCCCCTTCATCATCTGATACTGGATCTTGACGCGTGTTGTAACAATGGTCATTTTGGCATTGTCCACTTGCTTGAGAGCAGTCTAGTCCATGCTTTCGGCAAGTACAACGGTGTGTGTTGCAAACACCGGAACAGCTGCACCGAATAATTTTCAGGAGTGTTTCTGGTGCGGGTGCAGTGTCCGTCATCACTGGAACTAGTCGGTTGGTTTGTAGGCTCCACTCCCATTTTGTGACGTCAATATCCTCACCCTTGCCCATCCATTGCATTACCTGGAGATAGCTTCTCAGAGAATGATACTTTGTATCCGAAGATGTTGGAGGCAGTCGTTCGGGTGTCACGAAGCTTTTGGCCGCACTCACTTTTTTGCAAAGACGGGTGTATCTGACAGCAGATATGTTGTCCCCAGGTTTGCCATTGAACAGAGACACCATGAGTGCACACCCACAGTCTACAATAACATCCATGTCTTGTCCAGGTGTACTAAAGATCTTTGCACAACTCTGCAGGATTGGATCACCTTTTATCAGCTTTTGCAGAGCAGACTGCTTTCCAATTCCAAATATCCTGGAAGTGGTGTCGCATCCTGTCAACGCATGCAGAAACAGCAGACTTTGACAGATCTCGCTACCTAGAACCTGCTCTATGACCTTTATGTCATACACTACAGTAGGACTTCCTTTATCTGAGCGGAAGTAGAGCTTTGTACCATCGCTCGGAGATGCGTAATGAAGCAGTAGCACTAACAAATCCGTGTCCTCGCCTATGAGCGTGGTAGTTTTTTTCAGATGACATTAATACTGCTGTCCTCACAATGTCCAGGTCAGCATCTCCCATAGCATGTATCACATGACATCCTCTGATTTTTATGCGATCGGCAACCATATGGATCAGTGTCTGTTTGTTCTCGTTATTGGAAAGGAAATCCTCCATCTTTCCAGTGAATTTGGTTGTTTCAGTGATATTCACCTTATGATCGTCACGATTTTATCCCCGTCGCTGATGTGTATTGTCCTTTGTACTTGGACCACCACTGTAACCATCGAAGACTACCGTAGCCTTGCCATAGTGTTTCACAGTGAATGCTGCATAGTCGTTGGCAATGGAGGTGTAGGTCCTTCCATCAGATCACTTCAGCCGACGAAGAAAGGAACCTCCATCTAAGACATTGTGTTCTGCTTCAGGAGCAGTCCCCAGGACCGCTTCATCCGAAATGGCTGTGGCATGGGCTTTAAGAGCGTACATCAGTTGTGCTTTGTCTGCCTTCCGTAAGACCTGTTTTGCTTCAAAGAGTGTTTGAGGATAAGGCGAGAGTTCGTAGTTCATGATCTCCTCGAGTGATAGTTCTGCAGTTTGAGACACTGCGAGAAACCTTTGGAACAACAAAGCTGAGTCTATTGCTCTGTCTTCGGCAATTTTGATTGTCGACGCTGATGCCAAGGTCTTTGCCTTCATATTCCTTCTGTATGAAAAGGAAAACACCGGCTGTCCTTCCATCTTTACCAGTGTTTCCTTGCCGATAGTAAACAGGTCATGGACGCTCACATCCTCATTTGCGTTTACACCTGCTATAATATTGTGCAAAGATGCTTCATCAGCAAAAGGAAAAATGCTTGTAGTTTGTCTGCAATTTTTTCCAGGTCTTCATGATCTCTTCTCACCCTTGACCCTGTTGCCTCCTTATGTTGCTCACTGGTGACGAAGCTCTTGCCTGTGAAAATCTGCATAGCCTCACTGTACGTTGAAGACACTGGCACAGACATGGTCCACAGGACCCTTTGATGGTCGGACATTCCACTTCCTCGTGTGAGTCCACCTGTAGTTTTGAGGGATCTCATAAGAGCTTGCTCGATAACCAGGTCACATCCAAGACCAGGCCAGTACTGATCAGTACGCCTGATGACATGCAAGCCATTCATGAACCTATGGAAGACGGATGGGTGGTCCTGTTCTAGTGTTTGCATGGACTAGAGGTAAAGGTAGGCCGATTTTAAGTAGTTTGCATGTCCAGCTGCGGCGTATATGGGCAGTCAGCGATGATAGCAATAACAGTCAGCGATGGCGTGGAGGTGCATAACCCAGGATCTTGTGCGATATGCCTTGATAAGCTCCCTGACAACGCCTAGCATCTGTTGGTAACTGAGCCAGAGTTTGCTTATTTTAGAATGAGTTGAGAATTCATTTCTCTTGGTAGACAAGACTTGGTCAATAGTAGTGAGACATACAGTTGAGATGAGCGAATCCAGTGTTGTGTCCCCTGTCAGTGTTTGCATATACAGCTCTTCAATTTCATTCACAAGTTTTGCAAAATCAAGGTCGTCACAAATGATCCTGTCTACAACCTGTTATGTGAGACACTGATCAAGGAGCAGATGACCACGGAGAGCACGCTGAACTGCCTTTCTTGACAAGATGTGCTGTACTGCATTCTCACCATAAAAAGCCCAAAAGCCCAAAAAGTTCCCAGGATTTCGTTGATTCCACTTCGATCCATCAACGTTCCTATCGCACCCAGAAGATTCATTAGAGTGTGGAAGCATCCCAGCAGCAACACCACATCTCGAACCGGACTGTCTGCAGGCACCTCATGTTTGATTTGGGACGCTTTCCAGTACAGTAGCTGGTCAAATGTCACAACTGCCGGGGACTTGTGATCATCTGCAATTCTGCAAAGGTACTGAAGGGTGGAGAAGATGCATGACTTGTCCCCAGAATACATGTCAATGATTGGAAGGAATACCACAGAGGACTGCCCTGGATGACTGCAGTCCTTATTCAACAGATGCATCATGCCATTCCAGTTTGGCGCAGGTTGTTTGAAACGTAGGGACATCTCCCATAGTAGGTCAATCTTTTGATCAGCAGCTTCAAGGAATGGCAGAGGATCAAAATTGTCAGTCAGTTATCACTCCTAACATATATATTAACTTGCATAACTATTACCAGTGGATTACACCTAATTATCACACAATTGTCGCATGTATTATAGCTTCCATTCAGGATAGGTGCATGTAATTAACATCAAATGAACCAGTGTATTTTTAGAAACATTATAAACATATAATTATATATCTATGTAATGTATATATAATTAATCATACGTTTATCTTTCCTCCTCTGTTTCACCGTGAGACCCATGAACACCTTGCACTCTCAAAGTATGTCACAGGACAAATGCCTAGTTGTCAGCATAAAGTATAGGATCAACAAGAAGTGATAAGAAGCCAGAATCACGAGGAGGAGGAGGAGAAGCCCTCGGACATCACCACTACCAACACGCACCTCTCACTCTCTCCAGCCGACACTCCCTGGCTGTGCTCAAGACATTCATTGTACTTGGTTGTAATTTCTACAATTCTTATTGGACTCTAAATAAATGTGTACAAAGCTGGAAGTAGCATTTTAACTCATACCAGATAAGTCTCTACAATTATCAGACTTATATAAATGGTGGCCATTATCTACACCGCGACTTATATAAATTATAACGACTTATATAAATGGTGGCATTCGGTGGTTCAACCGTTACAGCGACTTATAAACTTGATGTTGTCACGGGCATATTTCGTGAAACGGTATTCATTTACATCAACTTCAGTCAGTTCAACAATCTTCAGATCTTCAATCCGGCTTCAAAGGATTGTTCGGCGGACTTGCCTCCCTATGGCTGCAAGCATCCCCATTCCGTGAAATGTACCCTTCCCATCTAATGTCATGATGTTGTGGTCAACATTATCAGCTTCAAACATCAGTGCCGAATCTGGTCCTTCTATGTCGCCATCGCCCAGTAAATCCAGAGCAGTATAGGTGGTAGCGTTTTCCTCAATTCGCTGGACCTCTGAGTATGAAGAGCAGAAACCCATGGCTGAGAGGCTGTCGACCAGGAATCGCGACCTGACGTGGTGGTGTACCTGTACTGCTAATCCAATCTGCAGCGGTACTATCAAAGCCCTGGGGCGCACGGCCTGTACAATAGATTGTCCAATACTCGCCATCTTTCTGCAAGTGTCTTTGCCAAAAAATAAATGTTGGAGCAAGCATTGGAAGCTCGATGGAATGTATTCTAAAGCAGATTGTAGTTCCAGCGCCGAAATATCAGGATATTGGTAGATTGAAGATGTGATCATTGACTTAATGTCGCTCTTGATCAGTTTAGCCGCAGTCTGTATGATGGCTCTTTTCTGAGCCTCTTCATAGTTTTCTTGCTGCCTAAAATAGTCTCTCAAAATATTACAATTTTTCTCAAGAAATGTTACGATATCATGTAATCCCTCCTGCTCGGCAATGAATAATGAATAATAATGAATAATGAATAATGAATAATGAATTCCCCATAATGCTTAACCAGTTTGGATTTGAGGTACTGGTTGCCATAGGCCACCGAATCTGGCTGAACCAGATATTCTGCCATTTTCTTAGCAAGATCATCCACTGTCAATTGTTCCTCATCATTTTCTTCTAAGAACGAGCACATTCCGATGAAGGCTTGCTCTTGGTCAGAGTCCTTCGGTCTTCCAACCTTTCGTGGCTTCCTTTCAGTTGGACCATCTCTGTACTGCAAAGGAATGGCCCGTTGCGTGCGAAAATAGATGTCACATGACCGATGGTACACACAATCAGTAGCGTGGAGGTCCTTTCCGAAATACTCTATTCTCCCACGAACAGTGAATGCCCAGTCATCATTACGATCCTTACAATGTGATAGGGTTGTCACCACGAATTAATCTGTTTTGACACAGCTGAATTCATCAAAATCGGCACTACCGGGTGATTTTATTATCTCATTGCCACAGAACAAACAGTGCGATTTACTGTTGAAAGGTCCGACAGAAACACGCGCACTCCTTTTGACAGGTTGAAGTGGTTGTAGCTTTGCTTTCTTGAACAAGTATATTTGCTTCTTGTTAATATGACTCACTCTGCATCTTTTATGCACCTCGGTACCAGCAACTACCACGATACTGTCGCCTCTGTCGATGCTGGCCTTGTTGATTCCTTCAGCCCCCTTTTCACCAATCACCACCGTTTCACCATCTATCTCACTGCCACATAAAGGACAATTTCCTCGACTTGCCATCTTCTTATGCTCTGAAATGCAAAAGAAGTTAATGTTAGTAAAATCTAAAATCTGGAATGGCTGAATGAAAACAATAACTTAACTCAGTGCATGTACCAACCAAATTGACGTCAATGCAGGATGACGTCACGACATTATGACTGCGTCTATAATCTTTTTGAGAGCCCAGAATAATGGGGTTAGTGTATTTTAGACTTTTCCAAAGTCACTTGTTCACTGAAATGAACACTTATCAAAGTACGGAAGAGCTAACCGCCTTCCTAACTGGAGTATTAGGTGTTTCTAGTGGCAGAGGCGGCCATCAAGCATGACGCCATTTTGACCCAATTGCGGTACCCCAATCTTGGTAAACTTTTGTTGTATCGTTATTTACACTTGAAACAACAAAATAATGCGATAAAACAATTTCTTGCAATTTGTTTGGGGTGAGAGGGGTTCAGGTCATATTTTGACTGGACTAAGAGGCATATGCTGGGGAAACTGCAATAACAAATTGATCACCCATTTAATAATAACCAACTGCAAATTGATGTAGGTTAGGTTTATTAGAATTATACTTTCTCTTCAAGTTTGTGTTCTACACACCAAAATACGTTATTTAAACACCCCTCTCCATTATTTTTGCTCACCCCCTGATTAGGTCGAAATATCTGAAAAAACTATACATTGAGATTTGAGCGGATTTCAAGCGTACATGATGTAGCAACATATAGGAACACGAATTAAATCGCCCGCGAACTTACTACGCCGCCCACGTGGCTTTTAAAGGGAGAAGGGGTGTAAACGTTTAAAGGGCGCGCGCGAGTATGGGCCATGTGCTTCTGTATATAAAGCTCGTTTCTCCTTGTTTTTTTCCGTGTTTCGGAGTTGTATGAGTGAGTGAAATTCTAGAGTCATCTGGCAGCAATAGCCTCCGGCTCCTGCCCTGCTCCTACCCTAAAGATACCAAGGGAGTTTTGCGTGCTGCTCCGCTGGCTGTCAACGTCTGGCCTGTCAATAGCTATCAACGCTATTATTTTTTGTTGTTACAACAAGCTCTTAAGGTTGTACCAACCTCTGAAGATCACCATGACGCCTACAAGAAAGCAGAAGCTCAAGAAAATGTGGGAAATACGTAGGTGAAGTGAAGGATGGGGGGAAGGGGGGGCGCAAGGATGGGGGACGAAGGTAGTAAATATTATAATTATATGTATATGTGTTGTGTATAGTATCAATATAAGCTATAGAGCTTTGTGTGTGAAAATAATGCCAATCATGAAATAAATAGCTACGTTACATTGAAGTGAAGATGGGGGGAAGAGGGGGCGGAAGGATGGGGGGCGAAGGTAGTAAATATTATAATTATATGTAGATTTGTTGTGTATTGTATCAATATAAGCTATAGAGCTTTGTGTGTGAAAATAATGGCAATCATGAAATAAATTGAAGGATGGGGTGAAGGGTGGGATGAAGGATGGGGAGGGCGAAGGTAGTATATATTATAATTATATGTAGATTTGTTGTGTATAGTATCAATATAAGTTATAGAGCTTTGTGTGTGAAAATAATGCCAATCATGAAATAAATAGCTACGTTACATTGTACTGAAAACTTTAAACGCCTGTATCTCAAAACAAGAAATGTTTACATTAAAAAAATTGAAAAATTATAGAATTGCTTGTAAACGTTCATGTTAATACTTATTGGTTGTGCCTTCATCGTGTAATTTAGTTTTTTTCGATAAAGTGAAAAAACTTGAGTGTTAGGGAATTTTATTTAAAAAAAAAAATGGCGATCGGCGTGACTTCATGTGATGTGCTTTTTATGGCCTCGATAACTCATTACGTATTGGGAATATTTTTTTTTTATAAATTACACGGTCTTTGTATGGTATTTGAGTATTTCCATGTAGAAGCAGGTGTCTTTACGACAAAAAAAAAACCACAGGAAGTTGTGACGTCATGAAAAACCTTATGACGTCATACCGTCAGATGTCATGACGTACCACATTCTCCTGCTCACCTAAAGTCGACATTGAGAATTTGGATATACCCTTAAAGTTTCAAGTTGAAAGATCTTATGCTTTTTTTTTTTTTTTTTTTTTTTGTCAGCGGGTGAGCCTCCCCTTAATTGAAAAAAACATTTGTATGACCCGTCCTGTAGCACCATCAAGCAGAGGCAGGCCGCAGGCAGTTTTGACGAGGAGATCAACCTTGTCGTTGGCTGCTATTCCAACATGGGAAGGAATCCACAAAGACCGTATAGTGAGAGAATGGCCCCGAGCTGCGACTAACTGAAGCAGGATTTGATGAACCAGGGAACGGTGTGTGTGTTGTGGAGATGAGATGGCCTGAAGTGCAGACTGAGAGTCACATATGACCACACCATTCGGACGCCTTTGACAGAGGAGACTGACAGCCAGCAAGAGTCCCTGTAACACGCAGTAGGTAGAACTGGACAAGTTGGGTAGTCTGCGGCCAACCCAGCCTCTCTCCGGTGGCGCCACGTCGAGTGAGTAGACAGCGCACCCCACGTTCCCATCTGGCTGCAAGGAAACGTCGACGTAGAGATGGGGAGCGGCAAGGACGGAGGAGGACACTGCGACAATGTGCTCCAGAGCCAGTTGCTTATGGAGGAGTGGTGGGTCTGCCTTGGAAGTGGGAGTGAAGGAGACTTGAGGTGGAGGAATCTTCCTTGGAGGTGGACCATGATCCACTTCAGCCACGGGAAGATTAAGATCAAGTCGCAGCAGGGTGGAACAGACTGCGTTGATGAGGGTGCAGACGCCGGGTCGAAGTGGAGGTCGGGGTGCGGCAGGGTCAAGCGAAGTTCTCAGAACACGTGAATAATGTGGAGTACGATGGGGAGAGTGGAGGCCCTTGACGCTGAAGGAAGAGACATTGGCGTGAATGATCTCAACAAAAGGGGGAAGATCGAGCTCAGCCAACATGTTGACTATTCTGGTGGAGGCAGGACACCCAGGAATGTACCTCATCAAACTGTTCCGAAATTTGTCTATAGGGTCTTAAGAAGTCTTAGAGAGCTGACAGAGGGCAGGGGAGAGGTAGTCTATAACTGACCGT
>JACEEZ010003071.1:42500-75000 GCA_016584305.1 Chionoecetes opilio
AACCATAGCCGAGTTTTGGGTGTTGCCGAGTCTTGGGATGCCGAGTTTGGGACCTTCAACCTGTAGACCCAAAACAGACTCTTGTGGAACTCCAGTCGTTACCTGCCCCCATTCAGATTTAGAACCATTAATTGTAACCCTGTGTTGCCTATTACTTAGCCAAGATATAATCCAACGAAGATTCTTCTCATATATTCCATGAGCCTTAACCTTATTTAAGAGTCTACCGTGTGGCACCTTGTCGAATGCCTTACTAAAGTCCAGGTATACTATATCATAATCCTCATAATTATCTGCTGTTTCATAAACTTTCCTATAAAAATTCAATAAATTAGTGAGACATGATTTACCTGTGGTGAACCCATGTTGTGAATCATTTGCCAAAGTTTGCTTTTTTAGATGCTCTCTAATGTTTTTTGAAATAACAAATTCCAATAATTTACCTACCACTCACGTCAGGCTAACGGGTCGATAATTTGACATTAATCCTCTATCTCCCTTATTAAATATGGGAACTACATCTCCCTTCCTCTCCACATTAACGGCACTTCCTCTATATCAATCGATTTCCTAAAAATATGCACTAATGACTCACTAACAACCTCCTTGCATTCAATTAATACTCTGGGATAAACTTCATCTGGTCCTGGTGACTTAAAATTCTTCATTCTGTCTATACCAATGGTTCCCAACCTTTTTTGTCCCATTCCCCCTTTTCCAGTCACTTTTCCACCTGTGGACCCATACACTGAAATAGGCTAAGCCAGCAAAATTGATAGAAGATTTTTCTGCAAAAAAATGAATACGTTCATGTAAAATGCCTTGCACTGTTATGCTGATTAAGCTGTAGGCCTATTTATATGAAAACAGAACACGCTCTGTTCAGCAGACTTTTATATTTAAGTAAAATACATCAGAAAAATGTCATGTTATTGTTGTTATAGTGTTAGGTATTGTGCGCAAAAGCTATCCTTATAATACTTGCCTTATTTTTGAGCTTGCAAGCACATGTTCATGTATGAATAAAAGAAAGAAAAAAATTCACATAACCAAACACATCAGTTTCACGTTTTAAAAACAGCAATCTTAGGTATAACAAATTCACGTAACAGAATAGATATTCCCAAGATTTAAAGACAAATAAAAATCAAATTATCAACAAGGTAGGTTATCGCACAGGTAGGTTGAAGCAAAAGGCAAAATAACTACCGTATATGGCTGCGTATAAGATGACCTTTTAACCTTAAAAAATAGCCACGAAAATTGGGGGTCGTCTTATACGCCCAGTATAAAATGTGATCCTTAAATCCTGTGGTGTACGTCCCGGGACGTTGTTAGCGCGGGTAATGATTGACGGTAGGCTTACCCCTGCCTTGGTAAAAACACAGATACTTTCTACTGAAATCACTTACCGTAATTCACATTATTTTAATAAAATAATAAGTGTAGCTAGATGAGTAAGCTCATCAGGACGTGTAATGTAACTATGTGTATGGTTGCAACCAGAATTATGTGTTGAGGAGTGCCTTGTTTGTGCCTTGAGTGTGTTGAGGAGTAACCTTGTATAAGCTGAGTGGTCTACCTTAGAGGGTAGTCTTATACGGCGAGTATATCCCAAAACCTACGTTTTTACTAGAGATTTTGAGGGTCGTCTTATACACTGAGTCGTCTTATACGCAGCCATATACGGTAACACACCCAGATCACTTATTTTAGTATATGATTCCGTCATTGAACACCAGAAGCTAGACAAGGAGTTTGATTGGAACACATTCTTAGCTGTTGAATCGTGGATAAGCTCAATGAACTCTTCTTATGCGTCTTATGACACATCATCAACCTGACATAAGAACGTATATTTGGCTAATCCTGCATAGCAATATGAATTACGGTAATTATTGCACTTTCTATTACCATGATAAAATAACTGTTATTAATTTTCTCTCTCATATTATTATATTCCAGTATAATAAATAAAAAAATAATTAGATCCTTAGAATCTCTATAGACCCCTTGAAATTCTGCCATGGACCCCTTGGGGACCATGGACCCCTGGTTGGGAACCACTGGTCTATACCTTCTTCTACCATTGCCCTAGTTATCACAATATCTTTTAGTTTCTCATCATACACTCCTCTAAACATCTATTCACTATCAGGTACCTTCTGTTTATCGTCCTAAGTAAAAAACACTTAAGAAATAATAATTTAAAATTTTACACATATCCTCTGACGTGCTTATAATCTCCCCCTGCTCATTTGTTACTTGCCCCCCTAATTCCCTAGTAACGTAGCTTTGCTGTTACGGTTGCATGTAGTATAGCCCAAAGTAGGTTATATTGGTGCTAGGATCCCTGTTCATCATTGTACAATATTGTATTATAATTGCACAGAGACAATTAGTGTGTTTCAATGAACTTGAAGTTGATGCATGAACACGCTAATTTACTTATTTTCAGCTATTTAAATTTGAACCATTGTTTTCTTGGGGGAGAGTTGTCTTCTTTTAAGAGTTGGCCTCTTTTCTTTCTAGATTTTTTAGGTTAACTTGCACCAGTCTTTTTCATTGTCTAATATTTTCTGAAGTCAAACTACGAAGGTAGAGTTACTGATCCCCACACACGATTAAAACAGCTGATGGTATGAAGTGTTAGCTGAATTATCCCTAAATACGGCTAAATAAATATGGCTTGATAAATACGCGTTTGAGATGCGTGCCTCAGCAGGCTTTCTTTCTTTTTTATCGAAGAAAAGGAAAAAGTGGCGATACTTCATCATTGTGTAAAGTAAACAGTTTCGTTCTATTTTTTTTTTTTTTTTTTTTTTTTTTTTTTTTTTTGCAAATTTTCATATTATAATTGTTGGTGATTGTCAAAAATCCATATGTTCTTAAGAATTTTGCCTGGTCGTCCTTACGTCCATACGCCCTTAAAAAATTGTCAAAAGTCCCTACGTTTAGGGACATGGCCCTACGATTGGCAACACTAAACGATAACATGTTATTCTCCGTCAGGAGGCCGCCTGACACCCCTCAGTCATGGGGTAACGCAGCCTCTCTCAACTGCCTGTTGTTCCTCTCAATTGCCGTTGTTCTCCGTTAGGAGGCAGCCTATCCTTCCAGAGTTGCAGGGTATATAGGCCTATGTAGCGACGGCATTTTGTTCTCCGACAGGAGGCGGCCTTACCTTTCTCAGTCAAGGAGTAGCGCGACCTCTCAGCAAGATCTGATGGCATGGTGTTCTTCGTCAGGTGGCAGCCTGGGACTTCACAATATATGTGTAAGACTGCATCTCATAAATGTAGAGCGCTCATTTAAATTGTTCTCCGTCAGGAGGCAGCCTGACATTCCTCAGTCAAGGAGCAGCTTGGCCTCTCACCACGTAGTGACGCCATGTTGTTCTCCGTCAGGAAGGAGCCTGTCACTCCACAATCTCGGGGTAGCACGATCTCTCAACATATAGCGATGGCATGGTATTTTTCTTCAGGAGGCAGTGTGCATTAACTCAACTTCAGTTTGATTATTTATACATAATCTCTCAACTTTTTATTCTCAATATTTCCTTATAAAAAAGTGCTATATTTTTTGGTTTCCGCAAGTGAATAACTACCGTAGATAACACTTTAGTCGCCGCCTGCACTAATGTCGCCAGGCGCCATATATTACGAATTATACATCACTACTGATTTTTATGTGCCACTGAAGATGATACACATTAGTTTATATCATGACGGTATAATCTACCCAGTTTCAGCGTTGTTTTATGCTTTTTATCTGCAAGTATATACGGCCTCAAATTTCCCTACTCGGTTTTTTTTCAGGCGACGACGACGGCGGGAGGACACTCAGAGCATAACCACTAGCTGACGATCTTAGTGTAGGTTGCCACTCGGTTGATACTCTAGAAATTTGTTCATTTATAGCCATAATATGACACAGATGAAGACACAAAATGACACATGCAGACTTTCCAGATATCCCCTTCTAACTTTTGTGGATCTGTTTAGCTGAAGATACCAAAGTATCTTTGAAGTACCAAAGGGAAATAATAAGCAAAATGAAAAAAAAAATGAATAATTGCCACAACTTATATTTCACTGGGGAAATACAAATATGGGGTTAAATTTTTTCAAGGAATGTTATTAGTGAGATATATTCACTTAATGTATGCCCTTAAAAGACTGATTCTCATGAGTATGACTCAATTTGATGGCGAGTTCAATTCTGTGTATGTGACGAGAAACCTGATGGTTATTGTGAGTTAAAGTTAAGTTATGGTAATTGAGAAAGAAGGAGTGAAGTCATTGAGTTTGTAGAACAGCGTAGAATCCGAATTGAGAACCAGAAGCAATGTAAAATAATGTTAAATGAGCACGTGTAGTTCCTGTTAATTAACATTACCTACTTCCACCTTTCATCCCCATCCATGAAATTGTCTAGCCTCCTTTTAAAGCTCCCTATTGACTCTGCTTTAACTACCCCACGACTCGTCCATTCCAATCATTTACCACCCTATTTGTGATAGCTGTCATGCCCACCCACATGCCCTCATTCTCTCACCCAACACTTTATCTTCTCATTCAACAAGGGATCGTCTTCTCACACTTTAAAAATCTATTATACTATTCTATTATATACTTCTTATCATCTCACTCTCATCCATCCTCTCCAGTGTCCCAACCATCTCAGTGCAGCTAAGTCCACCATTCCGCAGTTCACTCTCATCACCGTTGCAGGTCATACCAAATATTCCACACACCTTATCATTACCATCCACTCTACACACCACATCTACCCCTAAAGTAACTCAATTCCACTGCCTGAATCTGACCTCTGGCATTTATTCCACGTCCAGGTCACATTTTAAAAGTGTATAGATCTTGGGAAAAATAGCGCGCCTCATAACGCACCCGCCAACAATCGTCTGTCATTTTGTCTCAAATTATTAAGCTTCAGTGGCGTCGTGAGGATGTTTGTCACTTACATGACCTTTATAGGGAATATGTGTGCAATATGGTATACGAAAAAGAAGAAGTTATGTTTATAATTTAAGAAACATAGCAAAAAGAAGTAGGTACTAGTGTATAAACATTTCTCACATTTTTGTCTTCAACTCGCTGTAATTCGGCAAGTATTGCTCTCATATAATTTTTATCACAGATTCAAAATCAGCAAGCATTTCTAGTTCTGATGGTATAAGATACTTGGCAATACAAATATAGTATAAACTGCTAACAATGGTCGATAATTTGAAACCTGTGTCGAGGTAGCCTAGCAGCATGCATTGCTTGCATAGCCAGCGTTGATCTTTTGGCATGGGTAGCCCTCAGTCTTTAATAATTTTTATACCAACAATATATTACACAAGGTCCTCAATGCAGTAAAAGGGTAAAGGATCTTCGAGGCGGCTGCTGAAATTAACACTGGCGTGCCAGGGGAGGTATATACATTGTGGCGGGAGTGCGTGTAGGTAGGTAGGGTCAGAGCTGGGCAGTATTTAAATACTTTTGTATTTAAATACGAATTTAAATACATTAGTGTATTTAGAACTGTATTTATAAATACATCTGTTTTTAGGTATTTAATTAACCCATTCACTGCTAAGCGCGTCTGTAGATACTGTATATATATATACAGTATATAAATATTTTAATGAGTATTTAAATACATTGTATTTAAATACTCATAATATAAAAATGTAAATAGTTTTTTAGCAATTAATTTGGCCATAAACCCGCCCAACTATCTGGCATCCCTGATGTTACAGTGAGACAGTGTTTCCACTTCCAAGGAAATGCCCTTATTTTAAGGAAACCTAGGCCTGAGAAAGAAATTTTTAAGGAAACGCAAAATCTAAGGAAATTCTAAGGAAATCCACATTTGTCTGTATCTAAAATATATTTACAAATGTTTTTAAATACAATTGATGTATTTAGTATTTAGTATTTAAATACATTCGTAAAATGTATTTAGTATTTGGTATTTAGATACATTTATCCCATGTAATCAGTATTTAAATACATTCAATGTATTTAGTGCCCAGCTCCGGGTAGGGTATATAAGAAGCTCGCCTCTCTTCACTTCTGCTGCCGCACATGTATTTAGTTAACACTAGTTTTTGCATGATGCTAATTAATTTATCAGAAAACTAAATTTATCAATGGAAAGCTAATAAGATTCCGCCTCGTTTGAGATATTCCATTTTAAAATTTGTCTTACAAAATTTCAAATGGTGACGAGTTTAACTGAAAAAAAAAATCATATACTGTTTATGCATATTTATTCATAGTTTCATAATAGCATTTATTTAATCTGTTTAACTGTATTTTATGTGATAATCTTACATAACAAACATTTCCGAAGATAACAGTATATCATTTACGTTGATAAACGTTTTTGGTACGGGGCAAATTACTCTGGAAAGTAAACTTTTCCCCCGAAAATCCCCGGGGTTTTGACAAGACACGTGCCTCATATGTCCCTCCGTGTGACAGTTTCACGGGCTTTGAGGCACGCCTGCCCACCCCTCGCCTCTCCGCCCTGGGTGAAAAAAGGCATCGTGTGACAGGGCCTTTATACGGCAGTCTCTGCTCTCCTGTCTCCTCCAGTACCACCAGCAACCACAGTACCACACACATCCTGGTTAATAGCTTATAAAGCAGTATTTAGTGGTAAATAAGTAAAGACCAGCGGGGGGGTAAGGTAAGGTGCTACTTATTTCGAGATGTTACCTATTTTGTGCGACACCGGCCATGAGGTGAGGTACGAGCTGGGAACAAGCTCTTTCTTGCCTCTCCAAGAGGCTGGCAGGAATGAAGAAGAAACATCGTACATCTTGCGCGTAAGCTCCTGCAGTCGTCAAGGTGTCGTGCTGTGTCTAGTGCAGCTCTTGAGGCTTGCTGTGCCCCCTTATACCCCACAACTCCTCAGTGCTGACTCAACCACTGCAGAAACATAGTCAGTCAGTCAGCCTTGTCAGTGAAGTCATCTGCTCAAGGCATCAGGCATCATAACCACAACCACATTCAGACTGTGTTCATCCTACACTGCCACACCAGCATTGACATTTTGCCGTTATTGTGTATACCACAGTCATCAGCCTCTTAAGATTGTGATATGGTTGCTTAGGGCAGAAAGGACTTCAACCTGTTGGAAAAGCATTACAGAACTCTAAAACTGAGAGAAAAATACTATCAATGTGACTCAGATAATGAACCCTGGACTGGCCATTGGTATAAAGGAGCGCAGACCCCAAGCAACCACATGAAACAAGTTATGGTATCGTTTAGTCATGTATATATGTGTTTTATGTTTGTATTTATCGGAGACTTGGTGTGAGAGGGTGGCGGAAATGGCTATCTGAAGGACACTGCCGGGAGGATGAGAGAGTATTGCTGTGTTGTTTACCTCTCAATCATCCATTCTTTTAGTCCCCCTTAACGATTATTCCCAGTTTTTTTACGTTCTCGAATCCGGGGGTTCTGGAGTTACGTTCCGCGGTGCGAGGCGGAACCAAGTTTTTTTTACGTTGTCTCGAATCCGGGCGTTTTGCGGTGCGAGGCAGAACGAAGTGCTTTTTTTACGTTCTGTGTACTCCGGGCGTTCTGGAGTTGCGTTCTGTGTAGTGCGAGGCAGAACCCATAGTTTTAATTCAGTTGATTCGACTCCGGGCGTTCTGGAGTTGCGTTGCGGTGCAAAGGCGAACCAAGCAGCCTGAATTTGATAAGATAAGATAAGATACTATGATCCTATCTAGACAATTTGCAAGTAACAACTACAAGGTTATTGATTGTACAAAGCGCCACCACACCAGGATGAATTTGGTGGACTCGAACCGCTGACCGAATGGCGCAGGGACTCTGCAACACCAGTCCGTGGTTCTACCAACCGCGCCACCCTGGCGGGTGAATTTGATAAGCCGTGCTGGGGTGTGACTTATGTTGTATGACTTGTTTTGTTGCCAAAGAATTGCTGATAGTCTATCAGGCCGGCTGTGGGAAGGGGTCGGCTACTCTAGTGAAGGCCAACTAGCTATGATCTCTTAAGGATGTCACAGGAACTACCTCGTGTAGGTCTCGCGGCCTCTTGTAGCTTCCTTATTTTCTTATGTTCTTATGTTCTTATGTACTACTAGCCGCAAAGCCGCCCTCCGGGCGGACTTTTTGGCTAGCTCCTGCGGAGGGCTATTGGTGGGCCTGCGGCCCACCACATGTGTTTGGTGGGGCTTCGGCCCACCAAACACAGACTCTCCAGATAGCCCCTTCTAGCTTTCCCGAAATCATGGATGTAGAAATGTATGTATTAACGCCAACCTATTCACATCACCCCCAACCCATTCACTCACCCATTACCCATCACCCCCACCCATTCACTCACATATTACCCACCACCCCCCATCTATTCCCTCACCCATCACCCCACACCCATTACCCATCACCCCACCCATTCACTCACCCATTACCCATCACCCTACATCAAGGTTTCCTCAATTCTCGCAACCCACTTTTTTTTCACAATTCTCGCTAATAGGCTGCTAAAAAAAGGAAAAAAAAGTGATCGGATCATCTCATAAATGGGCTTAAAACCTTCCCCTGCTCGAGCCGGTTCCAAAACTATGCCATATGAGGGGATTCCGCCACAGGGGGGGGCACCTGGAGCGGACACACACACACACACACACACACCACACACACACACACACCAACCCCACACACACACACACACACACACACACACACACACCCTTCGTTTATATTATTATAGATGGCATCGCGAGACACGGGAGCACACTCCTCAGGCGCATGCGCATATGCAGAACGTCACATTCCTTTGCACTTTCCTCCTCGTCGCGCCACAGCGGCGGTAGACGACGCAGAGGCAGTGTTAACGAGTGTACCTACCAAAATCCCTACAAGCAAGACAAGAAAGCTGAAGCCCTAGCCTAAGCATAATTTGTGATGTCTAATAATAGCGCCATCTGTGGCGTCCAATGTAACTGTTGATTGAGACTTATTTACATCAAATTTTTACTTACTCAGACATCAAAATCAATGTTCTATGCATTTTTAGCACACACACTCACACACATACACAATCAGACATGATAATAATATATACTGAAATAAAGTATTACTAGGTAGGAATTGAATCCGGGATCGCGGAGCTGCAGCTGGGCGCTATCCACTACACCACAAAAGCATACTTTTATGTGAATGACAACTAATATATATATACAATAAAACAACTAGCGCCAGTGCTGCTACCTAGCGGTTGCCCAAACACGACAGCACACTCCGAAACACCTGCTTTCCTATCTTTCGTGTAGGGTTTTTGGTACCTACACTACCTTGTGTTTTTTCTATGTGCCTGTGGATAAGAGGAAAAAGAAGCAAGAAGAAGATGATGAGGAAGCCTTACACTGATGAAGAAGCAAGGTAAGTGAAAGTAATTATGGTTGGTTTATAGTTAGACTACTGTTAGGACTTAGACTAGAGGGATGTGAAGAGTGTTTATTAATATTTCTTGAGTAGCTCCTTCAAAGGTACTCTGCAACAGGCACTCGATAGAAAAAGTTTTGGTCATATATGGACGAGAACTTCGTGGTCACTACCAACCTTAATACTCACGTTTTCTGTGGGTTTTTTGCTCAATATACTGTGCAGAACTAATCTACTTTCGCGTATTGCTCTAAAATTATATACATATAGACTTTTATTTATAGTTATCTAATAGCGCACACGACACACCCTCCTCCCCCGAAGATTAATTCAAAACTGAAAAATTTTGTTCATTGATTTCAATTGAGTCAATTGAGTTCAATTAAGTCAATTGAGTTCAAGTGTCTGTTCTACTGTGTGACAAGTGACTCAGGACCAGGACAGGATAGCCAATCACAGGCTCGAATTCATAGCCAATGACAGGTTCGAACTTAGTTTTTTTCAACCAATAGTCACACAAGATAGGTTAGCCAATCAGAGAAGTTTCGGGAGCCAATCAAAGACTCTAAATTAAGACAACGGATTTTTGTACACAAGGCTTTGATTTGAATCAGTTTATGGCGAGACATGGATTGTGTAGGATGTGGGTGAGAGTGTGGGTGTTTGGATGCATAGCCTGGCAAGCCGTGCGGGGATACAAAGCGGCGCTACATTCTCCCTGCTTCCCACAACCCCAGTAGGTAAGAGACTTAAGGTTAAGGTATATGGTTAAGGTAAGGTTTAATGAAAACTTTAAGGTTAGGTTAGGTTAGGTATACTTTGTGGTTAAGGTTAGGTTAGGTTTCATTACAACCTTTAAGGTTAGGTTAGGTTTGATTAAAACCTATAAGGTTAGGTTAGGTATACTTTGTGGTTAAGAAGGTTAGGTTAGGTAATGAAAACCTATAAGGTGTTGAGGTTAGGTTTGGTATGTTCTATTCAATCACTTCCATAATATCTGAGACCCTGACAAATTTTTTCCCGGCAAAGTTTTAGTGCTTTTTCTGATGGAGATACAGTGTCTTTAATTGCAAACGGTGCCCATCAAAATCGGTGACTTTTTGTTTTGTTTTGTAAGCTATGGTTTTTCAGAAAATAAAACTATCTCCATTAGAAAAACCAACTATTTTTGGCCATGAAAAATTAGTCGGTGTCTCTGAAAACGACCGCGAAGTCCTCGTCCATTATTACTAAAAGCTTAGCCTATAATTCTTATATATTACCTTTGGAAAACATTGCCTAAATGTTGATTACGTAGCCTATTAGCCGATTACTATTATTTTCATTCTTAAACTTAATACTATTGATATTATAATCAATAGTTACACGGTTTTTATTAAATTGAGTTGCTTATCATTACCAGCCTGGAAGGCATGTACATTGTACTTTGTTAGGGAAAAATAATAATGTACAAATTAATGAATGAATAACTGGCCAACGAAAGTGTTATATGTAAGCTCATACTGTAACCTTTTTTCTTATTTATTAATTATTTTATTTGTATTTTTTAGCTTGTATTCAGAAAAAACTTATTGGAAGTTGTGTCGGCTTGCGGAGGGGAAGAGTAGCTTGAAAGAAGTGGTTTAAAGTAGGGGTAAGTATGTCATCAGATATGAATCAGTACAACTCTCTCTAAAAGCGCCGCCTAATGTTCTAATACATATTTTCCTGGACTAATCTCGTTACAGTCACAATGTTGTCTTTATTTTCACCACAGTATTTTTTTCACGGTCTTTATTAATTGCCTTTATTATTTCATTTAGTTATTTATCTGTTTTCAACTTATTATTTTACCGATGCTCATATAGTTATTTGTTAAGGAAATTAATGTGATTATAAGGGTAGGTTATATGTGGTTATATTTGCTGTAATTTCTCAAGGCGAGTTTCTTGAAAAAGTAGTTTAGGTAATAATTGATATTCCGGTATCCTCAGTGTATTAAGTGTTTAAAGCTATACGAAAATGTTTTGTAAAGATTAGGTAAGAATTTATAGTGGCCGCTGATCTGAAGCGGATACAGTACAGAGCGATAGCCTTGGATGGCACGGGTACTCTAAAACACCCTGCATGATTAACAACGTTTAGAAGGGTCAAGGGCACATAGCGTTGATTCTTGTTGAAGGTAGTGTGGCTCTAGAATCTAGTCATTACCGCGCCAATGTAATACACATGTGTACATTGTAAAATGATCAGGAATTGGAAATATTCACAGAGGGAGAGGAAGGGAACGTAGCAACATAAAAAAGATGAACACTCTTTGTCTTAGATGATTACAAATAAATTACATCTTAAGTGTAAGTGAAACTTTTCTCCATCACAGAGCCACGGTGTGGATAGTAAAACAAACTAAACATTTCGTATATATTTTTACCATGAAAGTATACATTTCCAGTTAAGAATATTGTTAATTCTTCCAACTTTACTGCCATTTGTGTGTGTGTGTGTGTGTGTGTGTGTGTGTGTGTGTGTGTGTGTGTGTGTGTGTGTGTGTGTGTGTGTGTGTGTATGTACAGCGCGTAACAAAACACGAGTTAGACTATTGTTAGACTGCAGTTTTTTAACCTCTTTACCACAAAACCCCATTTTAGTAGTTGGTCCTTGCCTCCATGCCCACCCCCAACACATTATCAACCAAGATATTTCAAAATGATCCTGAATCAGAAAGAAAAACTGAAGTATTTTTTTTTTTTAAACACTTATTGTGTATATGATTATTCATAAACACCTTGCATGTATCCAGCAGATATAGTTACATATAATTTAATGAAATACTTGATAGTTCTTAATATATCTTTCTTGGCTAAGGCCCCCCATGGTAATTACCCACGACCCCCAGGTAAAGATCCGCTGTGTTTGACGTATGTGGAATGTATATTAACATTTCATGAGTAGCCCCTTCAAAGGTACTCGGCAACAGGCACTTGATAGTAAAAATTCCCAGCAGGGAATTGCATAAAGTGTCTTAACGCAGCTACCATCAGGGACTGCTGGCCTCACTCAGACTCCCTCGGCTTTTTGTGTTCCAGGTCAGTGGATGCTCGTGATAAAATAAAATGGAGGGACTGCAGGCTTTACACAACAGTAGGATACACAAATTTTACCTATCTCAGGTATGAGTTGTAGTTGATATTCACGGATTTCAGGGTATGGTAGTAGTGGTGCTGGTAGAAGGGATGGTGGGGGTGGTAGTGTTGGTAGTATAGGGGATGGCTGAGTGGGTGATGGTAGAATTACAGTATTACTTGAAAATAAAGTCGGTACCGCTTGATTTCAGTCTTTTCATTCAATGTCATCTGGGATAAATTGATGTTTCGCAAATACTTCACTGGATTTTCCATCGTCATAGGGTAATTAAAGAAAGCACGATTTAACCACAACCTCTACACGCACTGAAAACACGAGAGGGACGAGACTTAGCTGCCTCGACTGCAGCTCATAGTTTTCACAATGGTGGCGGCGCAGACATGAATCGTACGACAAATATGCAAGTAACTTAAACTTTTGTCTGGTTTTAATGAAGATTCACTTAGTAACGTTTTAACAATAATTAAATAACATATTCCTAATGAATTTTTATTAGGTTATATTTGTTAGTAGTGTATCAATTCTGCTGTTTATCTAAAGGTATCATACACCTGGCAGTGAGTGTCTGGGGTTGCTTCAGTTCTGCATCCCTATGCCACGAGCCGCCACTGGATGGATTGATTGATTATGATATAATGATTGATTATTATGTATGTATAAGTGCTTTTTTAATAGCCATCTATATTGTATTGTGCTATTTTTTACGTATATTTTACACTGAGCGACGTGTGTCAAAAATTACGTTAAGTCGGGCCTGTTGCATTTACCAACCACTTTCCTTCTCTCTCTCTCTCTCTCTCTCTCTCTCTCTCTCTCTCTCTCTCTCTCTCTCTCTCTCTCTCTCTCTCTCTCTCTCTCTCTCTCCTCTCTCTCTCCTCTCTCTCTCTCTCTCTCTCTCTCTCCTCTCTCTCTCTCTCTCGCTCGCTCGCTCGCTCGCTCGCTCGCTCTCTCTCTCTCTCTCTCTCTCTCTCTCTCTCTCTCTCTCTCTCTCTCTCTCTCTCTCTCTCTCTCTCTCTCTCTCTCTCTCTCTCTCTCTCTCTCTCTCTCTCTCTCTCTCTCTCTCCCTTTTGTTTTTTTCTCTCTCACACACACACACACACACACACACACACACACACACACACACACACACACACACATTACTCATTCATCCATTTCTTACCTTCTCTTGTTGTTTCCTTCCCTCTCTCCGTTCCCTTTTTCAGCGCACTTGGTCATGCAGCCTCCCTCCCTATCTCCTTTTTAGGGAGCAGAAGTCTTATAAATCTGGGTATGTTCCTAACGCATAAAATATTGGAGTGGAAGGCGTATTGTCATTCTTAATAGTGTGTGTAGGGAGGATGCGGGGAATGTCAAATTGTGGGAGACGAAATATAGTAGAATTATTTGCCGTTGAAATATTTTCGTCTGCTCTCGTAAACCTACGATCACACTTGGACTCACTTGCTTCTTTGTTTGTTTGTGTTCATGATATCCCGGGGGGCTTGGCGTGTTCCGCCCTCAAGGTGGAGTCCAACACAACCGTTCTTCCCAAAACCGTTGGCCAAGGGTTTGAAAACCGAACTGGTATTAGAGAAAGATAAACTGAATGAACAGCTTTGTGCGGTTAAAAATATTAAAAAAAATTTTTTTAGTATTATCATTATCAATATATACATATCCATGTATTTGTATATTAATATAAGCAAGAATTTTTCTTCCTCCATTCTCTCTACTTCCAATCTTTCCATCACCACCACCACCACCATCAATATACTACATATCCATCTGCACCTCCCCACCTGTCCTTCCTCTTCGCGGGACCTTAATAATCGTGCAAACCATTTCATCATTCCTGATTTAAGGCAATACAATTATTAGTCCGGTGGCAGAGCAGCATATTTCCAGTGAACCTTGCAATGTTTGGCAACAATCGTTTTTTGGCTTATTTTGATAGGTATTAGTGTCTAGATCAAATTTACGGTGAGTGGTCACTTGTCACCGGTTTGGCTTTTTCAGAATCCAAAATGGCCGCCAAGATGACCGCCATATATAATATATATATATATATATATATATATATATATATATATATATATATATATATATATATATATATATATATATTTTTTTTTTTTTTTTTTTTTTTTTTTTTTTTTTACATCACAAGGAACTGGCCAAGGGCACAACAAAAATGGGTAACACAAAGCCCGCTTAGTTGCAAGTCCCTATAAAGAAGACAGTAAGAGAATAAAATAAAAACATAGGGGTAGGCCAATTTAGTTCGGGAGGTGTCTTGTTACTCTTCTTTTGAAAAGATTTAAGGCATAGGAAAGTGGAAAAATAGAAACAGGAAGAGATTTCCAGAGTTTACCAGTGAAAGGGATGAAAGAGTAAAGATACTGATTAACTCTTGCATTAGGAAGATGGACAGAATAGGCATGAGAATGAGTAGAAAGTCTTGTGCAGCGAGGCCGCGGGAGTGGGGGAGGCATGCAGTTAGCAAGTTCAGAAGAGCAGTGAGCATGAAAATAACGGTAGAAGAGAGCAAGAGAAGCAACATTGCGGCGGTGATTTAAAGATTGAAGACAGTCAGTCAGAGGAGAGGAGTTGATGAGACGAAAAACTTTAGACTCAACCCTGTTTAGAAGTGCTGTATGAGTGGATCCTCCCCAAACATGTGAGACATACTCCATACATGGGCGGATAAGGCCCCTGTAGAGAGCAAGCAATTGGGAGGGAGAAAAAAAAGGACGCAGACGCCACAGCACACTTAACTTCTTAGAAGCTGTTTTAGCAAGAGATGAGATGTGAGATTTCCATTACGGATTTTTAGTAAAGGATAGTCCTATAATGTTCATTGTAGAAGAAGGAGACAGTTGAGTGTCATTGAAGAAGAGGGGATAGTTATCTGGTAGGTTTTGTCGAGTAGATAGGTGAAGAAATTGGGTTTTTGAGGCATTGAAAAAAACAAGGTTTGCTTTGCCCCAATCAGAAATTATAGAAAGATCAGAAGTTAGGCGCTCGGTGGCATCTCTCCGTGAATCACTTAGTTCCTGTTGAGTTGGACGACTAATAAACGACGTTGAAAAATGCAGGGTAGAATCATCAGCGTAGGAGTGGATAGGGTTTTGAGTTAGACTTAGAAGATCATTAATAAATAATAGAAATAGAGTGGGTGATAGGACAGAACCCTGGGGAACACCACTATTGATAGATTTACGAGAAGAACAATGTCAGTCTACAGTAGCTGCAATAAAACGGTTTGAATGGAAACTTAAAATGAAGGTACAGAGAGAAGGATAGAAACCGAACGAGGGTAGTTTGGAAATTAAAGATTTGTGCCAGACTCTATCAAAAGCTTTTGATATGTCAAGGGCAACAGCAAAAGTTTCACCGAAACCCTTAAAGGAGGATGACCAAGATTCAGTTAGGAAAGCTAGATGATCGCCAGTAGATCGCCCTTTACGGAAACCGTACTGATGATCAGATAGAAGATTGTGAGTAGATAGATGCTTAAGAATCTTCTTATTAAGTATAGATTCAAAAACTTTAGAAAGGCAGGAAGTCAAAGCTATAGGACGGTAGTTTGAAGGATTAAAACGGTCACCCTTCTTAGGAACAGGTTGGATGTGAGCAAAATTCCAGCAAGAAGGAAAGGTGGAAGTAGATAGACATAGACGGAAAAGTTTGACCAGGCAAGGTGAAAGCACAGAAGCACAGTTTTTGAAAACAATAGGAGGGACTCCGTCAGGACCGTAAGCCTTCCGAGGATCTAGGCCAGAAAGGGCAAAGAAAACATCATTCCGAAGGATCTTAATGACAGGCATAATATAGTCAGAGGGTGGAGGAGAAGGAGGAACAAGCCCTTCATTAGCCAGAGTGGAATTTTTAGCAAATGTTTGAGTGAAGAGTTCAGCTTTAGAAGTAGATGAGACAGCTGTGGAGCCATCTGGGTGAAGCATAGGAGGGAAAGATGGAGAAGAAAAATTGTTAGAGATGTTATTAGCTAGATGCCAGAAGTCACGAGAGGAATTTGATTCAGAAAGATTTTGACATATTCTATGAATGAAAGAGTTTTTGGTAAGTTGAAGTAAAGATTTGGCATGATTGCGGGCAGAAATATAAAGGGCATGAGTTTCAGGAGATGGATGCTTACGGTACCGTTTGTGAGCCACCTCTCTATCTCGGACAGCATGAGAACAAGCAGAGTTAAACCAAGGTTGAAGGGCTTTAGGATTAGAGAAAGTATGTGGAATGTACGCCTCCATACCAGAGACTATGACCTCAGTTATGCGCTCTGCACAAAGAGATGGGTCTTTGACATTTTGACATATAAATTAGGCTGTAACTCCTGTTCTAAGTACAGGAAAAGGATGCAATTGGTGTCTAAATATATGTTTTAGAGACCAATGAAGTGAATTATGATGTTATTGGACCGTTTGGCGGCCATCGTGATGGCATAAATCTAATATGGCCGCCAGAAATACATGTATAAATGCCAAAAGCACACAAAATCGCACCAAAAAATAACATAAATCGGTTGTGAATGCAATTGAACAATGATCTTGCTGTTTATGCATGTGCTTGACATGTTAAATTCTGAAGAAATTATGCCATTTAGAAGCCAACTGCGTGCCAACTACAGCCCCATTCGTGACGTAAATAGCATTAGTAATGGTCATTTTGTGTGCTTTCAATGTGAAATCCACCAATATATCAGTAACTCTAAACGATCTACGTTTCTGTTGCAGGATCTGACGTGAGCGATGATATGGCTGAAACAGGAGGCCACAAAGATGCCGAGGAATGCTTCTTCAAGACTGTTTACAACTGAGGGGTTGGGAAGTTGATACAGTCTTCACGAATCGACACAATATTGGCAGCTAGTAACCTTCGCCAAGATGATATCAGACTACGAAAAGAAATATCTGATGGATCATCTACTGTTAGATGTCACAAAAATTGCGTATCTAAGTATGTATCTCCTTCCACTCCCAATAAATTGGGCAAGCGTATGCCAAAGGAAGAGACAAATGAAGACTCCAACGCTGGGCCTAAGCGATTGCGTTCCAGTATCGGTGGTGATGTCTTTGACTTTCAGAAGCACTGTTTGTTCTGCCATTACATTACTCCTTGCATATTACCGAATGAGTATGATCCCAAGGTGCCACAACAGTACTTCGATCTTCTATTCTGTGCTTCGATCGCTATTTTGAATTACAAAAAGATCGCTATTACAAAGAGCAGCACCAGATCGGCTCGAGCCAACGCTACCCGGGTCCGTCAGCTCGAACGGAAAACTCCACTGCCAGCTCGGGACGCAGTACTTAAGAACTCAGCCAATAAGAAACAGCTCAACACTCTGCTTTGCGATGCGATCCTGAGTGATGATAACTTCCTGCAGCATGCGACACAGAACCACCAGTTGGTGGTTACTGGGGAAAGCGACATGCCCACGCAGGTATCGAAGGGTCGTAAGTCGCCTCGTCTGGACCTAGCATCAACACATGAAGAAGCTGACATACTCATCACTCAACAGGCCATCCACCTTGCAAAAGAAGATCCAGAATCACACGTGCGGGTCGTGTGTGACGACACAGACGTGTTCGCGTTACATGCTTACTACTACTTGAGTGAGAAGCTCCAGTCATCATTGACGATGCAGTCTCCAATCATGGGTCGGTCGTGCATTGACGTGAAGGAAACCGCTCGTAAACATTCAACAATCGTACCCGGGCTCTCGGCGCTTCATGCTCTAACTGGCTGTGATTTAGTTGCTGCGACTTATGGAATTGGGAAAACAAAAGCAATCGCTGTTGCTCGAAAAGGCTACACTCTGGATCAGCTTGGTAAACCCTTGGCAAATATCGTTGAAGTCACCGAACAAGCAACAGCTTTCATGGGTGCATGCTATGGCATTACAACTCCCACCTCTTCGATGACCAAGATCCGCCAGAAGCTATGGGCACAGAAGACTGGCTAATCGACAGCAGCACCGAAGCTGTGTAGTTTGCCCCCAACTACAGAAGCGTTTGAGCAGAACGTTCGTAGAGCACACCACCAAGTCGCTCACTGGTACAGTGCCCTGAGTGGGTATCCACCAACTCTCGCTGCAGTGGAGCACGGGTGGGAAGCTGATGACATTAGCAAGTGTCTCATCCCTTGACATATGGAGGACGGTGTATCCTACGCCCCGGAGCACATTCTCAAGCTGGTCAGATGTGGCTGCACATCTGAGCGAGCATGTAGAGGTGGGAAATGTGGCTGTATGGGGCGTCAACTTCCATGCACGATGTTCTGCACCTGCGGTGGTGGTACTGCCTGTTCCAATCCATTCAACATCACTGAGAGTGCAAAAGATCATGCCGATATCCCTGATGACAGCGATGAGGCAGACGACCGAGCAATGGATGTTGACGATGAGGACGATGAATAGTTCCTAGATATAAGATATTTGGTCCATTTTGGCATTAATTTAGCTTCATTTATTAGAGTACAACATGTATAATATATATTGATATAACATTGAAACATTTGGGCAACGTGAAGATGCAAAATTGTTGCATTTATTATTAGTATTATTAGTATTTATACTACATATTATTATTTATATTATTATTATTATTATTGATATTATTATTATTATTATTATTATTATTATTATTATTATTATTATTATTAATATTATTATTATTATTATTATTATTATTTTCGGTAGTATCATATACTTTACATGTATGTCTACTTTTAAGTCACGCCAATGTCATGTTTGAGAGATGATAATTATTACAATAAATATTGTCCGATTCTAAATAGATTTGTTTTCTTATATGTTGCTTGCTATCATAATCAATATTGCTTGTAAACTGGCGAATGCCTTCAGAATCATATTATATGCTTTACAAAGCACATATATATATACAGACACTTTATAATTCAACTGCATGTACAACAGATTATATTAGTTTTAGTGTGATTTTAGCATTTTTACAGGTATGTTGGCGCCCATATTGGATTTATGCCATCAATATGGCCGCCAAATGATCCAATAACAACATAATCCACTTCCTTTGTCTCTAAAACATATTTAGACACCAAGTTCATCCTTTTACTGTACTTAGAACAGGAGTTACAGCCTAATTTATATTTTGGTTATATATGGCGGTCATCTTGGCGGCCATCTTGGATTCTGAAAAAGCCAAGCCGGTGACAAGTGGCCACCCACCCTAAATTTCATTTAGACCCTAATATCTATCGAAAAAAGTTAAAAAATTATTGTTGCCAAACATTGCAAGGTCCCCCGGCCCAGCCATCGGACCATATAGCCATTATCGAGTATATCAACAATATTTTGTCACCTTTTGCATTCAGCCAGCCGTTTTTAAATAATCCGTAATCAAAATCTGCAAATTCCCAAGCTTCAAAAACGCTCTTCAAGACTTGCAGACGACGCACCACGGCTCTGTGACGTCATTGTAGGTGGTCTCTTCGGTTGCAGGTCATTTGGTACTGAAGCGATTGGTACTGAGGTCAACTGATCACGAGTTCACTTCGGCCACGCGCCATATGGGACACAGGCTAATTAGGCCTCTAACCATCTAGGCCACGAGTCAATTGGGACCCAACTCGAAATGGCCATGAGTCAGATAGGACCCAAAACCGGGGAGAGAGAGAGAGAGAGAGAGAGAGAGAGAGAGAGAGAGAGAAGAGAGAGAGAGAGAGAGAGAGAGAGAGAGAGAGAGAGAGAAGAGAGAGAGAGAGAGAGAGAGAGGAGAGAGAGAGAGAGAGAGAGAGAGAGAGAGAGAGAGAGAGAGAGAGAGAGAGAGAGAGAGAGGAGAGGAGAGAGAGGAGAGAGGAGAGGGGCCCGTACCGAGAGTCGAGGCGGTAGAGCGACGAACGACGACGTACCGACGAAGGTAAGGTCGCAGTAGAACCTTCAAATCGTTACCGAGAGTGAACAGAAAGGGAGGGTTGGTTGAGGTTTCACGCGGCTGTGTATTGGCAACAATGCTGCTTCAAATTGCGGAGCCAGCAGTACGACTAAAATAGTGTATAATGCGAGTTTGCCCTTATACTCATCACAAACATCAACAGAAACGTTGCGATCGGCTATGAAGTTGATGATATATATATTTAATGAAGTTTATTAACAGTAGTGGCGTGTATACGTAGGTTTCTCTTACCGCTCATGTGAACATATGCGGTACGAGAAATGTGCTGGCGGGTTCTGGCAGCGACCTTGATGGCGGCGGTGTAGCGGTCTGGGAGGTTTGGTTATCCAGAAGGTTGTGTTTTCGGATGCCATGTAGGGCGCCAGAGGTACGATGATTACTTTTCATTTCATCCCGCCGCGCGGAGAGGCAACAGCTTGCTCCCGGCTCCTGCCTCACCCCAGCCGACCCCACGGCCGGAGATTTCCGTGGCGGATTAATTCGCCGTAGGATACTCTGGGTGGATTTAACCACTCATCTTCATCATTTATACATTTTTTCTCATCTTCACTGTCTTTCTTAAGTATATCTTTTGCGTCTTATTACCCAGTAATGTGAATGTATATAAGCACACTCGATGAGAGACGAATCTTCTTGTAAATCAAGGAAGCGTAGCTTTGCTTGTTACTCAATCACGGGAAAGCGAGACCACAGCTGAGGCAGCGGCCTCTCTCAACTGCCTGTTGTTCTTCGTCAGGTGGCAGCCTGTCCCTCCACAATATCGGTGTAATGCATCTCACCATGTAGCGACATGATTTGTTCTCCGTCAGGAAGCAGCCTAGCTGCCATTCCTCAGTCAAGAGGCAGCTCGGCAAATCTCACCATGTAGCGACCTCATTTTGTTCTCATTATTTATACATTATTTCTCACCTTCACTGTCTTTTTACGTATATCTTTTGCGTCTCGTTACACAGTAATGTGAATTAATATAAGCGCACTCGATGAAATATAATTACTGTACGAATCCTATAGTTGTAAATAAGGGTAGCGTAGCTTTGCTGTTAAAATTTGGCCTTCCTTGTCTACCTAGTACATGTAGCTATAGGTGGCAGGGCATGACAGGTTCTGGCTTTCCGGTTTTTTTCCCCTTACTGAATGAAGTTTTAATTTTCAGTGATTGCATTTGTTTATATATTTGCTTCCTCATATCTGAGGAAATCTTCGTATTGAAGTCGTTATCGGTATAGCTGGTATTTCATAGTAGCCTACTATATAGGCTATAATTAACTTGAGCTTATCTAGAATGGAAATTCATTCTCACACAAAATGCACCATGGTGAGCAGCTAGTTGGTGGAAGTAAACAAAATCTGCTCTAGCTGACTCTTGTCACTTAATTTTTTGTTTACTACGGTAGCCGTCCCTATATGCCCTATAGTGAAAATGGAACTGTTGAGTACAGTAAGGTTTTATGCTTGAAATGTAATGTACACATCCTAAGGATGCAGAAACTGCTGGATGCTAATTTGCATTTGTTGAGCAATTTGCATAATTGACCTAATTAGCATATTCGTATTATCTTCCTTATTAAACCGCCTATAGAGTTCCTATGGGTGTGTAGACCTAAGTTTTAAGTTCTCAATGATGTAAAACTGCAAGATGCTACTGTGTATATTTTAATTTTGTCCATAAATTGTCTAATTAGCATATTGATTACACTGGGGAACAATTTGAAGACAAAAAAAATTGTTGAGTTAGATTTTTGAGCTTATTTAGACTAAAATTGGCATGCTGATTCTTAATCTGTAGTCAGTTTTTTTCTAGCACGTCAAGTTTTTTCTCCACAGCTTACCCTCCAGATTTCCAAGCAAAATTCCACTTGTGTCCGTCAGCTATAAGACCAATGCCTCATTCAGCTGAAATTCCAGTGCCAGTTTTCGAACAACTACCTCCTCTAGAAGATCTGAGTGATGTTGAAGAACGCAGTGACAGCAATGATGCAGATTTTGACATTCACGAGGATTCAGTTCGTAGGGGATTTGATCAGCACGAGTTGAATGATTTAGCACGTGATTTGGGCCTATCCAAAAAAGCTTCAGAAATACTAGCATCAAGACTGAACGAGAAAAACATACTTGAACAAGGAGTGAAGGTATCATACTTTCGAACCAGAGAAAGTACATTTCTGCAGTACTTTCGAAGTGCCAGCGGTTTTGTGTTTTGCCATAACATTCCTGGTTTACTGAAGGAATTAGGGCTTTCAATCTACAATCCAAATGAATGGCGATTGTTTATTGATAGCTCAAAGCGGAGCTTGAAGTGTGTCCTTCTACACAATGGCAATTTGTTTGGCGCAGTCCCTATTGGGCATTCGGTCTGTCTTCGTGAAGAATATGGAGATGTAAAGAGAGTCATTGAGTTATTGCAATATGACAAACACAATTGGATCATCTGTGTTGACCTTAAAATGGTGTCCTTCCTTCTTGGTCAACAACGTGGATACACAAAGTATCCCTGCTTTCTCTGTATGTGGGATAGCAGAGCTCGAGAGAAGCATTGGGTTCAGACGAATTGGCCTCCTAGATCTGATCTTAAACCTGGAGATCCTAACATTGTACATGAGCCACTTGTTGACAGGAAGAAAATAATATTCCCACCTCTGCACATAAAACTAGGTCTCATGAAACAATTTGTAAAAGCATTGTCAACTGATGGCGACTGTTTGAAGTACATCATCTTGGCATTTCCTGGACTGTCAATTGAAAAAATCAAGGCCGGTGTGTTTGATGGTCCACAAATTCGACAGCTCATCAAAGATGAACATTTCAATGGTATTATGTCAGACCTTGAAAAGAATGCTTGGCTATCATTCAAAGACGTCGTCAAGAACTTTCTTGGAAATACACGTGCAAGTAATTACACAGAAATTGTTCAGAAACTATTGGAGAGCTACAAAGCGCTTGGTTGCAACATGAGTATTACAGTACATTTTTTGCATAGCCATCTTGCCAACTTTCCGGAAAATCTTGGTGCTGCTAGCGACGAGCAAGGTGAACGATTTCACCAAGATTTGAAGGTTATGGAAGAACGTTACCAGGGTAGATGGGATGTGCATATGATGGCTGACTATTGTTGGAGCATCAAACGCGATAGTCCTCAAGTTGAACACTCCAGACAAAGCTACAAACGTAAATTTTTACCTTAACCTGCACACAATTATAGCCTTATCCTTTCTAAAAACATGATAATGTTAAATAAACATTCTATTCATGCCTATTTCTTTTATTTTTCATTGTATGTTAACATTTGCAACTTTTTATAAAATAAGCACTGTTACTGTTATGTACAGTATTTTTCATATTTTTTAAGAAAACGAATATCCTACAGTTCAAAAACTTGACGTGATAGAGGAAAACTGAGATCAGTTTTGGATTCAGCACCCAAAAATTACTTAATAACAAGTGTCAGACCTAACTCAACAAAAATTTGTTCCCCAGTGTTAGGTATGTCACGAAATTACGAATATATTCCCTATTTGACATAGCTTATGTTCTAAATCAAAGCAAAAATCTGTTTTGAATTTAATATTCTAAATCAACATATTTGTTCTTTAAATCAACAATTAGCACTGTGCACAATGGAGTTGTCGTGGAAATGGTCTGACTGGAGTCAATAATGAAACATCGTCTGGTCAACTACAAATAGTGTTAGTGTGTTGGAGTAGTGTTAGTGTATTGGAGTAGTGTTAGTGTATTGGAGTAGTGTTAGTGTATTGGAGTAGTGTTAGTGTTTTGGAGTAGTGTTAGTGTATTGGAGAAGTGTTAGTGTATTGGAGTAGTGTTAGTTTGTTGGAGTAGTGTTAGTGTTTTGGAGTAGTGTTAGTGTATTGGAGTAGTGTTAGTGTATTGGAGTAGTGTTAGTGTATTGGAGTAGTGTTAGTGTATTGGAGTAGTGTTAGTGTATTGGAGTAGTGTTAGTGTGTTGGAGTAGTGTTAGTGTATTGGAGTAGTGTTAGTGTATTGGAGTAGTGTTAGTGTGTTGGAGTAGTGTTAGTGTATTGGAGTAGTGTTAGTGTATTGGAGTAGTGTTAGTGTGTTGGAGTAGTGTTAGTGTATTGGAGTAGTGTTAGTGTATTGGAGTAGTGTTAGTGTATTGGAGTAGTGTTAGCGTATTGGAGTAGTGTTAGTGTATTGGAGTAGTGTTAATGTGTTGGAGTAGTGTTAGTGTATTGGAGTAGTGTTAGTGTATTGGAGTAGTGTTAGTGTATTGGAGTAGTGTTAGTGTATTGGAGTAGTGTTAGTGTATTGGAGTAGTGTTAGTGTATTGGAATAGTGTTAGTGTGTTGGAGTAGTGTATCAAAATCAAGAACTGGAACTGTCGACGAAAATAGGCAGATGAAATAAAATGAAATGAAAATATGAGTGTTAATATGATTTGACTAATGCTTCATGTTCGCTTATAATGTCAGATTACTGTGATAAATAATGCTGTTATGTATATGCAGGTTGTTTTCTCCTCTAACTCATAGAGTTATGTACACATTTATATAGCTAACCTGCAAACTTATAGAGATAATCTGAAGGCATATTTTTGCAGCAACAGGACATTCTGAAACAGAAGAATTCCCCATTCCTTATATTTTTGATTTGTCAAACATTATTGTTTTCAACTTAACTAAATTCAATTTACCTACACTAAATCAATTGCTAACCTAGCTTTTCTAACTAATGAAATCTGGACTGTTTAGTAGCTGTCTATTAAATTATCAATCGTATTATCACATATCATTGCTGCCACATATTACACATCTGGAGCTGAAATACCTCCTCCGCCACCTTCGCCCGGGCCCTGTATATGTATCCTAACTAGTAAAAATATAATCAATAAAATTCCATTCTTACCTAATAACCTAACTACCCTAACTGGTGGGTGAAAAAGGGGTATTTAAGATTAAAGGGTATAAAGTATTTCTGTATAATGAAAAGGTATAAATAATTGAAATCACAGCAAAAGAAATGGTAAATATGCAATTTTCAACCAAAACTCCCTATTGACCAATACTCTTCTGAAATAACTGGCGGGGCTCCACCATCCAGACCTAAACTAACCTAGCTCTAACCTGGGCATTGATTACATAACCTTAGCTCACTGAGGCCGGGGTTTCGCTCACCACCAGATCTCCCTTGTTATTTTTTTTTTATTCCTGCCGGCGGTAAATGTGCAGTTTCAACCAATACTCTCCTGGCATAACTGGGGGAGCTGCTCTCCCCCAGAACCCCCCATTAGTTAACTAACCTAACCTGGGCATTGATTACGCAACCTTACCTCACTAAGGGGGTTTCACCCCCCCCAGACCACCTTGTGTTATTTTTTGTATGGGTTATAAATACTCCTTAGCGATGAGAACGAAACGTTCAGGATACTTAACGGTAAAATTCTAGTGTTTGCCCATACTCTCCCACTTCCCCCAAACAAGTTTGGGGACCTGTGGGAATGCGGGGTTTTCAGGTGGGGAACAAATTATGCGTCGGAAACGCGTAATTTAAGAGTTGTGTAGGGAGGGGGTTAAAATTCCCTAGATCTAGAGTAATTTCCTTAGATCTAGAGAAATTTGCCTAACCAAAATTAACCTAACCTAGCGGGGGTCTTCACCCACCGATAAGCTAACTTAACCAAATCTAACCTAAGCTAACCTAACTAAATCTAACCTAAGCTAACCTAGCCTAACCAAATCTAACCTATCCTAACCAAATCTAACCTAACCTAACCAAAACGTGTGACCTTGACGATCCACACATAATGATGACCGAAGTGTCGAGAACCCCCCTCAACCCCCCGCTATAGGAGGTTAAGTTAGATTTGTTTAGGTTAGGTTAGATTTGGTTAGATTAGGGTAGGTTATATTTGGGTAGGTTAGGTTATATTTGGTTAGGTTAGGTTAGATTTGGTTAGGTTAGGTTAGCTTTGGTTAGCTTAGGTTAGATTTAGTTAGGTTAGCTTAGGACTTAGGATCAGTTTAACATCATTGAGAACTTAAAACTTAGGTCTAGGCACCCATAGGAACTCTATAGGCGGTTTAATAAGGAAGATAATACGAATATGCTAATTAGGTCAATTATGCAAATTGCTCAACAAATGCAAATTAGCATCCGGCAGTTTCTGCATCCTTAGGATGTGTACATTACATTTCAAGCATAAAACCTTACTGTACTCAACAGTTCCATTTTCACTATAGGGCATATAGGGACGGCTACCGTAGTAGACTAAAAATTAAGTGACAAGAGTCAGCTAGAGCAGATTTTTTTTACTTCCACCAACTAGCTGCTCACCATGGTGCATTTTGTGTGAGAATGAATTTCCATTCTAGATAAGCTCAAGTTAATTATAGCCTATATAGTAGGCTACTATGAAATACCAGCTATACCGATGACGACTTCAATACGAAGATTTCCTCAGATAAGAGGAAGCAAATATATAAACAAATGCAATCACTGAAAATTAAAACTTCATTCAGAAAGGGGAAAAAACGGAAAGCCAGAACCTGTCATGCCCTGCCACCTATAGCTACATGTACTAGTAGGTAGACAAGGAAGGCCAAATTTTAACAGCAAAGCTACGCTACCTTTATTTACAACTATAGGATTCGTACAGTAATTAAGTATCTCATCGAGTGCGCTTATATTAATTCACATTACTGTGTAACGAGACGCAAAAGATATACGTAAAAAGACAGTGAAGGTGAGAAATAATGTATAAATAATGAGAACAAAATGAGGTCGCTACATGGTGAGATATGCCGAGCCATGCCATTCCTCTTGACTGAGGAATGGCAGCTAGGCTGCTTCCTGACGGAGAACAAATCATGTCGCTACATGGTGAGATGCATTACACCGATATTGTGGAGGGACAGGCTGCCACCTGACGAAGAACAGCAGGCAGTTGAGAGAGGCCGCTGCCTCAGCTGGTCTCGCTTCCCCGTGACTGAGGTGTGTCAGGCGGCCTCCTGACGGAGAAATAACATGCTGCCGTTACATGTTGAGATACCGCGCTGCCCAGTGACAGAGGGATGCAAGGCAAGGCCTCCTGACAGAACGCCACGCCCTGTATACATGCAACCGTAACAAGCAAAGCTACGCTTCCTTGATTTACAAGAAGATTCGTCTCTCATCGAGTGTGCTTATATATATTCACATTACTGGGTAATACGACGCAAAAGATATACTTAAGAAAGACAGTGAAGATGAGAAAAAATGTATATATGATGAAGATGAGTGGTTAAATCCACCCAGAGTATCCTACGGCGAATTAATCCGCCACGGAAATTTCCGGCCGTGGGGTCGGCTGGGGTGAGGCAGGAGCCGGGAGCAAGCTGTTGCCTCTCCGCGCGGCGGGATGAAATGAAAAGTAAACATCGTACCTCTGGCGCGCTACATGGCATCCGAAAACACAACCTTCTGGATAACCAAACCTCCCAGACCGCTACAGCGGCGGCTAAAGCAATAGCCGTCCCGTTACCCTGAACCTCCTTCATTATTGTCATTAAAATCACTTATTGCCGCATATGTAATACCTAATAATCTTATACTTATACTTAAATACATATTGGCAAGAAATTTTTTAACAATTCTCTTCATCTCTCCAGATTAGGAATGTAATAAAAATTCATCGAAGGTTGAGTGAAGACACGGGTGTACCCATGTCTTCAACCTTGACCGCCACCGCGTCCCTGCTCTTCGTTCCAAAATTACAGGGTATTTTATCCCTCTGATGGTAAGCGAAGGTCTGCCGCTCGTCGTTCTACCGCCTACCGTCATGACTCTCGGTACGGGCCAGAGACTTCCTCACCCGCCCGAGCACGAGTGTAGGACAAAACCTCCCTAGGACAAAACCCCCCAAGGAAAAAAAACCTAGGACAAAACTCCCCTAGGAAAAAAATAACCTAGGAAAAAAAAACCTAGGACAAACCCCCCCCTAGGACAAAACCCAAATAGGAAAAAAAACCTAGGACAAAACCCCCTAGGACAAAACCCCCCTAGGAAAAAAACCCTAAGGCAAAACCCCCTAGGACAAAACTCCCCTAGGAAAAAAACCTAGAACAAAACCCCCTAGGTCAAAACTCCCCTAGGAAAAAAACCTTAGGTCATTCCCCCTAGGACAAAACCCCCCTAGGAAAAAAAGCCCTGAGGACAAAACCCCCTTGGGAAAAAAAAAACGAGAAATTTTTAATCATCATTTTTTTCTTTTTATTTGTATTTTAGAAATTTCTTGAGATGTAAATTTTTAATTTCTTTAAAAATATTGGGTTTTGATAGATGGTTTTGATAGGTTTGATGGTTTTTACCTATATACCATAGAAAACATTTAATTTTTAGTCCCCGGCGCAATAATGTCGCCAGGCGCCATATTTACAATTAAGCATCACTATGCTGTGTAGTACCATGAGAATAACAGTAGTTTATTCATGGTGTATAATCACCCTGTTTTAGCGTTGTTTTTGCTTTGATCTGAAGTAATACGATTTCAAATTTTCATAACGGTTTTTTTTGGGGGCGACGACGGCGGGGGGACACCCTGAACAAAAATAGATGGCGACCTTAGTGAGCCCCATTATCAACGCGCCCCTCGGTTTTATAATTTTTTAATTTGTTCATTTAAGCCATACTATGACAAGATGAAACACAAAATAACGACTCTCCCGATGCCGCTTCTGATTTCCCGAAACATGGATTAGAAATGTAAGTATTAACCCCCCAACGTCTGAAATAAAAAAAAAACTATGCCTGGGACTTTTGGTTATCTACGGTACTGGGGATTACGGTACAGGTAACAAAACAATGATCGGTGGAGTGACCAGCACAAAGAAAATTTTAAAATTTTGGGCATGGTTTCTTTTATAATAAATGCTTAAATTTTATTTTTTTTCAATTTTGGTATTAAACTGGGGGGTTTTTTCCTTTTTCCCCATTTTGCTTAGGGGGTTTTTGTCCAAGGGTTTTTTTTCCTAGGGGGTTTTGTCCGGGGGTTTGTCCTAGGGGGTTTTGTCTGGGCCCCCCCGCGCACACACGCACATTCCTTTCCACACACACACACACACACCCACACACACACACACACACACCCCACACACACACACACCACACACACACAACACACACACACACACACACACCACACACACACACACACACACACACAACACACACACCCCAAACACATACATACATATAATAGGAATATACGAACGATTAAAAATAAGACTAGTTTCACAGCCAAACCAGGAATCGATTATGTGTAATGATAGAAATATGAAGTAAATAATCTATAATACTAAAAGATAATTATAAATAGTGATAATGATATAATAACAGTTAAATAATTAAAATAATGAAAAAATTATGATAGAGATATTAATGATAATACAAATAATGTGATACTGATAAGGTTTGAAAATAATATGATTGATATTAGCAATTCAACATTTTCACCTTTAAACCACAAGCACTTACAATTTTTTTGACTGCTACAATTACTATAAAATAAGGGATGGCAATAAAATATACTACGACTACTATTACAACTATATTTACCCATACTGCTACTACTATTACTGCTACTACTGCTACTACATTACTTTCATTACTTTTATCACAATCATTACAATCATTACAACCATGCGATAAGCGTGGTAGCAGATCAGACAGGATGAAGTAACTTTTAAAATATTTACATTCTTTATTTATGGAAAAAATATGGCTATAGCAGAATATATTCGTAACACTGAGAGCAAGGGTGTGACCATCCCGGTGTGTATTCCATTATGTGTGTGTGTGTGTGTGTGGTGTGTGGTGTGTGTGTGTGTGTATGTGTGTGTGTGTATCTGTGTGTTGGTGTGTGTGTGTTGTGTGTGTGTGTGTGGTGTGTGTTTTGTGTGTGTGGGGTGTTGTGTGTGGTGTGGTGTGTGTGTGTTGTGTGTGTGTGTGTGGTGTGTGTGTGTGTGTGTGTGTTGTGTGTGTGGGTGTGTGGTGTGTGTTGTGTGTGGTGTGGTGTGTGTGTGTGTGTGTGTGTGTGTGTGTGTGTTGTGTGTGTGTGTGTGGTGGGGTTTTTGTGTGTTTGTGTGTGGTGTGTGTGTTTTGTGTGGTGTGTGTGTGTGTGTGTGGTGTGTGTGTTTTGTGTAGATGTGTAAAGATTAGCCAAATATTAGTGGTAAATACTTTTTAAAGTTTTTAATTTTTTACATTATGAATTCCTCATTGTTTTTTAAAAAAAGGGGGAGGGGGAGAGAGAGAGAGAGAGAGGAGAGAGAGAGAGAGAGAGAGAAGAGAGAGGGGAGAGAGAGGAGAGAAAAGAGAGGAAGAGAGAGAGAGAGGGGAAGAGAGAGAGAGAGAGAGAGAGAAGAGAGAGGAGAGAGAGGGATGGCGAGGGGGGGAAGAGAAAACCCCCCTTTGGGATCATCCAAGTGGTAACATCTTTCCCAGGAGAAGGGGGAGGAAGGGTCCGCTTTGGTTGGGGAAGGGATGATTGGATTGTTTTAGTTTTTAAGGCCCCCCAATGGTTGGGAAGGAAGGGAGTGGGGGAGTAAAAGAGAAATAAAACGATGATTTTTGGGAAAATACCACAGTCTATAAACGGGTTCCGACCGCAGGTTGGGGGTTTGGGGGGGACTGACATCACGCGACCCAGGTGACCAGGCCTCACTGATCCAGCCCAGCCCTGAACCAAACAGCACTGTTCAAGGGTTCTCCCCTTCCTCCCCCCTTTTTCGGAGGGCGAAAACCTCTCCTTTGTACGTATTTTATTTATCATTCATACGTTTACCACAAACACTTATATTGCTACTACTCCCACTACTACTACTAAAACGAAACCAAAAAATTACTACTACTAGAGTTTAGCAGTATACCTATATAGTACAAACAAGTAGGCTGTGGGTGGTGGGGGCAGGGGGTGGTTTGGAGGGCGGGGTCAGGCAGTCGGGTGACACCCCTCCCGGCCCCTGCCGCCCCTCGGCCACCCTTCCCCCTTTGCCTCACAGTAATCAGTCCCCCCAATAATAATTTGCTTTATATGTTATTATTTTTATTGTAGTAGTAATATTTTATTGTATTGTATTTTTGTATGTCTTTACAATTAAAAAAAACCCATTTTTTTTAATTACTATATATACTATACTACACTACACTACTTTACACTATTACTAACCCTACTACAATACTAAAACCAAATACTATTACAAAAAATATTACACTACTACATTGCTACTACTATTTACTAAAACCACTACACTTTAAAAACTACTACTATACTACTACTTCTATACTACTATTACTACTACTACTAGTTACTATTATACTACTAAAACCCTACTACTAACTACAATTATATACTATATATGGAGTGTAGTATTTATTATTATTTTGTATTATTGTTTTATTATTGTTATTATTAGTTATATTATCTTTTAAAAAGGGATAGGGTTGGGACATAAACTGGGCGCACGGAGCGGATCCCCCCCGCCTCTCATATGCTGCTGATAAAATTAGGCAAATCAAGGGGGCTTGGGGTGGCCTGGATTGCTGACATAGGTGCTTTTCGCGTGAAAAAAATTCGTCCAGCCGAGGAAGACCGTTATAGACTGGGAAATACGAAAAAAAAATGAAAGGAGAGACCGAGCCACGGTGAACCGAACTATCTTAGTGATGACTGTGGAGGAAAAAACACAGTAGTTTTTTAAACATGGTTTTATAATTACCCTATTTCAGCGTTGTTTTATGCTTTGTATTGCAAGTTATACAGTTTTAAATTATGCTGCGTCATAATGACGAAATTCTTCAAACTCAAACACTACTCGGTTTTTTTTTTTGGGGGACGACGACGGGGGAGACACCATGAACAAACCTAGATGGCGACCTAGTGTAGCCATTATCAACGTCGCCATCGGGTTTTATATATTTTTTTAATTGTTTATTTAGCCATACTATGACAAAAGATGAAAACAAAAAACGACAGACTCCCAGATAGCCCCTTTGGGCTTT
>JACEEZ010003072.1:0-30000 GCA_016584305.1 Chionoecetes opilio
TTTTTTTTTTATTCTCTTTCAATAAAATTTTTCTTTACAATTTTTTGTTGCAAAGGTACCTCCTCTCTCTCTCTACTCTCTCTTCTCTTCTCTCTCTTCTACTCTCTCTCTTCTTCTCTCTTTTCTCTTTTTTCTCTCTCCCCCTCTCTCTCTTCTCTCTCTCTTCATCTAAATCAGTTGCAAGGACCCAGTGAAAAATAACTCTTTTATATTTGTTATCTAAAAACAGTCGTTCAATGAACACAACCGAAGTGCCAATGTAACGCCGCCCTCAGCACACACAACACACACACAACACACCACACACACACACCACACACACACACACACACACACACACACACCCCACACGGAGGAATGGTGTATGTGTCACTGAATTGTTGTTAAACCCAACTTTTTGTGTTGGGGTGTTGGTGTGTGTGTGTTGTGTGTGTGTGTGTTGTTTGTGGGGGTGTGGTTGTGTGTGTTTATGTGTTTTGTGTTTTTTGTTGTTTTGGGGGACCCGGGGGGGCGGGGAGGGGGGGTGGGGACACAAAGTCTTCCCCCACCTCAAGAAAATCAAAACGAAAGAATAACACATCTCAGGCAAAGCTTTTCTTTTTGGGTTAAATATTTCCACCGGCGAGGAAGGGAAAGAGGGGGAGGAGAGGAAGGAGAGGAAGAAAAAAAGGGGGGAAAATAGGGGGAATAGAAAAAAAAAGGAAATAAAAGGAGGAAAATTAGGAAAAGGAACGGAAAAGCTCTTACTCTTTCTCTCTTCCTTCCAGGGAAAAAAGCCAACTTCTTTTCCCTTTCTATCTTTTTGGGGCTTCCTTTTTCAGAAAAAAATAAAAAAAGTAATAGGTAAAAAAAAGAAGAGAATAAGGGGGAAAAGGAGGAGGGGTTCGTGGGGGGGGAGGCAAAAAAGGACGAAAGGAAGAAGAGAGATAAGGAGAGAAAAGAGGAAAAGTAAAAAAAAAAAAAATGACAGAACCGGGAAAAGGGAAAAAAAAAAAAGTAAAAAAAAAAAAAGTTAGACACAAAAAAGAGTGGAAAAAGGAAAAGGACAAAGGAAAATAATAAAAAACATCATAATAAAAATGATATCTAGAGGGATATAAACAAAGAAAAACAATTGGCTGGTGCAAAAATTGGGGGGAAGGGTTTGGGTTAAAAGAGGAAAAAGGATTGGAAGAGGGAAAAGGGAATGATAGTTGGAAAGGGGAACAAGGAAAAGGGAAGGGGGTAAGGAAAAAAAGGGAAAAGAAAAGGAGGAAGAAAAGGAAAAAAGGAATGGAAGGAAGGAAGAAAAGGAAGGAAAGGAAAGGGAAAAAAAGGGAAAGAAGGAAAGGGAAAGGGAAAAGGAAGAAGGAAGAAAAGGAAAAAGGAAGGAGGGTAAGGAAGGGGAGAAACAATGACCTTTTTTCCCTTTTTTCACAATCTTTTTACCACAATTGTGAACTTGTAGGGAGAACACACACACACACACACACACACACACACACACACCACACCCCCACACACACACACACACACACCCCCACACATACACACGTACGTATATACACAATAAAAAATTATAATAGTGTGTATGTAGTAGGTTTATATGTATACTTTTTTCATATATATACCATGTTATATATTTTGTATATTTATGCAACACTAAAAAACTGCAACACTCCCTTTATAAGAGTTTTTTTAAGGATATTTATACAAAGTTCCATCCCATTGAGAGTTAAGTTTTTCTTGGTTTTTTAGGGTATTTCTGGGTTTTTCTTGGGTTTTTTAGGGTAATTTCTGGGTTTTTCTCGTTTTTTTTAGGACCTTTTCTGGGTTTTTCTCGGTTTTTGTGAGGGTGTTTCCAGGGTCTGTCTTTTGAGGTGTGTGACTGGACTAGGGTTTGGGAGGGCTGGTTGTAAGCTTTTTCCCTCACTACAAACCCCAAAAACCCAACACACCACACACACACACCCCACACACACAACACACACACACACACACACACACACACACACCACACACCACACACACACACACACCCTTAGAGACACAAAAGACAAAAAAAAAAAAAACAAAATTCGAGAACATGAAAAAAAAAAATGGAAAAATAACACACAAATAGATTTGTTTGGGTCTGGATTGGGTCTGGAGTGAGTGACAGTATGGTCCAGGGGGTTAAACATGGTCCCAGTAGCGTCCGTGGGTCTACCTGTCCCCCCTCCTTGTATTCCAATTTTCCAGTTTTTTCCAGTTTTTTTTTCCAGTTTTTTTCCAGTTTTTTTCCAGCTTTTTCCAGTTTGTTCACTTTTTTAGCGTTTTTGCGAGGTCATTATGGCGCAATGATCCTTAAAGGTGCAAATTACGGACACCTCGTGATTTGCGTGAGTTTTTGGGTGTGGTGATGCGAGGAGGAGGAGGAAGGAGGAGGAAGGAGGAAGGGGAGGAGAAGGAAAAAAGGAAGGAAAGACAGGTATGTAGTATGGTAGTGGTTTTAGTAAAGGATAAAAGGAAGAAAATGGAAAATAAATGTTTTGGTTCTGTTATGAGAAGGGAAAAGAGAGAGAGAGAGAGAGAGAGAGAGAGAGAGAGAGAGAGAGAGAGGGAGAGAGAAGAGAGAAGAAGAGGAGAGGGAGAGAGAGAGAGAGGCATGATAACTATTGTGGTCTTGATGGTTTGTCGGAATGGAGAGAGAGAGAGAGGGAGGGAGGGGAGGGAAAGGAAAAGGGAAGGAGGTATTACCCGACCTACTTACGTTTGAGGAGGGGGTTAGGGGAAAGAGAGAGTGAGAAAGAAAGAAAGAGAGTGAGAGAGGGCGTTAGAGTTAAAGTGGAAGGGAAAAAAAGGGAAAAAAACATAACCGGGGACTTCACTTTTTAAAGGAAAGGGAAGGGGGAAAGGGAAAGGGAAAGGGGAAAAATCAGAAGGAAAGAAAAGAAAATATTAAAACCCAGAGATAGAAAGAAGGAAGGAAGGGAATAGAAAAACCGTTGTTAAATTTAAAAAAAGGAAGGGAAAAAAGGGAAAAGGGAAAAGGAAAGGAAGGGGGGAAGGAAAGGAAGGAAGGAAAAGGAAGGAAGGAAAGAAAGGGAAAGGGGGAAGGAAAGGGAAAGGAAAGGAAAGGAAAAAGAAGGAAAGGAAGATGGGGAAAGGAAGGGGAAGGAAAGGGAAAAAAAAAAGGAAGGGTTAGGGAAAAAAGGAAAGGAAAATAAAAGAAGGGAAAAGTAGAACAGTGTTTTGGTTTAAACCCCTGGATAACAAAGGGAATACTTTAATTTAAAAAAGGGAAGGGGAAATAAGGGGAAAGGGGGGAATAGGATTTCCTTCACTACCTTCCTGTTAAACCCTAAGGCATCTCCGTCCTTCACTGAGGTTCCCTTTAAAGGGCCCCCCCCGTCACTCACTCCTCACTTTACTCAACCTTTACTCACTCACTCACTCACTCACCCCCCTCACTCACTCACCATCCCCCACTCCCCCCTTTGAGTCACGGTTTCACAAGGGCCCTTTTATTTACCTCCCCGCATTCAACAGGAAGGGGAAGGGAAAGGGAAAGGAAGGAAAGGGAAAGGGGGAAGTTCCCCTACCTTCCTTTTTTTTATTTTTTCCCTCTTTTTTTTAATTTTTTTTTTGGGTTTTATTTTTGGGGGTTTTTTTTTCCACCAGTTTTTGATTTTTTTTTTCCCCCTTTTTTCTTTTTTTTATCAAACATTTTTCTTTCGGATTTTACTCCCTTTTTTTTTCCCCCCCTTTTTCCCCTTTTTCCATCTTTTCTTTATTTTCTTTCTTTTATTTTTTTTTTGAGTTTTTAGTTTCGCTATTCTCTCACCCCACTTTTCGCCTTACTCGGGCGCTTTCCTTTTTGCATCATATTTTTTTTTTTCCCCAACTTCCCCCAACCCGTTTAGCAAATACCCTTTTTTTCGCTTTCCCCCCAAACGCCCTTTTCACAAATATTTTTAAATGATTTAAACATTTTATTTTTGGGCCAAAAACACCACAAAGTCCCCCACCACCACCCCCCACCACCATCAACACCACCACCAAACACAACAGATATATACCTGTCGTGGGCCTTGAAAAAACCCCTTTCGGGGCAGGGAAGGACACGTATTAATTTTAAAAACAGGTTTTAAAAATTATGTAAGTGTGTAGTGTGTCCCCTCACGTCCCAAAATGGCCTCTTTGGTTTCCCGGCCCGGGGGAAAAGCATCCCCTACAGGCTTTGTAGAGGCAGGGGAGTAGCAGCGGGTAGCAGCAGGGGGAGGGGTGTTTGTGGCAGGGGGGGGCTGGGTTCCCCGGGGCCTGCATAAACGGCTGGGGCGTTCCTGGGAGGGTTTTCATTAAAAAGGGTTTGTATTAGTCACTTTGGGCCCTTTTCCCCTTTTTGACAATGTTTTGGGAGGGGGGAGGGGGGGACCACACACACAAAAACACACACACACCCCACACACACCACACCACCACACCACACCCCACAACAAAACACAGGAATTGATAAAAGAGAGGAAATTTTCAGAAGAGAGAAAAGAACACTTTTTCGAAAAATGTTTTTTGTCAACTTAGAGGGAGGGGGGAAGGGGGAGGAGGAAAGGGGGGGAGGGGGAGGAGGAGGGAGGGGGGAAAAGGGGAAAAGGAAAGATGGAAAAGGGGAGGAGGAGGAGGAAAAGGGGGGAAAGGGGGAGGAGGAGGAGGGGAAGGGGGAGGAGGAAAAGGGGGGAAAGTTTTTGGGGGAAATTTTTTTTTTTATTTTAAGGGGCCCTTTCAGTAGGAAAATGCGGGGTAGAAAAAAGAAAAACAGAGATGAGAGAGAGGGGAAGAGAAAAGAGAAGAGAGAGAGAGAGAGGAGAGAAGAGAGAGAGAGGAAAAGAGAGAAGGGGCGCCCATCTAGTTTAAAGTTGATATCTTCACGTTTTAGGTAATAAAGGGAAAAAACCCCTCCTCCTTTTCCTCCTCCCCCCTTCTCCTCCCCTTTTCCCCTCCTCCTCCTCCTCCTCCCCCTCCCCCTCCTCCTCCTCCTCCTCCCCCCTCCTCCCCCCTCCCCTCCTCAAACAAGTTTTCCCCCTTTGTTAAACATCCCTGAGCGCGAGGGAAAAAAAAAAGAAAAAATAAAAACAAGATAAAAAAAACAACTTTTCGGGGTTTTTTTCTGTCCCCCTTTTGAAGAGAGGGGAGAGAGAGGAGAGAAAAAAGGAAAAGTAGAGAGAAAAAGGAGGAGAGAAAAGAGAGAGAGAGGAAAAGAGAGAGAAAAAATCCATGAAAATAGTCTTCGACTTCACCCTGAATGTAGTCTATTTAAATTTTTTTTTTTTTTCCTCTTTTCTCTCTCTCTCTCTCTCTCTCCTCTCTAAATTTTCTCTTTTCTCCTCTCTTTCTTTCTCTCTTTCTCCTCTCCCCTTCTCCCCTTCTCTCTTTTTCTCTCTTTTCTCTCTCTCTCCTCCCCTCTCCTTTCCCCCTCTCTGTTATCATCCTCTCCCTCTCTCTCCTTTTCGCTTCTCCCTCTCTCTCCCCCCCCTTTTTCTCTTTTTCTCTTTTTCTCTCTTTTTCTCTCTCTCTCTCTCTCTCTCTCTCCTCTCCTCTTCTCTCCTCTTTCTCCTCTCTTCTCTCTCCGCCCCCCCTCCCCCTCCTTCCCCTCCCCTTCTCATCTTCTCCTTTTCTCCTCCCTTCAAAGAGTTGGATCAGGAAACAAAACTCCGTATAACACTATTTTAAACCTTAGAGAGAGAGAGAAGGAGAGAGAGAGAGAAAAGAGAGGAGAAGATTTTCCCCAAACAACAAAAACCCTTTTTGGGATACGTCCAAAACGCTGCAATTTTTTTGAGTTGCAGTAAATTTTGTGTTTCGTTGCGGGGACTTTGAAACCCAAAAGAGGCCTGAAAGGGAGATTACTAGAGAAAAGAGAGAGGGGAGAGGAGAGAGGGAGAGAGAAAAGGAGAGAGAGAGAAAAGAGAGGGGGGGAGAGAAGGAGAGAGAAGAGAGAAGGGGAGCGAGAGAGGGAGAAAGAGAGGAGAAAAGAGAGTTTTTTTTTTTTTTTTTTTTTTTTTTTTTTTTTTTGTGGTGATTTAGGGTTTGAATTTGGAAGGCTTGAAGGGGGGGAAAGGGGGGAAGAGGAGAGAAGGGGGAAGGGGAAAAAAAATAGTGAAAGTTTTAAGGGGAAAGAGGAAGGTGGGGAAAGGGGAAAAGAGGTAAGGGTTATTTTAAGGGGGTTTGGTAAGGGTTATTTAAAAAGGGTTAAGGGAAGGGTTAAAATAAGGGGTTAGGTTTAAAGGGAAAGGAAGGAAGGGAAGAGGAAAGGGAAGGGAAGAAGGGAAAGGGATAAAAAGGAAAAGGGAGGGAGGAAAGAAAAGGAGGGGGAAAGGAGGAAAAAAAGGGGGAAGGAGGAAAGAGGAAAGGGGGGAAGAGGAAGGGAAAGGGGGGAAGAGGAAGGAAAAAGGGGGAGGGAAAAAGGGAAAGGGAAAAAGGGGGAAAAGGGAAAAGAGGAGGGGGGAAAGGAAAAGGGAAAAGGGGGGAAAAAAAAAAACAAAAAAGGAAAACAAACACACAAAACACAAACCCCCCCAAAACCAAAAAAAGCCCCCCCCGAAAAAAAAATTTTCTCTTTTGATTTCACACTCCTGATTCTCTCACTAATCCAGCCTGAAAGATTTCTCTCGCTCTCTCTTCCCCTCTCCTCTCCTCTCTTTTTCTCTCTCTCTCATCTCTTCCTCTTTTTCTCTCTTCTCTCCTCTCTTCCCGGGCCCCTCTCTCGTCTCTCTCCCCTTTTCTCAATCCCCCCAAAACTTTTCTCCCCTTTGGGACTTTTAACTCATTCACCTTTTTTCCCTTTTTAATTTAATTTTTTTTCTTTAACTTCTTTTTTTTTTAATTTATTTTTTCGGGATTTTTTCTTTTTTTATTTCTTTTTCCCCTTTTTTTTGTTCTTCTTTCTTTTTTTATTTCTATCTTTCCTTTACTTTTCTTTCTCCCTTTTCTTTTCCCCTTTTATTTTCTTCTCTTTTTTCTTTTACTGCTTTTCTTTCCTTTATTTTCCCTTCCCTTTTTTCTCTTTTTTTTTTCCCTTTTTTTCGTTCCTTTTTTAACTTTTTTCCCCCTTTTAATTTAAATTTTAAATTTTTGGGGGGAAACTTTGTATGTGGGTTAAATTTTTTTTGTTGTGTGTGTGTGTGGGGTGTTGTGGTGTGTGTGTGTTTTTGTTTTTTGGGGATTTTTTTTTTTATGTGCACCCTTTTAAACCCCCTTTGGGGCCCAAACCCCAATTTCCCAAAAGGGAATTTTTGGGGAACCTTAGACGATTTTTTGTCCCATAAGAAAATTTTTTTAACTATGCCTTTTTAGTATCCTTTTCCATTAAAAATTTGGTTAAATTTTGTTTTTCTTTTTTTGTTAAATTTTTTGGCTAAAAACAGACGATTTTTCACCTAGCAAGGGGAAAAATCTGGGGGGTGAAAGGTTTTTAAAACAATTCCCCCCTTGCGATCCACGAAAACGAGAGTTTTCCCCGGATGTATTTTTTGGGGGGGCACAAAAGGTACGTCTCTTTTCTCTCATTTTTCTTTTTTTCACCCCCTTTTAAAATTTTTAAAATTTTCTTTTTATTTTTTTTCTTTTAATTTGGCTATCTCTCCTTTATGTCTTTAATTTCTTCTCCCTTTTTTTTTCTTTAAATTTTTTAAACCCCATTTATATCTTTTAAATTTCCCATCTCTCCTTTTTTTTCTTTAATTTTTATCTCTCCCTTTTTCTTTAATTTCTATCTCAAATTTTTTATCTTTAATTTCTATCTCTCATTTTATCTTTTTTAAATTTTTATCTCTCAATTTTTTCCCTTTAAATTTTTATCTCCTCCCTTTTTATCTTTAATTTTTTATCTCTCCTTTCTATCTTTTAAATTTTTATCTCTCATTTATATTTTTAATTTTTTAAACTTCATTTGTTTTTTAATTTTTTTATCTCTCATTTTAAAATCTTTATTTTATTCATTTATATCTTTTTAAATTTTTATCTCTTCCCTTTTTGCTTTAATTTCTATCTCTCATTTTATCTTTTTAAATTTTATTTTCATTTTTATCTTTAATTTTATTTTTCTCTCATTTTTCTTTAATTTTATTTTCATTTATTCTTTAATTTTTTATCTCTTTTATAAACTTTAATTTTATTTTCATTTATTCTTTAATTTCTAAACTCTCATTTATATCTTTTTAAATTTTACTTTTCTTTTATTCTTTTTAAATTTATCTCTCTTTTTATCTTTAATTTTATCTCTCATTTAAGTCTTTAATTTCTATCTCTCATTTTATCTTTAATTTTTATCTCTCATTTATATCTTTAAAAATTTTATCTTCATTTATTCTTTAAACCCATTTCCTTTAATTTTTAAATTTTTTTTTCCTCATTTTTATTTAACGACCTAATTTTTAAACCCTCATTTTTAACTTTTAACCCCACCCAAACCTTTTAATTTCTTACTCCATTTTTACTTCTTTTGACTAATTTTTTAAAAAAATTTTTAAAACTAACCCAAACAAACTACCCCGCTTTTTATCCCCTTTAACTAGCTAATTTTTAACTTTTCTTTTTTTTTAAATTTTTTCTCCCGACTTTTTTTATTCCCAAGGAAAATTTTTTTATTTAAATTTTTTTTTATCTATTTTTAATTTTAAATTTTTACTTCTTTAAAATTTTAAATTTTTCTTCATTTTTCTTTTTTTTACCCCCTTTTTATCTTTAAATTTATCTTTTTTAACAAAAATTTTTCTTCAATATTTAAATTTCCCTTTTTCCCCTTTTTTTCTTTTTCCCCCCCCTCTCTTTCCCCCCCCTTTTTTTTCCCCCTTTTATCTTAATTTTTACCCCTTTTTCTTTATTTTTTTTCCCCCCCTTTTTCCCTTTTTTCCCCCCTTTTTTAAAAATTGCCCCCTTGATTTTGCCTTTTCCTTTTAATGTTTTTTTGGGGAATAAACCGGAAAAAAGTCAACAACCCCTTGGGCCCCAAAATTAACCCTTTAACCACCCTAAAATTTTAAAATCAACAAGAGCATGTGTTGTTTGTGTGGTTTTGGTTTGTGTTTTTTTGGTTTGGTTTTTTGGGGTTGGGCGTAAGGGGGTTGGTGTTTTCCATAATGTTCCCCTTTTTTAAAGGGAAAATTAAAGGATTTTTTTCATCCTTGTTTTTACCCAGGTCCCCCCCTTTTTTCTCCTTTTACCCCCCTTAAATTTTTTCTTCCTGGGGGGATTTCCCTTTTCCTTTCCCCTCCCTTTTCCCCCCTTCCCTTCCCCCCCTCCCCCCCTCTCTCTCCCTTCCCTCTTCCCCCTTCTCTTCCCCCCCCCCCCCCCCTCCCCTTTCCCCTCCTTCCCTGCCCCCCCTTCCCTCTTCCCTCAGTCCCTCCCCCTCCTTCTTACCCCTCCTTCCCCTCCCTCCCCCCCCTCTCCCTCCTCTCCCTGCTGAGTTCCAAAGGGCAGCCGTGGACTTTTTCCAGCCTTGTCCTACGCGATATTTCGAAGCCGACAACCGTACCAGTATACAGCGCTCCCTTTGCCAGCTGTGAGGCAGGGGTGAGGGCAGGGGAAGGCAGGGGGAGCAGTGGAAGCAGGGGGAGGCAGTGGGAAGGCAGGGGAGCAGTGGGAGCAGGGAGGCAGGGTAATGGGTGTCACTGCTGGAAACTGAGCAGCTGTTGAAAGACACGACCGACCCACATTTGACCACCTCCTTTCGGCTCCATTTCTACCCGCGTTTGACGAAGAGGAGGAGGAGGAAGGAGAGGAGGAGGGGGAGTGTAGGCAGGGTAGGAGGAGAAGGGAGGAGGGGAGAGGAGGAGGAGGAGAGGAGGGTTTTTTTTTTACAAGGGATACAGGGAGGAGACAGGAGACACTTGGAAATGGTCCAGCGTGGGAGATCGAACCTACATTTGACAAACTACTTTCGGCTTCATTTACAGGTTTAGGATAGTGTCCTAAAGAGAGAGGGAACATGGAGTTGAGGGAGAGGAGGAGGAGGAGGAGATGTTCAATGGATAGTGCTTTAATAGATATATTTATTATGTTTGGTGGTGGTGTGGTGGTGGTGTGTGGTGTGTGTGTGTGTGTGTGTGTGTGTGTGTGTGTGTGTGTGAGGGGAAATACACAATACAAAAATAGCGTACGTAGCGCTATCTTACTTTTTAGTCCCGGGAGGTGAGAGGGGAAAAGAGGGAAGGAGAGGGAAGGAGATGAGAGGGGAGATGAGAGGGGAGATGAGAGGGAAGGAGAGGGGAAAGGGCGAGATGAATCCTCCCCTAATGATATTTTACGATAACTGTGTGGTGTGTGGTGTGTGTGGTGTGTGTGTGTGTGTGTGTGTGTGTGTGTGTGTGTGTGTGTAGTGGTGAGAGGGTGATTAAGCGTCCACTGTGTTAGAAGGTCGTAACAAAGCTATGAGAAGAAGGAAGAGAAGGAAAAGGGAAGGAAGGAAAGGAAGGAAGGAAAGGAAGGAAGGAAGGAAGGATGGATGGAAGGAGGAGGATGATGAAGGGAAAGGAAGGACAGGAAGGAAGGAAGCAAGGAAGGAGAGAAGGATAAGGAGGGAAGGAAGGAAGGAAAGGAGAGAAGGAAGAAGGAAGAGAGAAGGAAGAAAGGGAGATGGAGATGGATGGGATGGATGGAGGAAGGAAGAGAGGAAGGAAAGGAGAAGAGGAAGAAGGAGGAAGGAAGGAAGGAAGGAGAGAAGAAGGGAAGGAGAAGAGAAAAAGAAGAGAAGGAGAAAGGAAGGTAGAGGAGTAGATATAGACCCAAAGAGGAGAAAAAGAAGGAGAGAGAAGGAGAAGGAGGGAGAGAGAAGGAGAGGGGAGAGAGAGAGAGAGAGAGAAGAGATGAAGGGTGAGTTACAGGGGAGGGAGAGGAGGAGGGGAGAGGGAGGAGGAGAAGAGGAGGGAAGAGAGAGGAGGAGGAGGAGGAAAGGATAATGGAGGTTAAAAGCTATGAGGAAATGGAGGGAAGGTGATAGCTTGAGAGAGAGAAGAGAGAGAGAGAGGAGAGAGAGAGAGAGACAGAGAGAGAGAGAGAGAGAGAGAGAGAGAAGGAGAGGGGAGAGAGAGAGAGGAGAGTCATTATGCAGTGAAGTGGAGACACGTGGAGGATAGTTAAGGGGAAAATTACCAACGTTGAAAGCCGATTTGAGTGTGTTAGGGAAAGGAAAAGAGAGAGGAGGGGGAGAGAGGAGAGAGAGAGAGGGAGAGGAGAAGGAAAGAGGGAGGGGGGAGGGGAGAGAGGGAAAAGAGAGAAAATAAAAAATGATATTGTTTTAAAATCCCCCTTTTAAAAAAAAAACGACGAGAAGCTTAAAAGATATGGAATGTAAGTGGTGAAGCCCAAATAAAGTGGATACAAACCCTAATACTTTAAAAAAGGAGAGAGAGAGAGAGAAGGAGAGAGGAGGGGGAGAGAGAGAGGGGAAAAGAGGAGAGAGAAGGGGGAGAGAGAGAGAGAGGAGAGAAGAGAGAGAGTTCGACGGCAGACAGAGGAGACCCGAGACATATAAAATGACAGACAGAAAGAGAGGGGGCCCGAAAAGAGACCGGGCAGAGAGGAGACTTTCAACAAAAGAGCAGACCCAAAAAGACATACCACGCACACACACAGAAAAGACAGACAGACAGACAGACGGACAGACAACAGACCCGACAGAGAGAGACAGACAGAGACAGACAGACAGACAGAGGGCAGACACCACACACACCACCAAAACACACACACAGGGCACCACACAGACCGGGGCGACAGACAGAGCAGGGGCACACACACAAAACCAAAAACACACACAGACCGACAGACAAAAAAGACAGCCCGAAGACAGAAAAACAGACATAAGAGTGGATGTAGTTACCAGCAATGATGGGAGCGTGATGGGGGTTTGCTTGGCGTTGGCGGGGGGGACAGGTGTGGGTTTCCGGGAGTCCCCGGGGTTTCCCCCCCGTGCCAAGGTTAGGATTTCTGCCCCTCCTTTGGGTTTTTGGGGACAGACCAAACCGGGAATTGAGGGAGATTGAAGGGTTTTTAAAAATTTCACTCCTCGAGAGACGCAGAGAGAAAGGGGGGATTGTAGAAGTTTTTAAAGTGGATCAAGGGAAATTTAAAAAAGGGAGGTAGGGAAAAATTTTTACGGGTTTTTAAACCAAAGGGGAGCAAGAAGTAACGAATTCAAACTGGGGAAAGGGGGTAGAAATTTTGAAAGGGGAAAAAGGGAAAAAACTGGTTTACAAATAGGGGGGGTGAAAAGATTGGCATGGTCTCCGTAGACAGGAAATTAGTTCTGAGGGCATTCCTCCTCCCCCTCCTCCTCCTCCTCCTCCCCCTCCCTCCCTCCTCCTCCCCCCTCCTCCTCCTCCTTCCTCCTCCTTCCTCCCCTCCTCCTCCCCCTCCTCCTCCTCCTCCTCCCTCCTCCTTCCCCCTCCTCCACCTCTTCCAAACCCTCAACACACTCGTATCTCTCCTTTACTAAGCTCTCTCAGGGCAAAATCCCCCCAAAAACCCCTAAACTCCCCCTTTCTTGCTCTCCTCCTCCTCCTCCTCCTTTTTTTTTTTTTTTTTTTTTTTTTTTTTTTTTTTTTTTAAATTTAAATTTTCCTGTTTCCCCAAAAGCTTCCCCCCCAAATTTTTTTTTTTCTTTTAAAAAAACCCAAAAATCGTCTTTTTAATAAGGGTTTTTTTTAAATATCTTTTTTAAAAGGGCGTTTTTTTTTCCCCAAAAAATATCTTTTTTTTTTTTTATGGGAACTCTTTAAGGTAAATTTACATCATTTAAAATTTTTGGAAAATTGAGGGCGAAAAGAGCGAGAGAGAAAAGAGGAAGGGGAGAGAGAGAGAGAGGGGAGAGAGAGAGGGAGAGAGAGAGGAGTTAAAAAAGGGGGAACAAAAAACTTTAAAAAATCCCTACCTAAAAAGAGAGAGAGGGGAAGAGGGAGAGAGAGAGAGAGAGGAGGGGAGAGAGGGGATAGAGAGAGGAAAAGGGGAGAAAAGAGAAAAGAGAGAGAGAGTTAAAAAGGGAGGAAAAAAAACCCTTACCCTAAAAACATACCCCGAGAGAAGAGAGAAAAAGGGGAGAGGGGAAGGGGGGAGGAAAAGGGGAGAAGGAGAGAGAGAGAGAGAGAAAGAGAGAAGAGGGGAGTTAAAAAAGGGGGAACAAAAACTTCCCAAAAAAACTTACCCCAGATAAAAGAGAGAGAGAGAGAAAAAGGAAAAGGAGAGAGAGAGAGAGGGAAGAGGGGGAGGAAAAGACAGAGAAAAGAGGGGCAGAGAAAAGAGGAGAAGAGAGAGAAGGGGGGACAGAGGGCAGAGAGAGAGAGAGAGAGAGAGAGAGAGGGGAGGTATAATACAAGGGTAAAGTTTTAAAAAACCCCCACAAAGCAGTCGAAGGGGAAAATTAAACAGCTTCTCCTTTATTCTTCATCTAAATTTTTCCTGGGGTGTTGGGTTTTGGGGCCCTTTGGGAACCCGACGCCTTTAACCCTTTTTTGTCCTCCTTCTTTTCTCTTTTCCTCTTCTCTCCTCTCTCTCTCTCCCCCTCTCTCTTTTCTTCTCCCCTCTCTCCTCTCCCTCTCTCTCTCCTCTCTCCTCCCCCTCTCACTTCCCCTTTCCACCCCTCTCCCTCCTTTCTCTCCTCCCCTCTCCCCCTCTCTCTTCTCTCCCCCTCTCCTCTCTCTCCTTCTTGTTTTCCCTTTTCCCCCTCCCCTTTTGTCTTCTCTCTCCCCTTTTCCCCTCCCTCTCCCTCCTCTCTCTCCCCTCTCTCCCCCTTTCTTCTCTCCCTCTCTTCTCCTCTTCCTTTCCCCTTTTTCTTTTTTCTTCTTTTTCTCCTTTTTTCTCGTTAATGTTCTCTTCTTTCTCCCCTCCCCCTTCCTTATTTTTTTGTTTCTCTCTACATTTCCTTTTTCCCCAATCTCTTTTCTCCCCTTTTGCCCCCTCCTTTCTCCCCTCCCCCCTCTCTTCTCATCTCTCTCCTCTCTCTTTCCCCCTTTTTCTCCCCTCTTTTTTTCTCTCTCTTTTTCCTCCCCCTCGCTCTCCTTTCCCTTTTGTTTCTCCCCCTCTTTTTTCTCTTTTCCTTTTTTCCTCTTTTATCCCTTTTTTGTCCCTTCCCCTTTAATTCCCCCCCCTTTTTTTTTTCGGTTTTTAAAAAAATTTGTTCGTTTTACCCTTTCCAAAAAACCTTTTAAATTTTTGGGTTGTATTTTTCCTTTTTTTATTTATTTTTTTTTTTCCCTTCTTTTCTTCCCAAAAAAAAAATTTTGGGAAAAAAGGGTTTTTAAAACCCAGATTGCAAAAAAAGAAAAATTTTTTATTTGTTAAAAAAAAGGTTTTTGGTTTTAAATTTTTATAAAAAAGTCCTTTTAAAAACAAAAATTTTAAAAAAAAAAAAAACAAAAAAACAATTTGTTTTTTTGGGGTTGAGGAAAAATGTAGGAAAAATGTGATTCAAAGAAAACAACCAACAAAAAAAAACACCCCCAACCCCCCAACCCCAAAAAAAAAACAAAAACAAAAAAACAAACAAAAACAAACCCAAACACAAGCCCCTTAAAACACAAAACACACAACCCCCCACACAACACACACCCCACACCCACCCACCCCCCAAAACAAACACACACCCCAAAAACCCAACCAAACAAAACCCCCCACACACACACAAACAACACCTCACACACACCCCACAAACCCCCAACCCCAACACACACACACACCCACACACACACACACAAAACACCACACACACACACCCCAACCCAACAAAACCCCACCAACACCACACAAACACAACCTTACACACACCACACACACCACACCCCCACACACAAAACACACACACACACTTTTCACACCCACCCCACACCCCACACACACAACCCCACACACACACCAGAAGAAAAAAAAAAAAAAAAAACACAAACAAACAAAACCACGGCAAAAAAAGAGAAAAGGAAAAAAAAAAATTAAAACAAAAAAACAAAAAAAAGGAAAATTAAAAACCAAAAAAAAAAAAAAAAGAGAAGAAAAGAAATTGAAAAAATAACAAAAAAAACAAACGCCCGGAAAGGAAGGGAAAAAGGAGGAGAGAGGAGAGGAAAAGAGAGGAGAGAGAGAGAGAAAGGGGAGAGGAGAGAAGAGAGGAGAGAGAGGGAGGGGAGGGGAGAAGGAAAGAAGAAAGAGAGGGGAAAGGAGAAATTGAAAACCCTCCATAAAATGAGAAAAAGGCGCCTGGCCTTGTGAATTGGTTGGGAAAAAAGGGGGTTTGAGAAAAGGGAAGAAGGAAGGGGGGGGGGGGAGGAGGGGGAAGGGGGAAAGGGGGAATGGGGGGGAAGGAAGGGAGAGAGGGAGAGGGGGAAAGGGGGGAGGGGTTGTTTGTTGCAGGGAATTTCTGGTAATGGAGGGGGAAAAAGGGAGGAAAATTTTTGAAGGGAAAAAGGGAGGAATATTACCCCTTCCCGGGAAGGGGGGGTGGGGGGGGGGGGGAGGGGGAAAGGGGGAAAGGAAGGGGGGGGAAAGGGGGGAAAAGGGGGAAAGGGGGAAGGGGGGAAAGGGGGGGGGCCACAAGGGAAAAGGGGGAAAGGGGAAAAAAAGGGGGGGGAAAAGTGGTTTTAAGGGAATTTTTCAGGTTTTTTTGGGAATTTGGTTTTTGTTGAAGGAAAAGGAAGGGGGGGAAAATTTTTTGGGGGGAAAAGGGGGAAAAAAGGGAAACCCAAAAGGAAAGGATGGGGGGGGAAAAATTGGGTTTTTGGGAAATTGGGTTTTTTTTTGGGGAGAAATGTTTTGTCTTTTTTTTTTTTCGTGTTTGTTTTTTTTTTTTGGCGTTTTTTTTTTTTTTTTTTTCCCCCCGCGGCCAAATTTTTTTGGGGGTTCCAGGGGGGTTTTGAGTCCACCAAGTTCGGGCCCCCTGGCGTGGGGGCCCCTTTTTATAAATCAAAAACCTTGAGTTTGGGAAATTTTTCCAAAGTGTCCCCAGATAGGATCCCAAAATATCTTATATATTTTTCTTTCCCCTTTCCCTCTTTCCCCTTTTTTAAACCCTTTTCCCCCCGTTTTAACCCCAATTTTTCCCCTTTTCCCTTTTTTTTTGCGGTCATTTTTCCCTTTTCCCTTGTCCCCAAAAAAACTTTTCATTCCCCTAGTCCAATTTTCCCTCTCATTTCCCCCTAAAATTTTTCCCCCCCCATTTTTTGTTTTTTTTAACCCCTCCCCCTCCCCTTTTCTCCCCCTCTCTCTTTTCCCCCTCTCCCCCTTTTCCCCCCCTCCCCTCTTCTATTTTCTCCCCCCTCCTCTTTTCCTCTTTCCCCCCCTTTTTTCCCCCGTTTTCTCTCCCCCCTCTCATTTTTTTTTCCCTCCCCAATTCCTTATCTTCTCCTCTCTCTCTGCCCTTCACACACCCAAAAACCCCCACAAACCAACCCCACACACCCCACACACCCCAACCACACACACAACACACACACACCCCACAAAACCACACACACACAACCCCAAAACAAACACACAAAAACCCCCACACACACCACACACATTTCACACATACAAAGTGTAGAAAAAGGAGAACAGGGGGCCCTTTCGATTTTAGCTCAGGGGCCTGTAAAAAAACAAATGGAAAAATAAACTAGTGAAAACACCCCACACACTCCCCTCTCTCACCCCCTCCCCCCTCCTTTTCTCTCCCCCCCTCCCTTTCTCTCTCTTCCCCCCCTCCTCTTTTCTCTCTCTCTTTTCTATTTCTCTCCCCCCCCCCCCCCTCTTTCCCTTTTTTCCCTCCCCCCACACCCAAAAACCCCGTTGGCAAATTAAAAATTTTTCCAAAAACTTTAAATCCCCTTTTTCCAGGGTCCTTAACCCTTCCCTTTTGGGGTAAAGGGGGTTAAACTAGGTTCTGTTTTTGTTTTCCAAAAAAAAACACTGTTTCTTTTTTTTCCCTCTTCTTCCTTATTCTCAAAATTCCTCTTCTCTTTTAAGTCTCCTTATCCTCCTTTCTCCCTCTTCCTCCTTCTCCCTCCTCCTCTCCTCTTCCTCTCTATCCTATCTTCTTTATCCCTTGCCTCCTCCTCCTCCTCCTCTCCTCCTCCTCCTCCTCCTCCTCCTCCTCCTCCTCCTCCTCCTCCTCCTCCTCCATAGTTTTGTTCAGAAGAAACAAGACTAGAAGTTTTTTCAGAAAATAGTCATCATGAAATTTAAATGTACCGCTACATTAATAATTTATATTACGCAAAAATCCCTTAGCTTGCCATACTATCTACTGAATACACAATTAATCCTTGAGACCCAACTTAATTTCATTGTATTTGCTACCATTAACGATTCTTAGTGACTTAAGCATATTAATAGCTATGACTGTTTAGTATCCTGCCCAACTAACCATTGGTTATTCAGTTACTTTTTCTGATTTTATGGCTACAAAGACGATTTTTTTTTAGCAAGGAAAGATCTGGCGTGAAGGGTTAGATCCCTCAAAAGAATATATATTTGTACCTTGAATCACGCAATTGTGATTGTTCGGTAGACACACGAGTCGATATTGTTTATTAGCATCAAAGTATCGAGGTCAGGGTTTATTCATTAGTTTATAGTTTTATTCATTCAATTTCAGTTTATTCAGTCAGTTATTCATAATTCAGTTATCAGTCAGTTTTTATTCATTCAGTTTATTTAGTTATTCATTTCAGTTTATTCAGTCAGTTTATTCATTCATTTCAGTTTATTCAGTCAGTTTATTCATTCATTTCAGTTTACTCAGTCAGTTTATTCATTCATTTCAGTTTACTCAGTCAGTTTATTCATTCATTTCAGTTTATTCAGTCAGTTTATTCATTCATTTCAGTTTATTCAGTCAGTTTATTCATTCATTTCAGTTTATTCAGTCAGTTTATTCATTCATTTCAGTTTACTCAGTCAGTTTATTCATTCATTTCAGTTTATTCAGTCAGTTTATTCATTCATTTCAGTTTACTCAGTCAGTTTATTCATTCATTTCAGTTTACTCAGTCAGTTTATTCATTCATTTCAGTTTACTCAGTCAGTTTATTATTCATTTCAGTTATTCAGTCAGTTTATTCATTCATTTAGTGTTATTTCAGGTCAGTTTATTCATTAATTTAGTTCTCAGCGTTTATCTCTTTCAGTTGTTACTCAGTCAGTTTATGTATTATTAGGATTGAGGTCGTTTATTGCCTCCAGGAGTGGCGTGAGGTGGGTGGGGCGGCGCTTCTGGCGGGCGTTATAGTTGTGGTGGGCGGGTTGGGTTGTTGTGGCGGGGGCTAGTTAGGATGGGGTTAGTCTGATGGTCGAGAAGAGTTTGGTGGTGGCGGGAGATAGTTAGGATGGGCGTAATAGTCTTGATGGTACGCAGAAGAGTTGTGGTGGTGGGCGGGAGGATAGTTAGGATGGGCGTAATAGTCTTGATGGTACGCAGAAGAGTTGTGGTGGTGGGCGGGAGGATAGTTAGGATGGGCGTAATAGTCTTGATGGTACGCAGAAGAGTTGTGGTGGTGGGCGGGAGGATAGTTAGGATGGGCGTAATAGTCTTGATGGTACGCAAAAGGATAGTAAATGTAGGAGGCGGAAGGATAGTTATGGTAATGGGCGGGAGGATAGTTGCTGTGATGGGCGGTATTGCGGGCGGTGTTTGGGGCAGAAGGATGTAATTGGCGGCGTCTTGTAGAGGGGCGGGAATGGGCGGGAGGGTGAGAAGTGGTGTTGGTGGGAGGGTGTTGGGTGTTGCGGGCGGGAGGGGCGGTGGTGCCCTGGGCGGGAGGGTGTTGGGTGTTGCGGACGGGAGGGTGTTGTGGGCGGTGTTTTGCGTGTGCCTGGGTGAGGGCAGGAAAGTCCTCGGCGTTGAGGGCGGGAGGGAGGGCGGCGACTTGGGTGGGATTTTCAGCAGTAATGGGGAGGGGAGTTTTAGTGGTGGTGTGGGTGGTGTTTGGGTTAGTGGTTGGGGTGGTGGTGGTTGAGGTGGTGGTTGGGTAGTGGTTGGGTTGGTGGGTTGGGTGTGGGTGGTGTGGGTAGTGGTTGCGGTGGTGGTGGGGGTGGTGGTGTGGGTAGTGGTGGGGGTGGTGGTTTGAGTGGTGCTGGTGGTGGTTGGGGTGGGTGTTGCGGGTGTCGTCTTGGTGGTGGTGGGAGGGGCAGTTTGGCCTTGGCATCGGGGGCCAAGAAGTGCCTTGGCGCCGGCCACTTGGTGCCGCGGACCCTTCAGCGCCACGCTGCGGGCGGCGCGGTCCTCGCGAGGCGGCACCGTCACCGCCACAGCGGGAAACTCTTTCTGCAGCTTCCGGATGTTGGCGCCGCCGAGGCCTATCACGTGGCGCCGCTGGTGTGGCGCCACTGCCACCTCCGCCTCCACCACCTCCGCCTCGTGCAGCAGCGCCTTGAGGCGATGCGCCGCGGCGGTAACCTGCCGGGGAGGTCCTCGCACCGTGACGGTGGCGGTCACGGCGTCCCGCGGCGGCGGCACCTTCACTACAACGCCGGGAAACTCCTGCTGCACCTTCTTCAGCGTGGCGCCGCCAGGCCCGACGATGCAGCGCCGCATGTGGGGCGCCGCGGTCACCGCCACCTCCACCTTCTCCACCTTCCACGACTCCCTCACGCTCTCCTCCCGACGCTTCTTGTCGCACCGGACATTCTTCTTGGCCTGTGGCTGCGCGGCCTTCTGCGGCGCGGCCTGCTGCTGCGTGCCCGTCGCCTCGGTGACGGGGGGCAGCGCCTGGGCCTTCCCGTGGCGGTGCCTCTTGCCGCGGGCCACCGTCCAGTCCTCGGAGGTGCCGTGCAGGGCCTCGCCGGGGACGTGCATCACGCCGGACACGAGGCCCTCAGCCGCCTCGGCACGGCGCGCCCTGGCCCGTGGTCGTGGTTTCTTTTTCATGAGTTTAGGTCGATTTTCTTCTGTCTTCACGTCTCCCTGTGCTTCCTGATGTGCCTCTTCCTGCACCGCGCTGGCAAGGGCGATGCTTCCATCCTTGGCTTTCTGCTCAGTGTTTTGGTTTTCTTCCGTTACTGAATCGTGTTCAATGTTTTCTGGTTCTTCGATGACCTTTGTTTCTTCAATTAATACACTGTTTTCTTTTTCTTGTACGATCTTCTCTTCGATGATTACTACTGATTCCTCGTGGTCCTCCTTCTTGGCATAAACTTCCACGTCATCAGTGTTCCGCTTGGATTTCTTCTTCTTGGTCAGCTGTCGCCACAGCTGCCGAAAGACGTACACACAGCCGCAACAACTCTTGGGCTCCTTATCACCTTCCATAACCTTGAGACGTAAATCTGCCTTGGCAATCATCACTGTCTCCAATCTTACTTTCTCTCAGATTCCGTCAAACAGGCACCCCCGCAATATTAAAGATATTTTTTTAAAGATCCACGAAGAGGTTGGAGGTTGGAGTTAAGACGCTTACGCTTCCCTTCACAGCCAACTCCAGGCTCACCAGCCAGTAGTCAGGTTATCAGCGTGTTACTCTTAAGCAGACTCTAGGATACATGTTGGAACCTTGTAGCGCGGAGGCAAAATATATATTAACACTTATTTGCTGTTCGCTGATTGGCTGGCGTGGTCAAAGGAGACACCTGATTGGCTAAAGAGTAGTGAGGATAAGAAAGGCATCTTCCCTTTCTCAATTCCCTTTGTTTTTACTCATATAAAACTTTCATATTTCCTTCCTTTCTTCTTTCCTTCCTTCCCTCTTTCCTTCCTTCCTTCCCTCTTTCCTTCCTTCCTTCCCTCCTTCCTTCCTTTCCTTCCTTCTTCCTTCCTTCCTTCCTTCCTCCTCCTCCCTCCTCTCCTCCTCCTCCTCCTCTCCTCCTCCTCCTCCTCCTCCTAGGTAGTGGTAAGTAACAGGAACTACCACGTGTAGGTCTCACAGTTTCTTGCAGCTTCCTTATTTTCTTATGTTCTTAACCCCTCTCCTCCTCCTCCTCCTCCTCCTCCTCCTCCTCCTCCTCTCCTCCTCCTCCTCACTTCCTTTCTATATATCCTTCACGTATTCCTTATTAGACTAACACTAACCTTGCTTCCTCTTTTTTTATAGTTTTGCCATTTCTCCTTTTTGTCCTTCATTATTTTTCCCAACACCTTCTATACCTCATCTTCCTTCCTCCTTCCCTTTCTTCTCTTCTCTTCCTTCCTTTCTCTTCCTTCCTCTCTCTTCCTTTCCTTCTCTTCCTAGCCTCCTCATCTTCCTTCTTAAGTTCTCTTCCTTCTGCTTCTTCCTTCTTTTCTCTTCTTTTTATTCTCTTCCTAGCCTCCTTTCCTTCTCTTCCTAGCCTCCTTCTCTTCCTTCTGCTTCTTCCTTCCTTTCTCTTCCTTTCCTTCTCTTCCTAGCCTCCTTTCCTTCTCTTCCTAGCCTCCTTCTCTTCCTTCTGCTTCTTCCTTCCTTTCTCTTCCTTTCCTTCTCTTCCTAGCCTCCTTCTCTCTCTTCCTTGCCTCCTTCCTTTCTTTCCTCCAACTCTCCGCCGTACAGTGATATTAGCGCCTTGCCCCCCTTCCTCACTGCCTTCCTTCCTCCTTCCTTCTCTACCTCCTCATCCCTTCTTGCCTCCTTCCTTCCCTTCTCTCTGCAGCCAGGTGTCATTATGAGCCCTGCTTCTTAGGACTTTTAGGGCCAAACCCCTCTAGGGTCCTATGGCGGTGCTCTTCCTATACTTTTAACAAGTCTCGTCCTTGTCGGTATTAACACCCGCGAGAACACCTCCGTCACCGAGGCTCTTGTTTGGTATTTATTTTATTTGGTTTTTATTTTTTTTTTTTTTCTCTGGCAACCTTTTTTTTTTTTTTTGGTATGTGGTATTTTATTTCTTTTTTCTTTTTCTTTCTCTGGCAACATTTTTTTTTTTTTGGTATGTGACATTTTTTTTTTTTATTTATCTTTTTTCTCTGGCAACTTTTTTTTTTTTTTGGTATGGTTTTTTTTTTTTTTTTTTTTTCTTTCTCTGGCAACATTTTTTTTTTTTGGGTATGTGACATTTTTTTTTTTTTTTATCTTTTTTCTCTGGCAATTTTTTTTTTTTTTTTTTGGTAATTGTGTGGATGCATTTTTTTCCTATTTTGATTTATGGGAATTTCATATTTTTCTCGTTTTTATATTGAGAAATCCCTAAATATGCCTCAATCTTTTTATTTTTTGTTGAGGGAAACATTATTATTATTATTATTATTATTAGTTGTTTTTTTGGTAATTGTATGAATTATTTTGTTTCCTGTTTTGATTTATAGGATTTTTTTTATTTTTTTTTTTTTAAAGTTTTTCATTTTATCAGATTTTATTTTTTAGCCCAATTTTTTTATTCATAGTTTAGGATTTTTGTTTGAGTTTATGACCAATTTTATTTTGGTCATAATTTTACCTTTTTTTTATTTATTTATTCCTCTATATAGTTTTTTTGTGGTATGAATGATTATTTATTTGTCAGTTTGTGTGTTTGTTTGTGTGTTTGTGTGTTTGTTTGTTTGTTTGTTATGAAGCACAGGTGTATTTGTATTTAGTTAGGATTACGGTCTTTTAAATGATAGGCGATAAATTTCCCATAACAAATATAGGTGAAAAAAAAACTATAAATGCAAATATATGTTATGTATTACCACCATTCATTTAGTACGTTCCATTGTATCGTAAATGAATGATGAATTATGATGAATTATGATGAATTATAATTATTCTACATTCGTTAATCACACTTGAAGATTAATTGAAGAGGCAAACCTGAATTTAACCCCTTGAGGCCCAGAGCGTAATTTCCATTGTGATGTAGCGACCATTAGACGATTTTTAGTGACTATAAGCAATATTTTATAGCTATGACCTGTTTATATCCTTGTCCACTACCTAATTTGGTATATTTAGTCACTTTTCGTAATTTTATGGCTAACAACAGACGATTTTTTATAGCAAAGGAAAGATCTGGGCGTGAAGGGGTTAAGAAAGAAAGAAAGAAAGAAAGAAAGAAGTGAAAGAAGAGGAAAGAAGTGGGGGAGGAGAAGAAATAATAAAAGAAAGGGAGAACAAAAGAACATAGTGGATAGAATAAAATTAACAATAGCAAAAATATATATATAATGAGAGTGAGAGAAATTCGTACAACAAAGAAGAAAAGAAAATTATGGAAATGGCTGAAAATTCTAATTAAATTCCGTAAAAGAAAAAAAAAAATGCCAACCCAGAACTGGAGAACGAAATTAATTCACACTTAAAACTAAATTAGAACGTATTTCTCTCACACTATCCTGGAATACAATAAAGAGAGAGAGAGAGAGAGAGAGAGAGAGAGAGAGAGAGAGAGAGAGAGAGAGAGAGAGAGAGAGAGAGAGAGAGAGAGAGAGAGAGAGAGAGAACTGATCTTCAAAATATAATATACTTAAAAGAATACAGCCAAAACACTAAACAGGATGAAAGAAAGAAGAGAAGAAGAAAAAGAAGGAAAAAAAGAGAGAAAGGAGAGAAGCAGAAGAAGAAATGATAAAAAAGAAAGAAGAGAGAAAAAGAGGATGAGAGAGGAGAGAGAAGAGAGAGAGAGAGAGGAGAAGATGAGAGAGAGAGGAGAGAGAGAGAGGGAGAAGGAGAAGAGAGAGAAGAAGAGAGTTCATAAATTAAAGATCGGAACACAGTTAAATCATTTGAAAGAAATGAAAAAGAAGTAAATGAAGCAATTGAAGTCACAATGGGTCAGAGAGTGAGAGCTGAAAGCTCTGCTTGAATGTATGCAGTATGTATATGCTATTTCTTATCTTAATCAATTAAAGTAGTTTGTTTTGTATTATTCGTATTATTTTAATGATTGTGACCTGTAGTCCTTTATCCTATAATGTACATTTGTTCCATGTATAATTCTGAGGATGCCGATGAGGAGTAGAGAGTCTAGTAGTTCAGTAGCAGTTTTTCATTGTTCAGCTTTTCATCAGTCAGTCACTTCATCAGTTTTAGTTCCGTAGCCTTATTTAATCAGTTCCAGTATTTGTGAGAGGATGAAGAGAGAGTCAGAGCAGAGAGTCAGTAGCAGTAGTAGCAGTCATAGAGATAGAGAGTAAGAGTCAGTCAGAAGTCAGTAAGTAGAGATCAGAGTAAGTTATTCAGCAGTCAGATAGTAGTCAGTTTCAGTCATGTCAGTCTTAATCGGAGTCGAACAGTAACTAGATTAGTCATAACATATTGTAGGCAGTTAAGTAGTAGTTTCGTCTCTAGTCATCTTTTGCTATCGTTAGAGTCGCAACGAGACGTGAGCACAATAGAGTAGACGTAGTAGCGAGAGAGAGAGAGAGGAGAGAGAGAGAGAGAGAAGAGGAAGAGAAAGAGAGAGAGAGAGAAGAAAAATGAGAGAAGAGAGAAGAAAGGAGGAAAATGGAGATTGATGAAGAGAAGATGAGAACGAGAGAAAGAGAGAAGAGACTTTCTTATCCTTTGGCCTTTGTTGAGAAGTGAGGTGTATTAGAAGAAACGTATATACTAAGAATAGAAGTACTGACTGAGAAATGAGAAAAACCTTCTACCTAACATACATATTGTACTTCTCTATATACTACTACTACTACTACTACTACTACTACTACTACTACTACTTACTCGTACAGGGTGCAAGGTATTGGTAAAGACTGACTTGCAAATCAGATACCCTCATTTCGTTGTTAGAGCGAGTATACGAGTCCGCATGATGATGAACGGAGCGAGCTGTATATCAAATAACACTTATGGTACTATGCAAAGGTCTAGATAGGATGAAAAATCTTATCTCTACTACTACTACTTCTATTACTACTACTACTTCTATTACTACTACTACTACTACTACTACTACTACTACCACTACACTACTACTACTACCTACTACTACTACTACTACTACTACTACTACTACTACTACTACTACTACTGTCAATATCATCATCAGCATCAGGAAAAATCATTAACCGGAGGGAAAACCAAATGTTGGAAGAAACTTTTCCTTTTTCCTTCATTAGATTTTTGGGAAACTTTTTGCGTTTCGGATTTTTTTTTAAAGAATAGGAAGAGAGAGAGAAGAGAGAGAGAGAGAGAGAGAGAGAGAGAGAGAGAGAGAGAGAGAGAGAGAGAGAGAGAGAGAGAGAGAGAGAGAGAGAGAGAGAGAGAGAGAGATATGTTGGGTGTCAGTAATTAAACCTTTACGTGTCAAGTTGAAGGGTAATACAATTAGGAAGAAGAGGAAAAAACGTGAAAAGAGAGATCGAGAAAGAGAAAATAAAGTCAGGAAAAGAGGGAAAGAGAGGACGCAGAGAGAGAGAGAGAGAGAGAGAGAGAGAGAGAGAGAGAGAGAGAGAGAGAGAGAGAGAGAGAGAGAGAGAGAGAGAGAGAGAGAGAGAGAGAGAGAGAGAGAGAGAGATTCAGTTAGGGAAAGTAGAGAGAAATGGAGACGGAGGAGAATTTAGGAGAAAGAAAGGAGGAGGAGGAGGAGGAGGAGGAGGAGGAGGAGGAGGAGGAGGAGGAGGAGGAGGAGGAGGAATAAGTCCAAGAGTCAAAAACGGGCTCATTTATCGGGCTGGTTCTGAACTAATTAGTCGAGTCTTTTCCGAACTGGTTTTCTGTCTCGTTATTTCCAACACGCGGGATTCTGTGGCCTCCAAGGGGTCTCCAAGGGGTCTCCAAGGGTGGTTCACGGTCTCCAGGCGGGGGGGGGATGGGGGGGGTGAGTTAGGTAAGTGTACAGTATGATAGTGTAGGGTTGAAAAAGATACGTCTTCAAAAAGGTACGTCTTCAAAAGTATTACCATGCAGATGTCAATAAGTTCGAAAACGCCAAAAAAATGCATGCTGGAATAAAAATTTGCCTTCATATCCTCTCTGCCACACTGTCTTTGCCTCTGTCTCTGTACCACAATTTATGCCACTCAATTTGTAATTGTTTGTACCACACTTTATGCCACAGATTTTGTACACACATTTGCAGATGCCAATTATCACTCAAGATTATGTACCACACTCTTTGCCAGATTATGTACCACATTTATGCCACTCAAGATTATGTACCACACTCTTTGCCAGATTATGTACCACAATTTATGCCACTCAAGATTATGTACCACACTCTTCGCCAGATTATGTACCACAATTTATGCCACTCAAGATTTTGTACACACTCTTCGCCAGATTATGTACCACAATTTATGCCACTCAAGATTTTGTACCACACTCTTCGCCAGATTATGTACCACAATTTATGCCACTCAAGATTTTGTACCACACTCTTCGCCAGATTATGTACCACAATTTATGCCACTCAAGACTTGTACCTTATCCACTAGATTTTACCACATCTTGCAGATTATGCCCCATTATGCCCTCGATTTTTACGATTCCTCTTAAGTACCAATTTTGCCACTCAAGATTCTTGTCATCCCTTTTTCCTGATTAGTACCAATTTATCACTCAATTTTGTCACTCTTCGCAATTTGTCCCTTTAGTGCTTAATCCTTTTTTGATTTGCACCTGACCTGACTTTATTTCTCTATTACTTACATTCATCTTCTATCCCTTTCTCTTTCTTGTTTGTTCTGTCTTTTTTTTCAACTTAGCATTAGTCTTTCGTATCCTTTGTAATCCTGTATCCTTTCTCTAAATACTTCATTATCTCTTGATTGGCTCTTTCCAATTTTTGTTCTCTCTTATTTGGTTCCTGTTAATTACTTTTTTTTTATATTGGTGTCCTATTTCACTTTGCCTGGAGATTTTTTTTTTTTTTTTTTGACATCAAACCTACCATTCTACTTTTTTTTTTTTTTTTTTTTTTTTTTTTTATTATTAATTTTTTTTTTTTCTTTTTCTACCTTTGGCACCTGTTCGTTAATTACTACCTAATCTTGGCTTCCTATCTGGTTTGGTGGCATCTTGTCCTCTTTTTTAGGGGGTAATCAGGTTTTTGTTTGAGGGGGTAAGGGGGGGAAGGGGGTAGTTAGTAATTATTGACATTTGCCTTGAGCCATCCAATCACGGCCTCTATCATTAGTCCTAATTAACTTTGGTTCTTATTGACACTGACTTTTTTTTGGTACCTTATTACTGGCATTGGTTTTGGCACTAGGATGAGTAAAAAAAAAATTCTTCTCAAGTTTTGATTTTAAGTCCTCAGGGATTCTATTTTTTTCTTTAAAAATTTCCACTTTTATACAGCTTTTCAATATCTAACTATCTAATATCTATCTAATATATAATTTCTATAATATCTATCTAATATCTATCTATAATCTATCTAACATCTATCTAATATCTACCTATAATCTATCTAACATCTATCTAATATCTATCTAATATCTATCTAACATCTATCTAATATCTATCTATAATTATTAATATCTATTAGATATTATTATAATATCTATCTAATATCTATCTAATATCTATCTATAATCTATCTAACATCTATCTAATATCTATCTATAACATCTATCTAATATCTATCTAATATCTATCTATACATCTATCTAAAATCTATCTAACATCTATCTAATATCTATCTAATATCTATCTAATATCTATCTAATATCAAATCTATCTAATCTATCTAACATCTATCTAATCATCTATCATCTAACATCTATCTATATCTATCTAATTATCTATTATCTAACTCTATCAACATATCTAATATCTATCTAACTCTATCTAACATCTATCTAATATCTATCTATAATCTATCTAACATCTATCTAATATCTATCTAATAATCTATCTAATATCTATCTAATATCTATCTAACATCTATCTAACATCTATCTAATATCTATCTATAATCTATCTAACATCTATCTAATATCTATCTAACATCTATCTATACTATCTTAATCTATCTATTACTATCTATCTATCTATATTCTATCTATATCTATCTAATATCTATCTAATATCTATCGTATACTATCTAATCTATCTAATATCTATCTATACTCTATCCAATATCTATCGTTATATCTATCTATCTATCTAATCTATCTATCTACTAATTATCTATCTATCTATCTATCTATACTATCTATACTCATCCTAATATCTATCTATATCTATCTAATATCTATCTAATCATCTATCTATACATCAATATCTACTATCTATCTATACTATCTATCTAACTATCTATCTAACATCTATCTATACTATCTAATATCTATCTATACATCTATCTTTAATATCTTCTATCTATCTAACATCTATATCTATCTACATATCTAACAGATCATACTTCTATACGCTCTATCTAATATCTATCGTATACTATCTATACTATCTAATATCTATCATCATCACTACCTATCCATCACTATCATCCATATCATCGTACGTCTACCCTATCTATCAACTACTCTACATCTAAATCACGTATTAGTTAAATTATTCACGTCTTACCCGTTTCTCTTTTGGTAGCGTCGTCTGATCACATCTTTACGTTCTATTACTTCCAGTTACTAGCCAATATTTATGTTCTCATATTGCCTCATCACACTTTCCCCGCCCCCATCACCCCCCCCCCTCACCACCACAAGCCTACCAGTCTACCACATATTTCCGCCACCCTCACCCCTTTCTGGCAGCTCACTTAGGAAGCAGCGTCATCACCCTTGCCACCCTACCAAGGACCCAGGCAGCCCCAATCCCCCCCTGCCCTCCCATGCCCTCCCGTGTGTCGTGCCCTACTGTCAGGCGCCCTCTTGGCACCAATCCGCAGGGCCTCAGCGGATAAGAAAGTCGCGGCGTTAGTGTTCCCTTGGGTGGCGGAGTGGTCGGGAGTGATAAAGTGGCTGGGAGGAGGAGGAGAGGAGGAGGAGGAAGAGGAGGAGGAAGAGGAAGAGGAGAGAGGAGGAGGAGGAAGGAGGAAGAGGAGGAAGAGGAAGAGGAGGATGCATGGAGAAGTAGGAGGAAGCATGGAGAGATAGGTAGACTTGGTAGAGAGAGAGAAAGAGAAGAGGGAGAAACAAAGAGAGAGAGAGAGAGAGATAATAATACATGAAAAGGAAATCGAAAATATAGAATAGATAAACAGACACACGAGAAAATTGAAAGAAAAATGGAACAGAAGCGAAATAAAGGTTGTAAGAAAATGAATAATAACGAGAGAGAGAGAGAGAGAGAGAGAGAGAGAGAGAGAGAGAGAGAGAGAGAGAGAGAGAGAGAGAGAGAGAGAGAGAGAGAGAGAGAGAGAGTAAGTAATCTCTTTCTCTTAACTAATAACACTAATAGTTGGTAAATCTACCTGGCAAATTTATGAAAGTGAAGAAATTGTGAAGTGAAGATTGATTACTAAGCATGAGAAGAGGAGGAGGAGAAGAAGAAGAAGAAGAAGAAGAAGAAAGAAGAAGAAGAAGAAGAAGAAGAAGAAGATTATAAGAAGATGAAAAAAAGATGAAAAAAAGAGTTGATGCATTGAAGGAGTGGAAATTTTGGAAGACATTTTGAAGGAAGAAGAAACAAAAAAAAAAGATGAAAAGAAGAAGAGAAAGATCTGGGGTAGCTTTGACTGGGGGGGGTTGAGGGGGTACCTGGAGGGGGGGTTGTGGAGGTACCTGGAGGGGGGGGTTGTGGAGGTGCCTGGAAGGGGGGGCCTGTGGAGGGGGGCGCCGCTCCGAACATTTCTGAGCCTCAAGACTGACTCTCTTTTGGACGAGCGTGACAATGGTTCTCACGCCGCCTGGGAAATCAATAAGAATCTTCCTTTTGCTGTGTTGTGTGGTGGTGTGGTGGTGGTGGTGGGTGTTGGGGGGGGGTGAGAGAGAGAGAGAGAGAGAGGGGAGAGAGAGAGAGAAGAGAGAAGGTGGGGAATATGAAGAGAGAGAGAGAGAGAGAGGAGAGAGAGAGAGACTGGTGAATTTTACTGAGGACTAAGTACCGGAAGATTTATGAAGTTTTAGGCAGTTTTAGGGGAATGTGATTAGGCAAGATTTTAAGAAAGATTTGACTTTTAAGGAAAATTTGATCAATTTTAGGCTTTTTAAAGGAATTTTAATGGCAGTTTAAGGCAAGATTTTAAGGCAAGAATTTAATGCTAGATTTTAAGGCAAGATTTTTAAGCAAGATATTT
>JACEEZ010003072.1:35000-40000 GCA_016584305.1 Chionoecetes opilio
TTTTTTTTTTTTCTTTTTTAAAAAATTTTTTTTTTTTTTCCCCCCGGGCCCCCTTTTTTTTTTTTTTAAAAACCCTTTTTTTTTTTTTTTTTTCCCCTTTTTTTAAAATTTTTTTTTTGGGGTTTTGGGGGGGGGGGGGGAAAGGGGGTTTGGGTTTTTTTGGGGGGGGGGAAAAGGGAAATTTTTTTTAAAAAGGGGCCCCCCGGCCTTTTTTGCCCTTTTTTTTTTTTTTTTGGGCCCTTTTTTTGGATTTTTTTTGGCATTGGTTTGGGAAAAAAATTTTTTAAAAAAAAATTTTTTTTTTTTTTTTTTTTTTTTTTTTAAAAAAATTTCCCTTTTTTTTTTAAAAAAAAATTTAAAAAAATAATTTTTTAAAAAAAAATTTTTTATAACTATCTAACATCAAAAACCCAAAACTAACCAAAACTAAATTAAAATTTTCTAACCAAAACCTTTTTTTTTTAAAAATTTTTTAAAAAAAAAATTTAAAAATTTTTAAATTTAAAAAAAATTTTTTTAAAAAAAAAACTAAATTTTTTAAAAAATTTTTTTAAATTTTTAAAACCCCCTTTAAAAAATAAATTTAAAAATTTTTTTTTTTTAAAAAAAAAATTTTTTTTTTAAAAAATTTTTTTATCTATCTAAAATTTTTTTAAAATCTATCTTTCCCCATCTTTTTTTTTCCCAAAAAAACCCTTTTTTTTTTTAAAAAATTTTTTTTTTTTTTTAAAAAACTATCTAAATCTATCAAAAAAACTATCTAAATCATCTAACTTTAAATTTTTTTTTTAAAAATTTTAAAAATTTAATTTTTTAAAAAATTTAAATTTTTAAATTTTTTAATTTTCCCCTTTTTTTTTCCCCCCTTTTTTAAAAAATTTTTTTTTTTTCTTTTTTTTAAAAATTTATTTTTTTTTTTTTCCAAAACCCTTTCCCCTTTTTCCCCCCCCCAAAAACCCCTTTTCTAAAAATCCAAATTAACCAAAAACCCCCAATTTTTACAAAAAATTTTCCCCCCCCTTTTTTACAATTTAAAAAAAACCCCCCCCTTTTAAATTTTTAAAAATTTTAAAAATTTAACCCCCCCCAAAACCCTTTTCCCCCCCCCCCCCTTTTTTTGGCCCTTTCCCCTTTTTTTCCCCCCCCAATTTTTAAAACCCCCCCAAAAAAAAAAACCCCTTTTTTCCCTTTTCGGGTTTTTTTTTTTTTGGGGAAAAAGGGGGGGGGGGGGAAAAAAAAAAAAAAAAGGGAAAAAAAAGGGGGGGGGGGGGAAAAAAAAAAAAAAAAAACCTTTTAAAAAAAAAAAAAAAAAAACCCAAAAAAAAAAAAAAACCCCGGGGGGGGGGGAAAATTTGGGGGGGAGGGGGGGAAAAAAAAAAGGGGGGGGCCCCCCCCCAAAAAAAAAAGGGGGGGGCCCCCCCCCCCCGGGGGGGGGGGGGAAAAGGGGGGGGGGAAAAAAAAGGGGGGGGAAAAAAAAAAAAAAAAAGGGGGGAAAAAAAGGGGGGAAAAAAAAAAAGGGGGAAAAAAAAAAAAAAAAAAGGGAAAAAAGGGGGTTTTGGAAAAGGGGGGAAAAAAAGGGGGGGGGGAAGGGGGGGGGGAGGAAAGGTTTTAAAAAAAAAAAAGGGGGGGAAGGGGGAAGGGGGAAAAGGGAAAAAAGGGGGGGGGGGGGGGGGAGAGGGGGGAGGAGAAAGAGAGGGGGGAGAGGAGAGAAGAGGGAAAGAGAGAGGGGATAAAAAAAAAAAGGGGAAAAGGGGAGAGGGAGAGAGGGGGAAAAAAAAAGAAAAAGGGAAAAAAAAGAAAGGGGGAAAAGAAAAGGGGGGGGGGAAAAAAAGGGGGGAAAAAGGGGGAAAAAAGGGGTTTTGAAAGGGGGGGAAAAAAAGGGGGAGGGAAAAAGGGGAGAGAAGGGGGGGGAGAGGATGGGGGGGGGAAAAAGAGGGAGAGAGAGGGGGGGGGGGGGAAAAAAAAAAAAAAAAAAAAAAGGGGGGGAAAGGGGGGGGGGAAAAAAGATTGGGGGAAAAAAGGGGGAAAAGAAAAGAAGGGGGAAAAAAGGGAAAAAAAAAAAAAAGAAAGGAAAAAAAGGGGGAGAAAAGGGGAAAAAAAGGGGGGGGGAAAAAAAAAGAGAAAAGAAGGGGGGGGAAAAAAAAAAAAAGGAGAAAAAAAGAAAAAAAAGGGGGGGGAAAAAGGAGGGAAAAAGGGGGGGAAAGGGGGGAAAGGGGGGAAAAAAAAAAGGGGGAAATAAAAAGGGGAAAAGGGGGGGGGGGGAAGGGGGGGGGGGAAAAAGGGGGTTTTGGGGGGGGGGGAGGGGGAGGGGGGGGGGGGGGGGGAAAAAAAAAAAAAAAAAAGGGGGGGGGGGGAATTTGGGGGGAAAAAAAAGGAAAAGGGGGGGGGGAAAAAATGGGGGGGGGGGGGGGGGGAAAAAAAAAAGGGGGGGGGGGGGGAGAGAAGGGGGAGGGAGGGGGGGAAAAAATTTGGGGGGGGGGGGGGGGGGGGGGGAAGGGGGGGAAAAGGGGGGGGGGGAAAAAAAAAGGGGGGGGGGGGGGGAAAAAAAAAGGGGAAAAAAGGGGGGGGGGGGAAAAGGGGGGAAAAGGGGGGGGGGAAAAAAAAAGGGGGGGGGGGGGGGGGGGGGGGAAAAAGGGGGGGGGGGCCCGGGGGGGGGGGTTAAAGGGGTTTTTGGGGGGGGAAAAAGAAAAAAAGGGGGGGGGAAGGGGGAAAAAAAAGGGGGAAAAAAAAAAGGGGGGGAAAAAAAAAGAAAATGGGTTTTAAAAGGGGGGAAAAAAAAGGGGGGGGGGGGAAAAAAAAAAAAAGGAAAAAATTTTTTAAAAAGGGGGGGGAAATTTAAGGGAAAAAGGGGAAAAATGGGAAAAAAAGGAAAAATTTTTGGGAAAAAAGGGAAAAATTTTAAAAAAGGGAAAAGGAAAATTTAAAAAATTGGGGGGGGGAAAAAAAAAGGCAAAATTTGGGAAAAAAGGGGGGGGAAAAAAAGGGAAAAAAAAATTTGGCCCAAAAAAAAAAAGGGGGAAAAAAGGTTTGGGGGGGGTTTTAAATTTTTTGGGGGGGAAAAAAAAAAAAGAAAAAAAAAGGAAAAATTTTAAAAAAGGGGGAAAAAATTTTGGGGGGGGGGAAAAAGGGTAAAAAATTTAAAGGGGGGGGGGCCCGGGGGGAAGGGGGGGGGAAAAAAAAGGGGGAAAAAGGGGGGGAAAAAAAAAAAAAAAGGGAAAAAATAAAAGAGAGGGGTGGAAAAGGGGGGGGGGTTTTTAAAAAGGGAAAACCTTTTTTTTTTTTTTTAAAAAATTTTTCCAAAAAAGGGGGGGGGGGGAAAAAAAAAATTTTTTTGGGGGGGGGGAAAAAATTTTTTGGGGGGGGGGGAAGGGGGGGGGGAAAAAAGGGGGGGGGGGGGAAGGGGGGAGGAAGGGGTTTTTTCTTTTTAAATTAAAAAAAGGGGAAAAACCCCCGGGGGGGTTTTGGAAAAGGGGGGGGGGGGGGGAAAAAAAAAGGGGGGGGAAAAAAAGGGGGGGGGAAAAAAAAAAAAAGGGGGGGGGGGGGAAAAAAAAAAGGAAAAAAGGGGGGGGGGGGGAAAAGGGGGGGGAAAAAAAAGGGGGGGGGGGAAAGGGGGGAAGGAAAAAAAAAAAAAAAGGGGGGGGGAAAAAAAAAAAAGGGGAAAAAAAAAAAAAAAAAAAGGGGGGGGGGGGAAAAAAAAAAGGGGGGAAAAGGGGGGGGAAAAAAAAAAAAAAAAAAAAAAAAGGGGGGGTTGGAAAAGGGGAAAAGGGGGAAAAAAAACCCAAAAAAAAAAAGGGGGGGGGGGGGGGGTTTTTTCCCCCGGGGGGGGGGGGGGGGGGGGGGTTTTGGGGGGGGGGTTGGGGGGGGTTTTTTTGGGGGGGGGGGGGCCCCCGGGGGGGGGGGGGGGGGGGGGGGGGGCGGAAAAGGGGGGGGGGGGGGGGGGGCCCGGGGGGGGGGGGGGGGGGGGGGGGGGGTGGGGGCGGGGCCCCGGGGGGGGGGGGGGGGGGGGGGGCCCCCAAAGGGGGGGGAAGGGGTTTTCCCCCCCGGGGGGGGGGGGGGGGGGGGGGAAAACCCCTTTGGGGGCCGGGGGTTTTTGGGGGGGTTTTTTTTTTTTGGGGGTTTTGGGGGGGGGCCCGGGGGGTTTTTTTTTGGGGGGGGGGGGGGGGGGGGGGGGCCCCTTTTTTTGGGGGGGAAAGGGGGGCCGGGGGGGTTTTGGGGGGGGGGTGGGGGGTTTTTTCCCGGGGGGGGGTTTTGGGGGGAAAGGGGGCTTTTTTGGGGGGCCCCCGGGGGGGGGGGGGGGGGGAAAAAAACCCCCCTTTGGGGGGGGGGTTTAAAAGGGGTTTTTTCCCGGGGGGTGGGGTGGGGGGGGGAGGAAGGGGGGCCCCGGGAAAGGGGGGGGGAAGGGGGGGGAGGGAAAGGGGGAAAAAAGGGGGGGGGGGGGGGGAGGGGGGGGGGGGAAGGGGGGGGGGAAAAAAAGGGGGGGAAAAAAAAAAAGGAAGGGGGGTTGGGGGGGGGGGGGGGGGGGGAAAGGGGAAAAAAGGGGGGGAAAAGGGGGGGGGCAAAACCGGGGGGGGGGGGGATAAAAAAGGAAAAATTTTTTTTGGGGGGGGGGAAAAGGGGGGGGGGAAAAAAAAAAAAGGGGGGGGGGGCAAGGGGGGTTTTGGGGGTTTTGGGGGGGGGGGTTTTAAAAACCCCCCAAAAAAAACCCTTTTGGGGGGGAAAAGGGAAGGAATTTTTTGGAAGGGGGGGGGAAATTTTTTAAAAAAAAATTTTTTGGGGGGTTTTAAGGGGGGTTTAAGGGAAGGCCCCAAGGGGGTTTGGGGGGGGGGAAAAGGGGGAAAAAAAAAAAGGGGGGTTTTTTTTTTGGGGGGGGGGAAAAGGCCCAAAATTTTTTGGGGGGGGGGGTTTTTTTTAAAAAATTTTTGAAAGGGGGTTTTTTGGGGGGGGGGGGGAAGGGGAAAAAAAGGGGGGGGGGTTAAGGGGGGAAAAAAAGAAGGGGGGTG
>JACEEZ010003074.1:0-7500 GCA_016584305.1 Chionoecetes opilio
GAGAAAAAAAAAAAAAAAATTCATATATTTATATATAAATTATAATATATATTATATATATTATATATATATATATATATATATATATATATTATAATATATATATTAAATATATATAATATAATAATATAATATTATATACGTATATAATAAAATATATTATATAATAATAATATTATATATATATAATATATATATATATATATTAATTATTATATATAATATATATATTATTTTATATATATAATATATATTAATATATATATATAATATATTAAATATTAATGTAGATTTATACAGGCAGGAGATTTTCTCTGAGACAGATCTCGTTAAAAGTGATAGCTTGTTCAGCGTTTATAATTTTTTTAAAGATATTTTCTTTGTCTTAAGAGTGTCTTTTTCTCTTTTGTAATCACTTTTAGGATTCGCCGTAGCTTGTCTTTTTGGTCTATCGCGTTTTGGGGTTAAAAAACCCTTCTTCAGCAGCATGTGGAAGATTTTTTCCTCAGTTGTAGAGGGAGCATGATTTAGCTGTGGAGTGAAGCGTTTTATTGATGAAGTCGGCTGCGCGCACCCTAGGGGGGGGCGCTGATTGGTAGATAGCTTTTGCTTCTCTTTGTTTTTTTGTCCCCCGTGAGGGCCCGACGCTTATTTGGGTTGTTAAAACCCCTCGTTTTGTTTTTCTGTGAGTAGGCTTTTATTGCCTTTTGTCTTTTCATGTTTGGTAAATTTTTGGGGTCGTTTGCCTGTACTTTAAGTTTTGGGATGATCCCTTGATGTATATGTTTTAGAATTGGAAGTCCCCCCGCACATCGAAACCTGCGACCAATTTGTATTTTCTTCAAAAATGTTCCTGTGGGTCTAAACTGCCACATATGTCAAAACCCAAGAATTCCAAAAAAACGAATGCAAAAGTACTACGTATTTTGAAAAACGGAAAAAAGGGGACGTCACCTCGATCCCCCTTCAAGCAAGAATCATCGCAGAAGTTCCAAAAAAAGGGGGAATACAAAGCAGCATCTTTTCGAACGAAAAACACATTGACGGCGCGAAAACAGTAAAATCAGACCAGAAAACCCTATCAGGAGAGCGGAAAAGCTGCTAGACGTTTCAAAAAAACACCTCCGAAACCTCAACAAGACGACGACATTCACGACACTACAAATTAAAACAAAGATCAATAAAGCCCCAACGGAAGGACTCAATTTAAAATCAAACAAATTGAAAAGCAAGAAACAATTCTGCCAGCCCCAGCACCCAAATTTTGGAAAACTCTCTGGTGAATACGGCAGGGGGTTATCTACGGAAATATCAAGACACACAACGGGCAAAAAACTGCCCTATAATACCCCAAATACCGACGCCACGTCCCACCTGAAAGAAGCGTGTGCTATTTTGATCCATACACACCAATGCCTACAGCCTTCAATCAGCATCAGATTTCCCCTAGACATTCAAGCCCCCACAACCCCGGGAGGTGCAACGCTTCGCTGATTCCAGTCCCTCTTCCCAACGAAACCTTTGAAGTGTATAAAAATGCTCCATCCCCCCGCACGTCCCGGAACCTGTACACGTGGACTCCTCGAGTGCACTAAAGAAGCCCTTTTCCCCTTTTCCCCGAGGGAACAAATACAACAAATAGACGGCGTCGCTATGGGCTCCCTTTAGGAGTATTGCTGGCAAATTTCTTCATGGGCTGCGTAGAAGAAGAAGTATTGAAGAAAATAAGCAAGTCCGACTTATTGCCGTACATGATGCATCTTTAAAAAACAAAAAGTCACTACGAAAAGAACACCCTGAAGCTCTGCCTACAAGATACTTCAGCCTCCCCTTCACCAAAAACCTCAGAAAAAATCAATCCCCGTTTTTTGGACGCCCTTTTTGTAACGCAGAAAAAAGAATCATTCCTCACAAAACGTCACGTGAACCCAACGGCACCGGACACGCCCAACGGAGAAAGCGAACCCCCGAGAGATTAAAGACCCCACAATCGGTGCTTATATCAAAAGGGGTCTCACACACTGCAGTACTGACAATTTGCACAAGAAATCAGCGATACCAATCCTCACAAAAAGGGTTTTCACGAAGAGACATAAAACCGTCAGCAAAGAAAATCAAAGAGAAACTGGAAAAACCCTAACGCCACAAAAAAGAGTGGGAAAATAACTATTTTTCCCCGGGCTTTTTCCCCACCGCTCACCGGGAAGAAGAAAGAATAAATCAAAAAATCGTAAACCCGTAAGTAAAACCTCAGACCAGGGGGAGAATAAAACTACAAATTTTATTACAAAAAACAAGAACACCAGCAACCCCCTTTCCCCTAACACCCCCAAGCCAACGAAGGAGACAAAACAAAAGCCCCATGTCGTATATAGGACCTTAAAAAGAGGAAAAAACTGGAAATCCCCCCCTCTCCTACATCGGCGACGACAACGAAGCTGTCTCGACGCCTTACCTGCCACCCTAACTTCCGGAGCCCCAAAAAGTACCCATTAGAAAACATGGCTCATTCACAAGAACATTTTTAGAAGAAAATACAGAATTTGGGCGAATGTGTGCAATGTGCGGCGACTTCCAATTTAGAAGCCTATACATCAAGGCTCAATCCCAAGCTTTAAAGTCAGGGAAAGACCTACAGGGTCTACCAAGCATGAAAAAAACAAAGGCAATAACAGCCCACCCAGAAAAAAAAAAGCAAGGTTTTTAACAACCAATAAGCGTCGCCCACCACGGGACAAATATCAAAGAGAAGCAAAACTATTTACCCCAAACAGCGCCCCCCCACTAGGCTGCGCCCGGCAGCCGACTTCATCAATAAATAGCGCTTTAATCCCCAGCTAAGCTGAAACCCACAGGACAGGGCACCAAAGGGGATCCTGAGCAAATCCTCTTCTCATGCCCCTCGTCCCAAAAGAGGACACCCCCTGGTGATCGAGGTCAAGCGCTGACTGTCTAACCGGGGAAACCGGCAGGTGGAGATAACCGTCAGGGGCCCCCTTTCCGGGGTTTCCCGAACACAAAGAGGTGGGGAATTTCTACACCCGCCCCTACACAGGGAACCCTGCGGTGCACAATGCCAGGTTTCGGCACCACAAGCCCCTTGTACCCTACCCCCCGAAAGCGGGGGTGTTTTAGGAAGCCCCGACACTGCCAATTGAATCCAAAAGCACAAGGTCGGGACCGCCACGACTGCCAAATGCCCAAAATTGCAGGGAAACAAACCCCGCGTGGAAAGCAACTGCCTTAAGAAGGACCGGGTGGAAGCACAAAAAACAACACGAGTTTTAGCGACGCATCGACCGCGCTCGCCCCACGTCAACTGGGGCCAGAGATCTTCACGCCATCAAGAAAACCCCCAGATCAGCTCTCCCCAACCACGTCGACCTGGGGCGGAGAAACAGCACCCTCCTGCAGCTGGAAAACAGAACCCCCAAAGGAGCGGAAACCAGCGGTTTCCCCCCTCTCGCTTCGGGCGGGAGTTTGGGGGGGAAGTTACCTCCAACCTCGGGCAAAGTCTCGAATTTCCCCAATCCCCAACAGATATAAAAAAAAGGGGCAACCCAAAAACGATCAGATAAAAATCCCAAAACCAATTTAAAAATCTCTTCAAAACTTTGGCAGGGGGATGGTGGCTTCCCCGGGAAAGATTCCGGGAAACAGCTGGACGACTCCCGAGACAGGATAGCCACCCCTTCCCCCCCCCCTACAGCCCCTCTTCCCCCGCCGAAGACTCCAATCCCCCCCCCAAGCCCCAACAACCCTCTTGCCCAAGCCAGGACAAAACCCTTCCAAACCCAACCGAGGGGCAGGTTTCCTCTCCCCCCCCCCAGGGGCCACACCGGGTCGGCTCCCCTAGACGGGAAGCAGCTTTTTTGGGGGGTAGATCACCTGACCCACCAAGGGAAACACATCTTTTAAAAACATCAGCACTCACAAAAAATCACAAACCGGCAAGAGAGAGAGAGCTTTCCCCTCCGCCAAAAAGCTGACGTCGTCCCAATCCCGCAGTGGAAGTTAACTGCTCCACGGAAAGGGTTTACCAATTTAGGCGGAGACGAAAAAAGCAGGGACTGATCCTTCTCCATGAGACTCGCCCCAGATAAAACTTCGGTTAACTTAGGGGCTAAGAGCATACCATCACCCGCAGTGGAAAGGGAACCGAGGCGTATCCATCCCTTTGGGCAAAAAAACAACATCCCCAAACACACTCATTTCCCCACACTCCCGGTGTGGAGACGAGTGAGGTAATCGCGGTGAAATAACGCGCAACCCCGAACTCCTTGTATACAACATATACAACAGAATTGGCCACAATGAGACTTTAGACGTCAGCGAAGTTCTCTTTCTCTGCACCACTTCCCATGTGTTCGTCGGCGGTGACTTCAATGCGCATCACGAAGCCCTCGGTTCACGCGGGAGAACGAACAGGAGCGGTCACCACATTGCTGAGGCCATGACGAGCGTGCCAGAGGCGATCCTTCTCAACAAAGGCGAGCCCACACACATCGCCGGGGGTGTCCTTGACCTCTCATTTGTCTCACAGGACTTAAACCGCGACGCCACATGGGAACTTCACCCACACCTAGCCAGCGACCACTTTGCCTCCTGCACAACACTCCAAACCAGGAAACTGACACGACCCCCACCTCCACCAAAATGGAATTTAAACCGGGCTAAGTTAGTTAGGTGTCCTGTGGCATCTGCGTCCTTTTTTTTCTCCCTCCCAATTGCTTGCTCTCTACAGGGGCCTTACCGCCCATGTATGGAGTATGTCTCACATGTTTGGGGAGGATCCACTCACACAGCTCTCCTAAACAAGGTTGAGTCAAAAGCTTTTCGTCTCATCAACTCCTCTCTTCTGACTGACTGTCTTCAATCTTTAATTCACCGCCGCAATGTTGCTTCTCTTGCTCTCTTCTACCGTTGTTTTCATGCTCACTGCTCTTCTGAACTTGCTAACTGCATGCCTCCCCCCCTCCCGCGGCCTCGCTGCACAAGACTTTCTACTCATTCTCATCCCTATTCTGTCCATCTTCCTAATGCAAGAGTTAATCAGTATCTTTACTCTTTCATCCCTTTCACTGGTAAACTCTGGAACTCTCTTCCTGTTTCTATTTTTCCACTTTCCTATGACTTATATCTTTTCAAAAGAGGAGTAACAAGACCCCTCCCGAACTAAATTGGCTCACCCCTTTTTTTATTTTATTCTCTTACTGTCTACTTTATAGGGACTGGCAATTAAGCGGACTTTGTGTTACCCATTTTTGTTGTGCCCTTGGCCAGTTCTTTGTGATATGTGATTTGTGAAAAAAAAAAGGAAAAAAAATGGCACACCTTTGAACGTTCGATTGCCAACATCCTAGCCTCAACCCCCACCCATGACTCTCTCGGAGAGGCCGAAGACCGCCTCACGGCGGCTTTTCACGAAGCTGCCAACATTGCTATCCCGCTCAGTAAGCCCGGTCTATTCCTTCACAAAGATCGATGGTACTACAACGCTGAGGTCAGGGAGTACAACTACAGAATTAACCAAGCCAGAAAGCTTAACAGGCGCCACAACACAGAGGAAACAAAAACACTCTTACGAGCAGCCATCAGGATAGTAAGGGAAGCTACGCGCAATATCAAAACGCAAAAATGGCTCGAATGGTGCTCCTCCATCAACCACAGCTCCAACCTCTCAGCCTTGTGGAAAAAGATCCACATGATATCGGGAAAAGCCTCCGTCCGACAGGCCGTTCACCCCAACCCCGCCGATGAAGCTAACCGCCTACGTACAATCCTTCGCCGCCAGAAGCAGCACAGCACAACATGCCCAAACTGTTCAAGACACTCAGCGACGCCTCTTTCCAGCCAGAATAGCCGCCGTTAGTCGTTCCTGCTCGAGGTAGCTCCTACGGACGTCCCTTTCACCATCAAAGAACTGCGAGATACCTTCAAGACACGCAAGGACACGGCGGCAGGTGCTGACAAGATCACTTACAGCATGATCAAGAAGGCTGGTCCCAAGGCACACGAGGAACTGCTACACCTCATCAACATTTCCTTCGCCACAGGCAGACTCCCCCCGGCGTGGAAGCAGGCAGTCATTGTTCCCATTCCCAAGCCCAGAGACCCTACCCAATCACGCCCCATCTCTCTGCTCAGCTGCCTTGGCAAGACAGCTGAGAGAATGATCCTCACAGGACTTCAATGGCAGGTAGGCAGCCTACACCACCACATATATGCCTACACTGCCAACAAAGGCACAATGGACTGCATCACAGAGATGCTCTCAACCATCTCTGACAGGAAAGCCGTGGTGACTTTCATGGACCTGGAGAAAGCGTTTGAGATGGCAAGTGGCCCGGTCATCCTCGCATCTCTAGCTGAGAAAGGCGTTCAAGGCAGACTGTTGAGGTGGACCCAGGACTTCTTGAGCGAGAGGCAAGCCAGAGTTACCTTTCAGGGCACCCTGTCCGACCTCGCCACCTTTGAAAACGGCACGCCCCAGGGGAGCATTTTAAGCCCGTTTCTCTTTAACATCCTGGTGGAGAACCTGGTTTCGCTTCCCCTCGGTGCATGCACCAAGATCCTGGGCTATGCGGATGACCTGGCCCTGATAAACACCGGACCATGGCACGCTCAGAACGCACAGACGGCTATTACCGCCGTCGGTAACAGTTGCGTCGAACTTGGGTTGAAAATAAACACTACCAAAACCAAGACCGTTCACTTTGGCTTCCAGACACCACGTCCCCCCCTAAAGCTCCAGGATACCAACATAAACTGGGTTAACAGCTTCCCCTATCTCGGCATCTGGCTAGGCTCCCAGCTGACTTCAAGAAACACGTGGCCGCTACTAAGGAACGGGCAAAATCCAGGATCCGGATCCTTAGAATCATGACAGGCCTTCACGAAGGAGCCAATTATGATGTCCTCCGCACTTTCTACGTGCAGCGATCCGCATCCTCATTGATTATGGGGCCCCTTGCCTCTCACTCACTTCAGCAACACAGGCCAGCGCACTTGAAACTGTCCAAAATGAAGCGCTCAGGATCATGGTTGGAGCGCCCAGGTGGACAAGGACTAACATCCTCCACCTCGCAACAAACACGCCTCCCATCCGCACCCGGCTAACTGCTCTCATCATCACCCACTTCACCAAGTTCTGCAGGCGCGGTCACAGCATAACCCTGCTTGAAAAAGCGGGTCAAGCACTAAGGCAGGACAGAACTCTCTTCCGGAAGAACACCTGGGGCATAAAAATGGCCAAAAACATAGAGGCGCTCAACGCACAGCAGGTGTTCCTCAACTTTCAGCGAGACCCGCCACACCCCACCTATTCGACTCCTGCTTCCTGGGAAGCACCACCTCTCCACTTTTCTGCGCGGAAGCTCGCCAAATCAAAAGCCAACCTGTCACCGGCAGAGCTGGCATCAGAGGCAAGGGCGTCAGTACGATCTGCTCCGACTCATGCAGCTGAGTCTTTTTCACAGACGGCTCCGTAGACACAACAAC
>JACEEZ010003074.1:12500-35955 GCA_016584305.1 Chionoecetes opilio
CCTAATGACTCTGCATTAACTATCTGCGCCTGAGTCCATTCCAACCATTTATAACCCTATTTGTGAACCAGTTTTTCCCTATTCTTTTTAAAATCTACGCTTTTCCAGTTTGAATCCGTTACATCTTGTTCTACCCTGATTACTAGCCGTAAGAAATTTTCCTATACATCATTTATTGTATCCCTTTAACTACTTAATAACTTACATCAGATCGTCACTTACTCTACGTCACTCGAGTGAGTGTAAATGTAATTGCTTCAATATTTTTTCAATAACTAAAGTTACGCATCCTCTGTATCATTTTGGTCATCCTTCTCTACATTGATTCTAACAAAGGATATCTCCATCCTGTAATACGGAGACCAAACTAAGCCGCATAGTGCAGGTGAGGTCTGACTAGAGCCAAATAAAGCTTTATAATAACCTCAGCCATAGACCACTGTATACCGTATACTATATAGTATACGGTATACAGTGGTCTATGCCTCAGCACTTCTACTTTTAACAATTCTGGTAATGAATCCTAACACTCTATTAGCTCTATTTCTAGCCTCAATATATTGTTTTCTATACGGAGTTCTGAGCTTACCCTTACTCCCAGATCTTTTTCACTTTCTGATCTTTTCAGCGATACATTGCGTATTTATACATTATCTATTTCCATATTTTTTCTACCAACATTAATTACGCTACACTATCAATATTAAATTCCATCTGCCACCTGACTACACACTAATTACATTTTTATAAGTATCTCTGCAATATGTTTAAATCAGACTGTGATCTAATAATCATATTTACTTTAGTATCATCAGCAAACTTACTGATATCACTGCTAATTCCAATATCTAGGTCGTTTATGTAAATAAAAAAAAGTAATGGACCTAAAACAGACCCTTGTAGAACCCTAGTTGTTACCTGCCCCCATTCAGATTTAGAACCATTAATTGTTACCCTGTGTTGTCTATCACTTAGTCAAGATATAATTCAACGAAAAACCATCCCATCTATTCCATGTACCTTATTTATGAGTCTCTCGTGTGGTACCTTGTCAAATGCCTTATTAAAGTCCAGGTATACTATATCATAATCCTCATCATTATCTGCTGTTTCATAAACTTTCCTATAATAACTCGATAAATTGGTGAGACATGATCTATCCATGGTGAATCCATGTTGTGAATCATTTACCAAACTTTGCCTTTTTAGATGCTCTCTAATGTTTTTTGAAATAAGAGATTCCAATAATAATGATTTACCTACCACTGACGTTAGACTTACGGGTCGATAATTTGACATTTATCCTCTATCACCATTCTTAAATATGGGAACTACATTTCCTTTCATCCACATTAACGGCACCTCCCCTATATCAACCGATTTACAAAAAATGTGCACTGACGACTCACTAACTACTTATTTACATTATTTTAATACTTTGGGATTAGACTAAGGGATACTATATGACTAAACGGACTTTGAGGTCCCTATAGTATTCAATTTCAATCCGTATTGTTCTAAGGCAATTTGGTTACGGAGAACAGAAAAAGTCATTAAGTCTGGCCAAAGACTACTGTATACTAGACTTGCTACTCAGTTTGGGCTATTTCCAGTGGAGGCCAATACCGTGATCCCTGACATTTTCGATCATCACTCCCATTTCCCTTCCTATGGTTTATCAGTATAAATGATATACTGTTATATTCGTAAATGTTTGTTCTATAATATTATCAAATAAAAACAGTAAAATACACTAAATAAATGTCATTATGAGACTGAAGAAATATGCATGCACTTTATATTCACTTAAACTCTTCGCCATTTAATATTCTGCGAGAAAACTTTTTACGTGAAACATATCAATATAAGTGGAATTTTATTAGCTTTCCATTGATAAGTTCATGAGTTAATGCACATTTCTTCAGAGTCTCATAATGGCATTTCTTTAGGTGTATTTTACAGTTTTTTTATTTGATAATATTATATAACAAACACTTACGCAGATAACAGTGTATCATTTATACTGATAAACCATAGTCTACTGTATTCATGGAACACTTTCTTACTTGTCGATCCGATTGATGATGTGTTTTTTTTTGTTAACGCTAATTTATGCATAGTGCTAATTCATTTATCAGAAAACAAAATATATCAATGGAAAGCTAATACGATTCCGCTTATATTGATATGTTTCATGTTAAATGTTGTCGCGCAAAATATTAAATGACGAAGAGTTAAATAAATATTAAATTCATGCATATTTCTTCAGTCTCATAGTGGCATTTCTTTAGCGTGTTTTACTGTTTTTGTTTTGATAATATTATATAACAAACATTTACGAGGATAACAGTATATCATTTATACTGATAAACCATAGGAAGGGAAATGGGAGTGATATTCGAAACACTGTTTTACCTTGCGATCGGCCTCTAATGATCATGGGCGGGTTTGCGCGGAGCGCGAGCAACAAGTCCAGTATACAGTAGCATTTGGTTTTTGGTTTCCATTGAATGTTATGGACATACAGCAAAAGGACAGGAGAGTCATTACATATTTGTAATGTTAAGATTGTCATATTATACATACATATTTACTATATATATGATTTTTTTTCCATCTTTTCGTTTTCTAAGCACATATGGGAGCTGCGCTGACAATTGCTGGTGAACAACATATTGCGTTGCCACGTATCTCCTATCAATGAAGTGAATAAATGCGTCAAAGAAGGACGCAGTATTTTTTTTATAATTCCCCGTCATATTTTCTTTTTCAGACGCATGATACTTGATTTGAATATTTCAAGTAACATCATGTTCTTTGATTGTCTGTAGTTTATTATTTCTTAGTGTTGCTCGTTGTTTGTTTGTCTTTCATGGATACATAACGAGCTGTTTGTTCCCTTGTATGTCAATCCTTCTCTGCTGATCATTTTAAATCACATATGCATGCATGAGTCTATCTACTTGTCTATCGTTTGCCTGCCTGCCTACTAGCCTATCCATCTGTCGGTCCGCCTCCGCCGTTTGACTTCCTGCTTGTCCGTCTTTTCGTATGTTTTTATATACAAAAAATTCCCTAAAAATAACAACAACACACCCCAGCCGTAAAGAGATAAAATATGTTCAAAGAAAGCAACACCTTTAAGAAAAAATTATTAAAAACAGCAGAGCAAACAAATAATAGCAAAAACACAGCTGGTACCGAAGAAACATCTTTTAAGCTTAAAGACACTAAGGGCCTTGGGAGGGAAGAAGAGGGAAGGGAGGTTAGGAACGGGATTCTCCAGTTGATGAGGAGTAGAAAGGAGTGCAAATGTATAACAGAGAGCAACAACAGAGCCATACATGCAGGGCCATCCGAGGCTGCCTGTGGGGCGACTTTCTACTACTGAAGTATCCACAATTTAGATGCAAAAAAATAGCAAAGTTGAAGGCTCCTTACCATCGAAGTAATCAAGTTGGGCAGCTAATGCTAATTATCTATCTTGTTTCTTCTTAAACACCTTAAAAGTGTAACTATCAACTACTTGTGTTGGAAGGGAGTGCCAATTATCAACAACTATATTAAATAAAAAGTGATTCGCTTCATGTGAATGAAATCGTTTACCAATAATCTTGAATTCATTTTTACAAGTCGTACCTGCCTGATCAGTGTTCAAATAATAGTGTATGTTGACATTACTGAAACCATATAACATTTAAACAGCTTTATTAAGTCTCCTCGTAACCTACGTTTTGACAAACTGAACAACTGAAGTTCCTCCAGACGCTCTTCCAATGCCTTGTTCTGCAAGTGTGGAATAATTTTTGTAACTTTCATACAACATAATTTTTATAGTTCGGCGACCAGAACTGAACGCAATATTGAAGATGAGAAGGCATTATCGCAATTTATTATAAGTTTAAGAATTCCTTTTTCAAACTCCTAATCGAAAGTCCTCCATATAAAACCGGTTTATTTGTTAACCTTCTTAATATATTTTAAACAATGTTTACTGGTCGTTACCTACAATTAACCCCAAGTCTTTTTTCTTCGGTAACATTGGAAAGTTCACGTCCCTCTATTGAGTAGTCAATTTGATCGTTATTACTTTCTTAGGGTATAATTTTACACATATGGGGATTCAATCTCATATGCCACCTGTTTACCCATCTAACTAAGCGATCAATGTCGGATTGCAATTGCATCTTATCGACATTTGTGATATCTATATGCGGTATTATAGTATTGTCCGCAAACTTTAATATATCACAGGTGATTCCTCCGTGAGCATTGCTTACAAATATTTAAAAAGAAATACAGGACTTATCACAGATACCTGCAGTACAACGCGTATAACGTTTCGCCAGTTAGATGCCTTCCCATTTATCACGACACGTTGCCTTCTCTCATAAAGCCAGTCTTCAAGTAATTTGGAATTATTTCCAGATATGCAGTGCCATATTAACATTGTTTACAGCTTTTGTCTTGTCATAAAATTGATGTTTTTTATACGTCAGTAAAAAAGTGTAGCAAAATGTGTTAGGCAAGCACGTTATTTTAAAAGCAGGGTTGAGAGTTTTTTATCATATTAGTTTCTTATAAGAAACTTACCACCTTGTCTCGTCTTATAGTCTCAATTAATTTAGACAACGGATGTGAGGCTGATTGGTATGTAGTAGCTTGGTTGCGTCAGTCACCTTTCTTCTGTATTGGAGTAACGAGTAACATTTGCTATTTTCCAATCACAAAGATTTTTACCCGACTTTTACTATTTGTAAAAGTATTGAAAGAGGTTTACACATATGATACTTCGCTTAATTTGAAAATGGCGTAGCAATTCAGGAGGAGGAGGGGGGTGATAATTTGCAAAAAAAGAGGAGAGGAGAGGATGGGATTGTACATAAGGAAATGACAAGCTAAAAGAAAAAAAAGAGAAGGTAGAGAAGCTTGGTGTACTAATGATGGGGAAAGAGAAAAGGTGATGATATGTTAATAGGAAGGAAAATGAAAGGTATTATGATGGTTGTGGTGGTGATGGAGGGAAGAAGAGTGATGACACGGTAGGTGGAGAGGTTATATGTAGTGCAGTGAGGCGGTATAAAAGTGAGAGTGTAGGGAAAAAAGGAGAGGGTTGTGGCGATGAAAAAAATAAGAAGAGAAGGACAACGAGGAGGAGGAAAAGGAAGAGTAAGAAGGAAATGAGGAAGGTGTCAACTTTCAGCCACTCGTACTGACTTGCACCGTCCCCACTGACACTCATTACGATCAGGTGTTCACCGCCGCCTTAGCTGTTAGACGTCCACAAAGTTTTCCCTTGCAAACACTCACATTTCCTAAAACATTTTCTCACTTCCCCTTCGTGTCATCAGCTTTAATATAATTATTTTTATCTCCTACCGCTTTTGCTCTTTCTTTATCTCATACTCTTTCACCTTCACCTTCACCAGTACTTGTCTTAACTGTTTGGGCTACTTCCATTAATTTAATTATGATCTTATTTAATTTTTTGTCAATTCCCTTTACGTCCATCTGTTTTCCAAACCTTTCGTAAAATGGTCTTAGCTGTATTGTACCCTTTTCTTATTTTTCCATCGGTGGGATTTTTTTCCAATCGTTACTTTCCTCACCTCCATCTTTCTATACAAGTTATATTCTTCATCCATCTAGTTATAAAATATTATCATGCTTTCTTACAATTTCCATTCATAACCTGTTCACAGTTTTTCTTATATTCCATTTTCCTTCAACTTGCTTCACATCTCTCCCCTCACCTTGCCTATTTTTTTCACTCATTTTTTATTGTAAATCCCCTATCTCTATCTATCTTTATTGACCTTCCCTGGCAATGTCTTCACTTTCCATTGGTTGCATCCACTCACCCTAACACCACTACCTACACCCCTACAACCACAGATAATCACCAGAGAACAACAAAAATAAACCATTCTTTATAACTTGCTTTCATAAATATACCATCCATCTCAATGTTACTATCTTATGTTTATTTCATCAATCCCTTTTCCAATGCATATCGACTTAATTATTAGTTATTATCTCTCTCTCTCTCTCTCTCTCTCTCTCTCTCTCTCTCTCTCTCTCTCTCTCTCTCTCTCTCTCTCTCTCTCTCTCTCTCTCTCTCTCTCTCTCTCTCTCTCTCTCTCTCTCTCTCTCTCTCTCTTTTATTTAAACAATACATATACAATAAGCCCGAAGGTGCACTGTCGTGTGCTACCTATCTTAAGGGCAAGTAATAGTATAACTATATACATATACATACAAAGACCTAAAAAACTAACATTATATACATATATGCATCACTAAAGTGTTTGTTGAGGCACTGTTGCTGTTACTAAGTGTCACGGATTTACTAACGTCAGCGGGGTGGGCTTTGACAGTCTCCACCGATTGGCCGCCAACTTTACACTTTGTGTGTTCATCTCCTGGATGTGAGGTACGGCGGCCGTGAAAATGTTCCACATCCTGGAGACGCGGCCCACAAAGGTGCGTTGGTGCTGGCTGGCACGGGAACGCGTCACCTCCACTGCGTCACCACATGTAAGCACCGTTCTCGTGCTTCGCGTGGCGACTCTCGGAGGCTGTCGTAACCCAGCCAGGTGTGGCACTCCCTGCACCTGTGCCTTGTGGAATACCACAAGCGCCGTGACATCCCTGCGGTGTTCCAGTGAGTCGAGTGGACTTGCCGGCCCGGGTTGGGTTAGGTGGTCTGCAGCATCCACCAATCGCAGGGCTCGACGCTGGATGCTGTCCAGCCTCCTAGTGTGCGAGGCTTCACACTAGGTTGTGTGGTGAGTGAAAAATAAAAAATTGGAAAATCGGAAATGGAGACGCTTTTTATTATGGTTTTGGCATTCCTGAATCCGACCAAGGTGTTTGTTTTGAAAAATAAGTTCGTTTAGCTGGGTGCTTAGCAATTTGATTTTTTTTTGTTTTTTCTACATTTCCGCCATTGAAAGCAAGCCTATGCAGGCGTCCTGAGGGTGATAGCAATGATATCTATGGGTGAAATCTAGCGCGAGCGGTGGTTTCAATGTTCAATTTAGGCCGAGGTGGACGTATTTTACCAAAAAGGAAAAAATCTGGGGCCTGCCTAATCTGGGGCAGGCCCCAGAATTTTATGTCTTTAGTGCCCGGAGTGCACTAAAAGCATAAAATTTGGACTTAGTTATGCCTACATATACGCGTAATAGGTATGTATAGTGTACGAGACCTAGATTTATACGAATATCTACACGATTATACTAAATATACATTCTTATAGATTATATACCCTATTTTACTCTTCCTACCATTTTCAGGAGTGTTCCATCGTTCCCAGGGGCAGGTCCTATTCAAGAACCCTTCACCCCTCTCCCCCTCTTGATCCGCCGATCACTACAATGACAGTGGAATAAACGGAGTGATATTGAATGTGTGTATATTAATTTGCATTTGTATGTCAAAGCCGATGCCAATTTTGAACTTTCCAGGTTCCGAAACCACCTGATCCCGGAACCAGACCTGGTTCCGGGACCTGACACCTGACATTTATTAACGTTATATGACATTTATATCGACATTTATATGTCGTTATTGACACCTGTGTCAATAACGCCATAGTGATACCTGGATACCACCACGGGAACGAAACTGATCCTACCCGTTTCAATTCCTTTGATATTAATCCGGTCCTGTCCACAGGTTCTTGAGATATACAGTCAAGCGGTGATTACGTAAGCATTATGGCTGGAGGGACGAGAGCCAGCTCCAGCTCTAGCCTGACTGACCTAGTCGGCAAGCCAGAGGATCAGCCACAAGCCGATCTACCCACCAAAAGGAGCGCCTTGCAGCAAATGCTTAAACTTCGACTGCATGATTCGCGCGATGCCAGAAACATTCCGATCGCGGAGATAGCAGAAGAGACTGGGAAGATGGTGACGGAGATATGGATGAAGATCAACCACCGCATGGAGAAAACCATAGTATCCCAGAAGGCGATACGTATGAGGTTGGTTTCGTTGTGGCAAAAGGCAGAGGAGATCTCAAGCGGTGGAAAGAAGAAGAAAATCTCCAGGTCTGTCAGCGCTGGGAAGAGAAAGAAAAAGGTAGCCAAATCACAAGAGAGCGAGAAGGTCATCTCCAACCTCGATAGCCTCCTGGACATCTGCATCTGTCACTGCCCCATGCAAACCTGCAGTGATTTGAACTGCGCTTCAGACTGCCTGCAGAAGGTTCACCTCACTTGCAGTTGTCCCAAAGACTGCAAGATCCCACCTCTTGAGCTCGAGTTTATGCTTGATCAGAGAAGGAAGACGGGGGTCCGAGGAAAGCTTCAGATAGGATCCAAGGATTCACCGGAAACATGATGAGGGCTTAGCTGAGCAATTTGTGACTGATTGTGTGGTGATTATTGGCCCACCTAACGCCATCATTTGTGTTTGTCATTATTACTAGAAGCGTGTATTGTGTACATATGTACTTCAAGGCTTCAAGCTCACTGTATGTAGACATAACTACTCGTAAGTTCACATTTTATGCTTTTGTTGCTTTCCGGGCTGTGATCTGCCATTAGGTAGGCCCCATCATTTTTTTCTATTTCGTAAAATACGTCCACCTTGCCTAGGTTGAACATTGAAACCACCACTCGCGCTAGATTTCGCCCATATATATCATCGCTATCACCCTCAGGTCGCCTACATAGGCTTGCTTTCAATGGCGGAAATGAGGTAAAAACTCAAATCTTCAAATTGCTAAGCACCCAGCTAAACGAACTTATTTTTTAAAACAAACACCTTGGTTGGATTCAGGAGTGTCAAAACCATAATAAAAAGCGTCTCCATTTCCGATTTTCTTGTTTATTATTTTTTCACCACAGCCTACCAGTGCACACGACATGCTCTCTCTCTCTCTCTCTCTCTCTCTCTCTCTCTCTCTCTCTCTCTCTCTCTCTCTCTCTCTCTCTCTCTCTCTCTCTCTCTCTCTCTCTCTCTCTCTCTCTCTCTCTCTCTCTCTCTCTCTCTCTCTCTCTCTCTCTCTCTCTCTCTCTCTCTCTCTCTCTCTCTCTCTCTCTCTCTCTCTCTCTCTCTCTCTCTCTCTCAACTATTTTAGCCACGCAGGACCAAGCCTACAAAAGTTCATTATAAATACTCTTGAACCAAATCAACGATAAGATACAGTCCCTGCAAGATACGAGAGATACAGTCCCTGCACGAGTTAACAAGGAGTTTAGAGTTCACCCAGGTGGAAGTATCGGATCTGAAACAGCAGTTGATTAGTTGCGGCTGTGAGAACCGGGAAAATGAAGAGATAATTAAGATACTGAACGAAGACGTACATATGAATGTAAATAATATTAAGGAACTTGAAGCTCGTGCCAACTATCAAGAAGACTATAACAGACGTAACAATCTGCAACTTACGGGTGTGGAAGAAGATAATATAAGATACTTTGATCCTATCTAGACACTTTGCAAGTACCAACTACAAGGTTATTGACTCTACAAAGCGCCACCATGCCAGGACGAACTTGGTGGGCTCTGGTCTGGAAGAAAGCCAAGATAAAACGTGGGAGCAAACAAGTGTTAAAGTCCGTAATTTCCTGGAAGAAAAGCTCCAACTACCGAACATCGACATAGAAAGAGCTCATCGTGTGGGACAACGAATGGGACACCGCCCTCGTCCGGTCATTGCTCGCTTCACTCGTTTCAGTGATCGTGAGGCAATAATGAGAAATGTGGCTAAGCTACGAGGTACCCGAATCTATATCAATGAAGACCTGTGCCCGGCCTCTCTAAGTATTAAGAGAGCTAAATTACCTCTTCTCAAACAAGCAAGAAGTGAAGGAAAGATCGCGTATTTCAGCCACACAAAGTTAGTCATCAAGGACAAGCCAAACTCAACCGGTGGACGAGCTAACAACCTTACGACATCAGCCGGCATTGGTGCTGTCTGACTCGACCTTGGTGGTGGCGCTGGTGTCGTAGGTGGTGGCTTAGTTGTACCGGAGGGAGCTGCTGGTGGAGGTGCTGCAGCTGTCGATGGTGCTGCTGCTGCTGCCGGTGGTGTAGCCGGTGCCGCTGGGACTGCTGCCGAGATCGTTACTGATGGTGGCGCTGTCAGTGCTGTTGCTGCCGAGATTGCTGCAGATGGTGGTGCTGTCGGTGGCGCTGTCGGTGCTGTTGCTACTAGCGCTGCCGATCCTGGTGCTACTGGTGGTTCCAATCCTGGTGCTATTGGTGGTGCCGGTGCCGGAGCTGCTGATAGATCTACCGGTGCTACTGGAGGGAATGTTGTCCCTGCTGGTGCTGCTGGCGTGATGGTCCAAGTGACAGGTGAGGAGGAGCAGCGGACTTCGTCAGCGAAGGCACTTAACAGCAAGAAAAATCATCAAACACGTGCATCAAAGAAGTAATATTGATAAGTAGTAAGTGTAAATATCAAATTTAACTAAGTATTATAGCCTTAACGATGTCAGTTCTTAATCAATTTCCTATAAATAATGAGAACGCTAATGCTGATAATTTACATAATTTTCCTTTTAATGTAATAGATGACATGAATTTTGAAATTTACGAGTCTAGTAATGATGGCATTGACCTGGACGATAACTTCAATTATATAGAGCCATCATGCAGTCATCTATTTGTTGATGAATGTGATACACAATTTACTTTATCAGATTAAGATCTCAACATTATTTCATACAATATCAGCAGTGTACCACTTCATTTATATATTTTTTTTAAATCAGTGTTTAGACATAGTTAATGTCAAATTTGATGTAATTGGATTGTGTGAAACTCGTCTCAATAACATTTGTAATCTATATCTCCATAATGAATACAACAAATTTTTCAACAACAAAAACACAGCAGGTGGTGGTGTGGCGATTTATCTACGGAAGCATCTTCAAGGTTTTGTATTAGAGAATGTTTCACTTCAGCTTCGACATATTGAAACTCTTTTCCTAAAAGTTAGTGCTGAGTTACTTTTATTATTGGGATGCTTTCCAGACCTCCTAATTCTACTTTTGATGAATTTCTTACATCCTTAGAGTTTATTCTTGAATCTTTACCTACTGCTACTACATCCGTTTATGTAATGGGAAATTTCAATATTAATTTGCTCAAATAAAGGGAGAACTATGTTAAGGACTTAACCAACTTATTTTATTCAAATGGCTTTTTTCCTAAAATAATAAAGCCTAAAAGGAGTGACTCATTCTTCAGCAACCCTCATTGACCACATCTGGACCATCAGCATGAACTGCTACATAAACAGTCGTATTATATACACGGTATTAGTGATCATTTTCCTGTCTGTAGTTCGTTTTCAATGTCCAAGGGTGATGCAAATAATTAATTGATATATCTTAAGAAAATATTTTTTACAAGAGGCAGTCAATCAATCATTGGGGGCATACGCCGGGGGACGCGTCGCCTCGCCCACCCTACGACGCCACTCCCGGTGGTCACCACGCGCGAGTTCCCATGCAAGGCTCCTTTCCCATACCAAGCAGCTCTCGACAAGAAACATCAACTTGCCCCAGCCACGAGCCTTGTGGGCGCCCCCTTGGCCTCTTCCACGCCGGATTGTCTCTTACAGATACAACCCGATGGGAAGGATCGGTTTCAGGGTAGCGTGCCACATGCCCATATAGCCGAATTGGCGCTGACGGACTATGCAGGTAATAGGCCTCGATTCAGTCTCACGGTGCAATCGCTGATTTGACACGTAATCATCCCAGCGATACCCCATGATTCTGCGAAGACACTTATTACCAAAGACATTGATTCGTCTCTTCAAGTCACTATATAGTGTCCATGTCTCACAACCATAGAGTAAGACAGGGATCACAAGGGACTTGAAGATCCGGGTCTTTGTCCTTCTGCACAGGTACCGACAATGCCAAATACTCCCGCTGAGCGAGTCCATAACACCGTGGGCTATGCCAATCCGCCGTAAGACTTCTTGACGTGACCCGCCGTCATTACGGACTACGCTACCAAAGTATGTAAAGCTTTCCAAGATCTCAATGTCCTCGCCTCACGCATGAACAGACTGTACTGCTTCATCTAGTAAGTCTCCAAACACCTGGACCTTGGTCTTGAGCCAGGAGACCTCAAGTCCCAAAGACTTTGCCTCCTCGTTCAGCGCCTCGAGAGCCATCACTAGGACCTCCAGCGACTCAGCAAAAATGACTGCATCATCGGCAAAAACAAGATCAGTGATCTTGGTGTTGCCGACGGATGCTCCACAATCACTTTGATCTACAACCTTGTCCAATACCCAGTCCATACAAGCGTTGAAAAGTGATGGGGCAAGGACGCACCCTTGCCTCACTCCTGTATTCACAGGGAAGAAGCTGGATACACCTGCCCCACACTTCGCAGCACTCTCAGTCCCAGAATACAGACCAGTTATCGAACCAATAGTCCCTGCAGGAATCCCTCGAAGTCGCAGAAGATCCCAAAGTGACTCACGATGCACTGAGTCAAACGCCTTCTTGAAATCAACATAGGCTGCAAGCATCCCCATGTCGAAACTCACGTCGGCGTTCCACCAGGACACGAAGCGCTAGGATACGGTCCGTTGTTGACTTACCAGGCGTGAACCCAGACTGCTGAGGTCTCTGATGCTTCACCAGATGACTACGAATCCGTGTCAGCAATAGATGGGCAAGCACCTTGCCTGGTACGCTGAGCAGTGTAATACCACGGTAATTGTTGCAGTGCTGACGGTCCCCTTTCCCTTTCCAGATAGGGACGACCAGCCCCCTTTTCCAGTCAGGAGGAATGGTACCTGATTGCCACACGGCAGTCAGGACAGCATGCAACCCGCGGATCATGGCCTCACCCCCAGCTTTGAGGAGCTCCGCACTGATATTACAAACACCAGCTGCCTTTCCACCCCTCAACTTTGCTACAGCCTCTCTGACTTCGTCAAGAGAGGGTGCGGTTTCGTCAATGGGAGGATCGGCCTCCACTGCCTGTAACCCAGTGGTGTGAAGCTGCTCAGTTGGAGGGTCCACCGTGAGGGTCCACCCCATCTCTATGGGGTGGGGCAAATAAAACATTAATAGATAGTCTCTTCGTTATGCAAAAAAAGTTTCTAAGAACCATCTTCTTTCTTTGCCATTACGATCACAAACGAATTTTACAGTGAACACAGATTTTTTAAGATTCACGACATTATAACTTTACAAACTTGTTTATTTGTGTATAACTCTCTATTCTTATTTTATATCAACAGTGGCTTTCAATTTATAGATCATGATATAAATACTTGGCATGCTAACCAACTTCTCATTCCTCGTTTCCGGACTAGTCATGCCCAACAATGTATTTTGTATAGAGGGACGCATCTGTGGAACCAACTTCCACAAGAATTCAGATCTGCTAACAGCAAAAAATCCGTTGAGGGCATAAATAAAGAAAAATATGCTCGATGGTAATTTGTAGTTTTTTTTGTGTGTGTATATATTAGGTTCATGTATTAGATTCAAAAAATATGTTGACATGCTTATCTACATTTTCACGTATATTTTTGTGAACGTTCTTATGAGTGTAAATAGTACGTATATTGTTTAGTGTTAGTATTTCATTAGGTAGTGGTTTCATTTTATATATATATATCCTGATATTATTATTTATACGTGTGTAATATTGCATATGTACTCTTTAATTGTTAGGGAATTTAGTAAAGTTTTTTTTTTGTCAGCTCACAATCAAATATTTTCCATGGGTCCTCTAAGAGCACTGCTCATGGCAGTGCTCAATGGACCCGGACATTCCTGTATTGACAAATTTAACCTGCACGATGTATATGCAATGCCAAATAGATATATCAATATCAATATCAATCTCTCTCTCTCTCTCTCTCTCTCTCTCTCTCTCTCTCTCCTCTCTCTCTCTCGTCTCTCTCTTCTCTCTCCTCTTCTCTCTCTCTCTCTCTCTCTTCTTCCTCTCCTCTCCTCTCTCTCTCTCTCTCCTCCTCCTCTCTCTCCTCTCCTCTCTCTCTCCTCTCTCTCTCTCTCTCTCTCTCTTTTATTTACTTTATTTAAACTTTAAAAATATCGAGCAGTTGTGTTTACAAAGTCTGTACAAAGGTAGTATTATTAGTTATTACCTAAAGTTAAAGTTGAAGCTACGTTGAATATTTATTATTAACCAAAATACTGCCTAAATAAATTAAAGACAAATAAGTTTAAGCTATATTATACATAATATTAGATTACCTGCGTACACATTTATACATTTTAGCGGGTAGAGGCGAAACCACCTATATGTGGCAACTTTCATCTGTTTTGTGGAAAAGCGCTTCGCGTCCAATCATTAGTGAGGGTATTCCCCCACATCACAGCTGCAGCGGAGAAGGCACGCTGGTGGGTGTTGGAGTGGGACCTTGGCACCTCCAGAAGGGATCGTTACCCAGCACCGTTCTCACGATGCGCTCAGACCTCTTCCTCGTGGCCCTTACGTCCGTCAAGTTGGGCAAGTGTTGTACTTATGCGCCTTTTAAGGCGCAGTCAACGCAACAACCCCCCTGCTATGATCCAAACATGTCCTTCAGTTCCTCTCCCGCATCTCGTCTAAACACATAGCCTTATTAGATGGTCTACACGGCATAGTCTTATCAGATAAATAAATATATACAATATACATATATACAAATATACGTATATATTTATAGATATTTTGATATTCATGATATTCTGCCGGGCCAGGCCGCCCTGCGAAACCTTCACAATGTGAAGGTTTGGCAGCGCGGCCGGTGTAGCGATCTCACCAGTTACCCTTGGCCCGAGTAGCTACACCTCACAAATACGCAGTGAAACACTGCTCCCTGGGTGAATATTTGTTTGACAATGTATACCAATTTTGATCCTGGATAAAACATGGTGGAAGCATTGCATGTAGAATAGTAATTAAAGTAGAATAGTTTCAGCAGTAGAAGCATTTCAACTACTGCATAGAAGCAGTAGAAGCATTTCAAGTGAATGTGCCTTTGCCTAGAACACTACCCTAACCGTATACTGAAACACTGCTCCCTGGGTGAATAGTTGTTTGACAATATAGTATACGTATACCAATTCAGATTTTGGGTAAAACGTATATATTGTCAAACAACTATTCACCCAGGAGCAGTGTTTCAGGTAGAAAGGGTATAAGGGTAGGGTACGTAGTGTTTTAGGCAAAGGCACATTCGCTGGAAATGTTCTATGTTCTAGTTTAATTACTACTCTGTATTCAATGTTCCCACCATGTTTTACCCAAAATTAGAATTGGTATACATTGTCAAACAACTATTCACCGAGGGAGCAGTGTTTCAGTATACGGGTAGGGTAATATTCTTGGAAAAGGCACATTCGCTTGAAATGTTCTATATTCTACTTTAATTACTACTCTACATTCAATGCTGCCATGTGTGTGTGTGTGTGTGTGTGTGTGTGTGAGTGAGGAAAAAAAAATCTTCCTTCCCTTCATCTGTCTGTATAAATATATATTTGTTTTCCTCTCTCTCTCTCTCTCTCTCTCCTCTCTCTCTCTCTCTCTCTCTCTCTCTCTCTCTCTCTCCTCTCCTCTCTCTCTCTCTCTCTCTCTCCTCTCTCTCTCTCTCTCTCTCTCTCTCTCTCTCTCTCCATCTCTCCTCTCTCTCTCTCCTTCTCTCTCTCTCTCTCCTCTCTCTCTCTCTCTCTCTCTCTCTCTCTCTCTCTCTCTCTCTCTCTCTCTCTCTCTCTCTCTCTCTCTCTTCCCCCGGTTTGGGTCCTATCTGACTCTATGGCCATTTCGAGGTGGGTCCCAATTGACTCGTGGACTTGACGGTTTCAGTCTTTTTTAGCATGTGTTCCATATGGTTCGTGGCTGAAGTGAACTGGTGATCACTTGACCTCAGTACCAATCGCTTCAGTACCAAATGACGTCACCACGAAACCGCACCCTCTGTTGACGAAGTTAGAGAGGCTGTAGCAAACTTGATGGGTGGAAAGGCAACTGGTGTTTGTAATATCAGTGCGGAACTCCTCAAAGCTGGGGGTGAGGCCATGATCCGCGGGTTGCATGCTGTCCTAACTGCAGTGTGACAATCAGGTACCATTCCTCCTGACTGGAAAAGGGGGCTGGTCGTTCCTATCTGGAAAGGGAAAGGGGACCGTCAGGACTGCAACAATTACCGTGGTATCACACTGCTCAGCGTGCCAAGCAAGGTGCTTGCCCATCTATTGATGACACGGCACGGACCCGCAGTCATCTGTTGAAGCATCAGAGACTACAGCAGTCGGGTTCACGCCTGGTAAGTCAACAACGGACCGTCCGAGGCTGTCTTACCACGTGTCCAAGGAGGATGCTTGCCCTATTACAGACGACGGATCGTGAATCTCAGGATCTCGCGTCTNAAAAAAAAAAAAAAAAAAAAAAAAAAATTAAAAATTTTGTTTTAGAGTGTGGGAAAAGAATTTTCCTCCCCCCCCTACAAAAATTAAGTAAAAAAACCTCCCATCAGAACACCCTGAACACATGGTTTTAAAGATCCATAATCCCTAGAGTGGGGGAAAAGGTTTTTACCCGTTCTGAATCACCAGACACACAGTGGGTTAAGAATTATAAATTTTTAGAGTGTGGGAAAAGATTTACTACAAAGAGTCAACTCACCGAACACACCCTACACCAGTGGGTTAAGAATAGAATTTTTGAGTGTGGGAAAAGATTGCTAAAAGGGTCCCCCTCCCACACACACCCGACACACTTTGGTGTTAAGAATTATGAATTTTTTAGAGGGGGGAAAAGATTGTAAAATGGGTCCCTCACCAACACCCCCTGACACACGTGGGTTAAAAATTATGAAGTTAGATTGTGGGACAAGATTTGCGAAAGAGCACTCACCAAACACACCCACACACATGGGTTAAGAATCATAAAGCCTAGAGTGTGGGAAAGTTTAACAAAGAGTGACCCACTCACACACCCTGACACACAGTGGTTTTTAAGAATTAGAAGTTTAGAGTGGGGAAAAGTTTTACTAAAAAGAGTGACCTCCCAAACACACAGTGGGTTAGAATCATGAATGCCTCCTAACTAATAGTGCGGTATTAATGTTGGGAAAAAAAGGCTCCCGTAGGATTTTTGTGCTAAAATTGATTTTTTGCTTTCTGGCTTCTTAGGTATCAGATTAACGAAAAAGTGGGGCCCCAAATTTTCAGACCCTTCCCCCCCTTTTGGGGGTCATTTCCTTTTTGGGGCCCCCCGGCATGACCACCCACCTATCTCCCCAAAAAATTGACCGATTTCATAATTTGAGATCCTTTTGTAGGTTTTCAGGTTGCCGAGTCGTTTATAGCACTAAAAAAAGAAACCCGGAATGTCCTTATAGCATTCCGGTTCGAGTAAGGGTCTAACCCATTTTTTTTTTTTTCAGGCATGTTGAAGAAGCGTTTTGAGCTCAGTCAGATATGGGCGATCAGCTGGGGGTTTGGTGGGTTTACAAATTAGGGCGGAATCTAAATGGTTTTTTTTTGGGGGGTTTTTAAAATCCCTGATTTAAAAAAAACATTGATAGCATTGGGGCAGTGGCAGTTTTATGGGAGTTTCCCCTTTTCCAAACTGTATATTATAAAATTATATAAAATAATACATATAATATTTTTTTTTTTCTTTTCAGGTGTCGTATTTCTCGGCAAAGGGGACGCCCGGGACGATCGCTGGCGACGTTGGGACCCGGGAGACCCCCATGCCGGAAGACCAGCGGCCCGAGGTCGTGCTTTCAAGAAAGGGGGTTTTTGGAGGGGAGAGGTAGAGTAGCGCGACTACCTCCGAAGTTTTGTTAAAGGCGGGTGATGTAAGAAGAATCCGGGACCAGAACCCGGGTCGTGGTAGCTGTGGAACTTCAATAGGAGGCCGGAAAGTCCGTTAACATGGAAACGCCACAGGCCCCCCCGCCAAGGGAAAAAACTGGCATCAACACCAGGCAGTATCCGAGGGAGATGAATTTTGCAGCCTCAAAGCCATGCCTCCTTTTTAACCTTACTTAAGCCCCCAAAAGTCAGGGAACCATGTCCCCATTCTAGACTTTTCAAAAACGCTTCGGGACAAAGAAGTTCCAATTATATTTTATATAAAAAGTAGAAGCAGTTACCATAAAAAGAGACTTGGGAAACTCTGAAAATTTAAAAGCAGGTAAATGAGTAGTGTCTATTGGTAGTAGTGACTCCCCCCCCCAAAAAAGTTTTCCAGAACATAAACACATGAATCAAGGTTTATGCCCCGATCTGCGTATTCTGTAGAAAGGTCAAGTTAAAAAAGCCCCAATACACGTGAAACACTTTCGCTAGCTTCCAACGAGATGACAAAACTAAGAGGGTGCCGTCAGAAAAAGCAGACGCCCCGGGTGTAGCACTAACCATAGAGACATTGTTGCCGAGAGGCACACTACCACGCTTTAGCTATAGGAATAAAATAGGAACAAAGGGGGCAATGAGATGAAGAAAAGAAAGTAAACAGATGAATTATCTGTTCACAAGTTGAAGGGGAAATTACCCAAAAACTTTTCGAAAACATCAGGAAGATTTATCCCCAAAAAGAGGATTATACCAGTCCCTCCTTACCAAAATTTGGAAACATTTAATTGTTGGTGGAGTTAATCTTCGAAGGGTTTAACAAAGAAAATTGCACAGAAGACCTGAAACCGAGTTGGAGGGCATAAAATATTTTCCGACGACAAGGGAAATTTTGATGGTTCCATCTGTGTCTCATTTAAAGGGTGTTTTCTTGGAAAAACAAAATCTACAAGGGAGTCAAGCTTTGGAAGGGAAAGTCTACAGATATCAACAAGATCATAGACAGACTTCGTCACAATCCGAACGGCCCTCAAGAAGGGCATGATTTTCCCCCGTGGCCATATCTCCCCTCTGATGTACTACTATATCGCCCTACCAAATGATTTCAGCGATTTTGTCGGGGTCCCACTGGAGTACAACTAGTCTGAATAAATCCCCAAAAGGGCTGCTATTCTTTCGAGTTTATTAGCCCGGGACTGATATACGCTTTACCTGGGCATATAAACCCCCAAAAAATTTCCGCTTTCCCATCGGGAAAAGCATACGGGGAAACTGAGGTCTTCGGATCGAAAAAGTTTGGACTGGGGGGGTCTTTTGACCCGTGGGAAAGAATGATACGCTCTGTGTCTGCAGAAGTTGGCAAGGGGGTTCAACCAGGAGCTGTTCTACCACTCTCCATCAAGCCCCATGTTTCACAAATTTTGCATGGGTAAAATAGACAGACTGGGGAGACACTTTCGGAAAAGGTACATCACATGAGTCAACGGAATACGGTCCCAGACAGTTCTAGGGCCTTATCCACCCAGGCCTGAACTTCCACGCATGACAAACTGAAAAAAAATCAGTCAAAATTTGAACACGAAGAGCTTGAAGTCTATTTAGCCGTGCCGTGTAGGTCCACGCCCACCAACCAAAGAGAGCCCCATCCTGAAGCACAAGAGTCTGCTCAGGTCGCCGGTAACAAGAATTGGTCTGGGGTCCTTTCAGACAAACAAAAACCAAAAATTATTGGGTGTATTTTGGGGCCCTTTGGAAAAAGGGAGAACTCTATAAAACTCCACCCCCAAAAGCTTCAAGTTTTCTAACCTAGGCATTTATACCTTCTCAAAAAACACCTTTGCTTCTCGCCCCATTTGATCCCGGGAGCAAAATTTCGGGCCGGGCTGACCGACTAAAATCCCTGTGAACTGAATCGTGGTAGTTCGCCCAAAAGTCGGAGGAGGACGGAGTTTTTCGGATCGTAAAAAAGGTGCCACTCAAAAAAGCATTTGGGGAACAATCCGGTCATGACAGATGAAATTTTACAACACTGTCAAGAGAGAGTGTCCTTGGTGATACTGAAAGTGACATTAAGACTACTAAATTCTTGGGCAGGTTTAAAAGAAGGAAACCAAGTACTTTGGTATCATGTGAATGTCGGAAACCTATCGTCAACAAGAACAAGATTGAACGTCTTAGGAAGAGATCCCGAACCGATTCACCTGTCTGCGCTCCACGAGGACCGGGGCGACCTTCAAGTGCTGTGGGATCTGTTCGGCCAAAGCGGTCAAAGACTATTCCAAAGGAACAAGTGTGTCTATTTTCCAACTGTGACTTCTGTCCCAAGAATGACTCAGAGCCACTGCACCGTGTTCTTACTGACTCAATGGGTAAAACACTCCTACAGATCAAGCAGAAAACCCCAGATGACCATGTTAGAGTTTCAGTAGCGGACCTTGAAGAACCCGGCGACGCATCAGCTCTTGAAAAGCACTATCATCGGACATGTTTGCGCTCTGCACAGCGAATATCAACGAGGACAGATCACAGTAATGTGCCACTCATTCGCTCAGTATGTGATGCACAATTGGTCCTCGCTATTCAAAACACCTTGAGTGACGAGGATGTTACACTGAGCATGGCTGAGGTAAATGATGCCTACTTGTCAATTTTGAAAAGATACCGTGTGGATGTAAATGAGAGTGAGAACTATCGGAAATACCTCAAAAGACTCATCAGCGAGCGCCTTCCAGAAGTGAAGTTTGTCACATCACTAAGACTGAATGAGCCTGACGTCTTGTGCTCTCCACTGCAGTCACGATGGCCATGGATTACAGGTCCTCAATGATGAATGATGATGAGATAGTTGGTCATCTGAAGAATGTCGCCAACCTTCTGCGAGAAGAGATGCTGCAACAACGCAGTTGGTCGTTTACAGGCAGCTTCAGTAATTTTGAAAATCCGTCTTTACTCCAGTTCATCATGAGTCTCCTCCTCTTTGGTAGCCATGTTGTCAAAGTGTCTGGAATACGAGACCAGGAGGTGGACAAAACTGTCGACGTTTCATGCCAGTTCCTTGTCCAAAATACTCGGACTGATCGCCAGTGAAACATCAGACAAAGAAAGACAGTGCCTTCCGACAAACAGTCCAGACCCCTCTGTCAATCGGTCTTCCCCTTGCTGTTCATTCTAGAGTGCGTGACAAGAATCTTGTTGAAAAACCTCTCAGCTGTGTATATTGGAAGTGACTACCTTCACATCATTGACTTAGAGAAACGAGTTGAGCAGAGTGTTCTCCAGCGGATGAAGGAGGCTGGTGGATTTTGTCTCCCAAACTTTGTCAAGAAAGGCCTGAACACATGGTTGCGATCGATAATATTGACCTCCTGGAAGACACACCGACGGGGCAAGGAACCTTCCATGGCACAGTGGTTGTCATGTTCCAGCAAGATAAAGATGGAGAGTTCATGAACCGACCACTTGAAATACAGAAAAGCTTCTCTCACAAAAGCCTCTGGCCTTTGACGTGAACATGGTGCAAGAAACCAGTCATCAAAACCACTCCATTGAGATTATCGGTCTATGAAATGGGAAAGAGGAAGAATATTCTGAGCAAAGACTTCACTCACACCTGGGCACTTGCAAACTACCTTGGAACTGATGATGGCACGGATATGATTGTGGATTTCACTGAAACTGAGTCAGCGAAGGAACAAACACAGGACAGTGACATGCAAAGGAATCAGGAAGAGTGCCCCCATGAGAGCACTCCAGTCGACGCTATACTATCAGTCAAGGAACAAGCAAACCAACCAGGGAAATTGGTCAAGAAAGATGTGATGCCAACTTGGGCTGCTACCAAATCTCTGCTGTTATCCCAGTCATCCGACAGCCCAACACGCACGAATGTAGAGGTGATCGCTCCATTATTCAAGACCACACCCACTGACTATGGGACTCTTTACACTGTTCTTTGGTTAGCCCAGGGAATCTCTGCCACTGTCATTGGTCCACAGAGAAAAACTTTGATAACACTGGACCTGGACCTATATTCACATGCTTTGAAAATTCAGCAGTCAGTTGGGGACACCAATTGGATCCTAAGGGCAGGAGCTCTCCATATTGCATTTGCTGCTTTACATGCTCTCGGGAAAACGATAGATGGCAGTGGCCTGGATATATTTGCCATTGAAAGTGGTGCATACACATCAGCAGCCCTTCGTGGGATCTTCAGTGGCAAAGCATACAAAAGAGGCATCGAATACCACATCACAATCAGTCTAGCAATTATGATGATGCGGTTTGATGTCATATTATCCACTCTTTCAAAAGGCCCAGTTAGTGTCCGGTGCAATGCTTTCTAGGACAAGCTTCATTCACGTAACCCCGATATGACTGAAGACTATGAATATGTCAGATCATGTACGCTGGAAATGTGAAGCCACTGGAGGAGGATGAAAAACATTGGAGAGTTTGCAGAATTCCTTTCAGCATACCTCGATCAAGTGGAAAGCCGCCTTCATTTCGTCAGCTCTTGCCGCTCAGGGGACTGGCAGAGTTATCTTGCTTCCTTGGAGAACCTGATCAAGTATTTCTTCGCACGGGACGTGCTTTCACTTAGATGGCTTTCGTAATAGAAGCGGGTGAGAAAACAACGAAAAATAGAGGTTTCGGTTATACCAAATCTGGACGTGATAGAGAAATTTAGATATCAGACCTGACATCAGCATCAGCAATTTAATAGGAATCAGTAGTTCACGTGTCTGTAACAAAGAAAATGTTGAAATTTGTTGCTTAGTGTTACCAGAGACCAATCCTGGGGGTGCCAAAAGAGGAATGACCCCCCAGAAAGGGGGTGAGGGGTCTGAAAATTGGGACCCCATCTTTTTCTGTTAATCTGATACCTATAGAAGCCAGAACTGCAAAAAAATCAATTTTAGCACAAAAATCCTACGGGAATACATGGCATACCACACTATAAGCAAAACTTAACCTCACTTATCTGAATTTAGAAAATTCATTGCACAAAAAACAAACATACAGGCACAGGAAAGCACAGCTAAAGAAACGGCAATACAAGTAATAAGTACCTACATTTCCTATTTCGGTAACTATGTTTTTGGGTGCATAATCCGCAGAAGTTGGCGGGCTCCACAAGCCTTTCAGCTTACTTTTTTTTACGATGTCATGAAAGAAATTGTTCTACTACAACTTAATGCATTACAAGGCACGTAATTATAGCCGTCGGTAATAATGGACGAGAGTTTCGCGGTCGTTTTCAGAGACAAAGACTATTTTTTCTTGGCCTACAATAGGTGCGTGTTGCAATGGAGATAGTTTTATTTTGCGCAAAGAAAAAAAAAAAAAAAAAAAAAAAAAAAAAAAAAAAAAAAAAAAAAAAAAAAACCTAACCTTACCTTATATATTTTAATGAAACCTAACCTTACCAGATTTTAATGAAACCTAACCTAACCTTATAGGTTTTAATGAAACATAACCTAACCTTATAGGTTTTAATGAAACATAATCTTAACCAAAAAGTGGTTAAACCACAAACCACAAAGAACCATGTTTGTTTACAGTCGAACAGCTGACTGTGATGCAGGCGAACGATTCTGTGTGGTGACGGCTTGACTGACTTTGCAGTCAGAAAATTGTTAGTTTGTA
>JACEEZ010003075.1:0-2500 GCA_016584305.1 Chionoecetes opilio
TGGGGGGGGGGTTTTAACTCTCGGGGCCACATAAATCTTTCTACCCCTCCTTTGATTCATTTTTTATAAGTACCTTCGTTATCTGCCTTTTTGCCTCTATTATTTCGCATTTATTAGGATCGAAATGACCTTGCTACTCAATAGTGGGGTTTGGGGGTGCCAGGTGCGTGCGTGCGTGCGGCCGTCGTTGCGGCGTGCGTGCTTGGCGTGCGTGCGTGCGTGCGTGCGTGCGTGCGTGGTCGTGCCGTGCGGGGTTTGCGTCTCTGCGTGCGGTCGGTGCGTGCGTGCGTGCGTCCCGTGGTGCGTGCGTGCGTGCGTGCGTGCGCGTGCGTGCGTGCGGCTGCGTTGCGTGCGTGAGTGCGTGCGTGCGTGCGTGCGTGGGGGTTGCGTGCGTGCGTCCCGTGCGTGCGTGCTTTGCGTGCCGTGCGTGGTGCGGTGCGTGGGGGTTGTGCGTGCGCGTGCGTGCTTTGCGTGCGTGCGTGCGTGCGTGCGTGCGTGGTGCGTGCGTGCGTGCGTGCGTGCGTGCGTGCGTGCGTGCTGTGCGTGCGTGCGTTGCGTGCGTGCGTGCGTGCGTGCGTGCGTGCGTGCGTGCGTGCGTGCGTGCGTGCGTGCGTGGTGCGTGCGTGCGTGCGTGCGTGCGTGCGTGCGTGCGTGCGTGCGGCGTGCGTGCGTGCGTGCGTGCGTGCGTGCGTGCGGCGTGCGTGCGTGCGTGCGTGCGTGCGGGCGTGCGTGCGTGCGTGCGTGCGTGCGTGCGTGGTGCGGGGTGTGTGTAAGTATATATCATTTTTCTAAGTAACAAAAGGCTCAGTCATTACGGCTCATCAGTGGCATTTATTATAGTTACAATAAAAACATGGAACACTTCCAGAAAAACTGAATATCAGGGGTAAACATTATCACTGATGGAATGTTACAAATTAATTACTTCGTCACGAAAAAACACAAACGACGAGAATTTTCTGCCCGTTTAAAAATAAACGAGACACAAACGCTATTTTTTCTGCCAAGGAGGGAGGATGTTGCTAATTTTTTCTCCGGCAATAATCCTTCTAAGCTTATAGTTGTCACCCGGGAAAGCAGGAAAGCGTCCAGCGGCAACAATAACCAAAGACTAACGTGCTGCGAACATTTGTCAGCAGCATGGAATTCCTAAAGTTTTGAGCATCAAGAAGATTTTAAAAGTGGCGTCGTGAGGGGAGGGATGTTGCTGAATCTTGGGGTAAGTAATGGTTGTGAGATGTTGGGTGAAGGGGATGGGTTGGGGGTCAGTCTGGGGACGCCTCACTTTAATCTAACCCGGGCCCAAATTTGACGACAGTTTGCCTCTGTTTCTGTGAATATTGTTGTTTTTACTGTTATAACTACTACTACCACTACTACTACTACTACTACTAAATACTACTACTACTACTGCTACTATTATTTCATTAATAGTTTTTTTTGATTCTGCTGCTGCTCTGCTGATGACAGTTTACCTCTATTTCTGTGAATATTGTTTCTACTGTTATGACTACTACTACTACTACTTCTACTACTACTACTTCTACTACTACTACTACTACTACTACTACTACTACTACTACTACTACTACTACTACTACTACTAATAACTACTACTACTATTAATATTCTTTCTGCTTCTACTGCTGCTAATGCTACTACGTACTACGACTATTTACATTAATATCGTTGTTACTGCTGTTACTACTGCTGCTTCTACTATTTCTGTTAATATGGTTGTTTATGCTGCTACTACTGGCAATGTGAGAGATGGCTACGAGTTGTGTGTTGGTCCCCATGGCTCCGGTACCAGAAACACCAACAGTTCTCTGCTTCTGAACTTTGCAAGGTCCAGAAGGTTGCGAATTGCAGATTCTTGGTATCAGAGACCAGAGCTGCACCGCTGGACATGGTATAGTAATGCCGGTGGGGTAGCTAAGGAGATCGACCACATTCTCCTTAGTACTCGTTGGAGGATCCTCCAGAACTGCAGGGTTTACCGGAGTGCTGAGTCCCTTGGAACAGATCACAGACTTGTTGTTGCTACACTTAAGCTTCATGTCAAGTCTAGAAGAATCTCAAGAGGTAACCATACTGTGTTTCATCTTGAGAAGCTGAAGGACTTGACATGTGCTCATGAGTATGCGGTGGCAGTCTCAAATCGGTTTGATGTGCTCGGTGCTCTCGGGGATCCTGTAGAACTGTGGGATACCTTCAAACGTGAAACTCTACAGGCTGCCAAGGAGTGTATTGGGGAGCGCCCGAGGTCAAGGCGTGGTTTTGTCTCGACGGAGACGCTGGAGAAAATCGAGGAGAGTCGCGATGCCAAGCTGGCTGGGAATCGGGACCAGCACAGGGCTCTGTCACGCCGGACTAGAACCCTCCTGAGGAGAGACAAGGAGAGGTATGTCAGGAGTCTCGCTGAGGATGTCGAGGGTCATTTAAACTCTAATGACCTCCGGCCCGTCTACCGAGCCCTGAAGAAGCTCCGTTCCAAGTC
>JACEEZ010003075.1:7500-15000 GCA_016584305.1 Chionoecetes opilio
AAAAGGTTCTTTCAATACGTTCGAAGTAAGAAACACGTCAAAACAGTATTGGGCCACTGAAAGATAAAAATAACATCTTGGTAAATGATAATAAGAGCATGGCAGTCGTACTCAATGATTACTTTAATGCGGTATTTATTAAAGAAGACGAAGCTCCATTACCAGAACCAGTAAACATGTATGCGGGACTCGAAAGTGATAGATTGGAAATAGGAGAGATAACAGTAGACGAAGTATCAAAGTATTTGCAGAAACTTGACCCAGCAAAATCCGGGGGGGTGGACGAAATTTCGCCGCGATTACTTCGCGAATGTCACAGTCAACTTTCGCTTCCACTAAAGATTATCCTCAATAAATCGCATATGGACAAAAAATGTTCCTAGTATGTGGAAATTAGCTAATGCTACACCGATATTCAAGAAAGGGAGTAAGAGCCTCGCAAGTAATTATCGCCCAATTAGTCTAACGTCTGTGATTGTTAAACTATTTGAGAAAATATTGCGGGATAAAATAGTGTCTTTTCTGGATGAAAAATAATCAATATTAAACTCGCAGCATGGATTTCGAAATAGAGATCCTGCTTAACAAACCTACTCGATTTTTTAATGTCATTTATTCAAACTGGGACGCTAAAAATTCCCTCGATGTAATATACTTGATTTCAGAAAGCTTCGATACAGTTCCCCATAAGCGACTTTTGACCAAGCTAGGGCACATGGCTTAGGAAGCAATTATGTTCATGGATTGGCGATTAGCTTTCAAATCGTAAACAACGGGTAGTAATAAATGGCGAAACATCTGATTGGTTAGATGTTACCAGAGGTGGGCATCGCAGTTTTTTTTCCAATTCCGCAATCGCAATTCCGCAATTCCGACCTGCACCAGTCCGCAATCGCATTCCGCAATTTTTTCAGATAGGCCTTTTCACAATCGCAATTCCGCAATTCTGCATTCCGCAAACTAATTTTGACACCTACAATTAAAACAAAACACCTACAATTAAAACAAAAAATGTCTATAGACTCTTAAACACCTAAAATAAAAAATAAAAAATGTCTCAAGACTTTCTATTAGTGTTTATTTTGAATACTTCTGTATTCCTATTGTTTCTGTCTATACTTGTTACTTGTCATTCACAATTAAGTCTTTGTCTCTTTTAGTGTTTTTCTTTACTTTATACTTCACAGTCTCTGGCTAGTCTAGTAATCACTAGAGACTAGGTATCTATATGAAAGAGGGTAACGCCATTCATAGGCCCTAAGTTAAACGCTACTGGGCGCCATCTTAGCGCCAGGGCCTCTTCGTTCACCCAAGACCCGGGGAAGTTCTCAAGCATGACCCCGCAGTATATCATGTTATACATGTATAAAGGATATACTGTTATCTTCGGAAATTTATGTTCTATAAGATTATCACATAAAACACAGTAAAACACATTAAATAAAGGCCATTATGCAGACTGAAGACCAATATGCATGAACATAAAATTCACTTAAACGCATCGTCATGTAAACTTTGTGGGACAACATATTACATGGAAGATATCAATAGAAGCAGAATTGTATTAGCTTTCCATTGATATATTTCGTTTTCTGATAATGCAGTAGTACCTTGCAAAATTAGCGTTAACATAATAAATCGCCGCGCAGGCCGCTCTCTGTGAGACTGTGTTCACAAATAATCAAATATATATATTGTAATATATCGCCTTTATTCAGCCTTTATAACAATTTTTCTATGTTTTAACTTTTAACTAGTAATTAAAGGATAATTATAGTTTCACCCAACCAACGATTTCTGATGCGCCAGTATGTATATAATAAGGCGCATCAGAAAATCGTTGGTTGAGTGAAACTATAAATTGACCAAATTAAATTTACTAATACTCAGTAGATAAGGAATAACTTACTGTCCAGTGACTCAAGTTTGCTGGAAGCTTCTCTCCACCTGTTTCCTGCCCTGCCTGCTCTCACGCTCAGTGCTCTGGCTGAGGGCTGAGTGCTGGGGAATCATCCTGAGCCTCCAAGTCACTTCTGACACAATTAATCCCCACTTCTAACACTATCAGTATCCAGTGTATTACTCATACTCCTACTCCTAGGCGACGGAGATGGCGACAAAAACTTGTCCATTCTGGTTAAATTTGCTAATTTTCAGAAGCGAAAATAGACTTAATAAACGGCGTTTAGTAAATAAACGGCTATTTTTGCTTCTGTCTAATTTGTAATTTCAGTAATTTCGAATTTGTCTTATATTTTGCAGATTGTGCTCATATAATTAGCGTTTACTAAACGCTAATTATATGAGCATAACCTGCAAAATATAAGACAAATTTGAAATTACTGAAATTACAAATTAGACAAAAGCAGAAATAGCCGTTTATTTACTAACCGCCGTTTATTAAGCCTATTGTTATCCTATATATAAGTTAATAAACCCGTTTATTAACCACAATAGACACTGGTTAGTGGTTACTAACTACTAACCACTGCCAGTAACCAGTGTCGATTGTCTAATTTGTGCAATCTTAGTACTTCACTAACACAACAACAGTATATGTAGGATAAATCAGTAATCACACACACGGCCAGCGTAGTGAGCGTACACGCTCTCAATCCCAAGTCCCAGAACGCCTGACTGAGTGAGTGACTGTGCTACACTAGCTACAACACTAGCTAGCGATGCTTGGCGATGCGTGCTTGGTCTTGGTACGAAGAACCGTTTTTTTCTCGCAATTGAAAACTGATTGGTTTCTGCGACAAAAACACAACAAGCCTGGTAGGGGCCCAAATAATAATCAGTCCAAAACATTGCAAACAATATCACAAAGCAGTATAACACACATTTCAGTGGAGTTATTGGAGTGGTCTTCGTAATCCAAGACGGTGCTTGGACGACAAAAACACGGCTCATTGGCAGTTGGCAGTGTCGTCTCCACCATATTTGGTGGGAACTTTTGTTCACGCGGGCACTTGCCATTTTGAAGGTGGTGATCGTCACAATTATTGCGATTGCGTTTCAAAATTTTGGCGATCCGCAACCCGCAATTCCGCATTTTTTTCAGGCATCCGTAATAGATCTGTAGACATTGAAAGCTGGGGTTGCCACACAACGCCAGTATTTCTATTTTTTAATGGTAAAAATTTACTACTGGGGCTTTATTATAAGACCTTTTCTGTTGCTGTTTCGTTCCGTTAATATATGTAGATAATTTTCTCGCATGTTTTTAATGAAATAGGACATATTAATCGTAGAATAAGCATTTGTCAAATGATTCACTGCGCTCTCACTATTCTTGATTATTATAGTATGAAGAGCCAGAAATATACAACTTTTCCTTCACAGAGAGAACTTTCTTGATTTATACATATATATAAATGCAACTGACGAATACCAGCAAAGTATATATGAAACATTAATGTTTACCACAGTGTGTTAATGCCTGAGGTACGACACTTTCTTCAGACTACCGCACGTGGGTTTAATCCCAAGTACCCGTCCCTCCCTTGGAAGCCACCCGTGTGATCGTACGTCTGGCAGCGTATCTTCCTGATACATTTTTCGGAGATTACTATATACATATGCTATGCCACTTGGAGCCGTAACTTTCTTGCAGTCATACCTCACTTGTACAACAATACTGATGTACCTCATATTTATCACGTTCTTAATAATCATGCATAAGACATAAACAAGTACTACAAATATTCATTCATATATACGAAGATTGTGATTAACATGGAGATTGAAGTGTATGGGATATGTATGTGAGTAATTAATGATACTATGAAAGTAACTTAATTACTGAGCTCTTATGTGGAGTAAACGAAAAAAACTATTTACGAAATAATGAACAGTCACCCATGCTGCCCGCACGAGAAAACGGAAAAAATGTAAATATATTAGTACATGGGACCTCTGGCCTCAGCGTCTATGGGCCTATTGCGCAATTCCGCAACCGAATTATCCATTCCGCAAGTTATTGCGATTGCGCTTTAAAATTTTGGCGGTCCGCAGTTCGCAATTCCGCAATTTTTTCAGGCATCTGAAATTGCGCAATTCCGCAACCAAATTACCATTCCGCAAGTTGCGGAATTGCGGAATTGCGGACTAAAATTGCGGAATGCCCACCTCTGGATGTTATTAGTGGGGTGCCTCAGGGCTCGGTCTTGGGTCCCACTCTTTTTCTGATATATATCAACGATCTGGACTGCGGACTTGTATCTAAAATATCGAAATTTGCAGATGACACCAAATTAGGCGGTAAAGCATATACTAGAGAAAACTGCAAACTCATACAAAGTGATCTCGACAAACTATCAGACTAGAGTGATAAATGGCAATTAAAATTCAATTCCGATAAATGTAAAGTAATGCATATAGGCAACGATAACCTCAAATATAACTATCAAATGCAAAATAAATCGTTAACTGAAGTACAGCAGGAAAAGGATTTAGGTGTCATCATCAGTAATTAAATGATCTTAAAACCAGTCCGCATTGCCTAGCTGCCAGTAAAAAGGCGAATATGATGTTGGGCTTTATTAAACGCAACTTTGAACACAAAATTCCGAAAGTAATGACACAATTATACACGTCCTTGGTTAGGCCGCACTTGGAATATGCCGTTCAATTCTGGTCGCCCTGTTTCGTAAAAGACCAAGCAAAATTGGAATCAGTGCAAAGAAGAGCAACCAAACAAATTCCATCTCTGCGAAATTCATCTTATGAAGAGAGACTGCGGAAACTTAATATGTTTTCCTTAAAGGATCGTAGAATCCGTGGGGACTTGATAGAAACCTTTAAGATCCTAAAAGGATTTGATGTCATTAATCAAGCGAACCTATTCGAGCTTTCAACTCAATTGACAACAAGAAATAATGGTTTAAAACTAAACGGTCAACGTTGCATCACTGATCTCTGTAAAAATTATTTCAATGTGAGTGTCGTTGATCGATGGAACAAGTTACCAGCAAATGTTGTCGAAGCCAGCACAATAACTACATTTAAAAACAGGCTTGACGCGCACTGTAAAGTAAATGGGTATTGATAGTACCCTGCGAATTCATATTTAGTCCCCCGGATCGATTAGTTGTAGTGGTAGTGGTAGTTGTATTTAGTATATTTCATGCCCTATTTTTCTGCACTACGAAACTTACATGTTCCTATCTTCTTTTGGGGACATCAAATCATAACTACTCATAACCCACTCGCAACACATCATAACCCACTCACAACAAATCATACCTACTCATAACCCACTCACCCAACACATCATAACCACTCATAAAATTTTAACCCACTCATAACCCCTCACAACAACTCATAACCCACTAACAACACCTCATAATTATTAATAATACCTTATAACTCTAACAAAACCTCATAACCCACTCACAACACCCTCACAAACCACTCACAACCCACTAACAACGCCTCATGATTATTAATAATATCTTATAATTCTCTACCAACACCTCATAACAACTCACAACCCACTTTAAACACCTCACAACCCACTCACAACATCTGCCACCTTAACTATCACTCTTTACCACATGCACAACCACACTCCACCATAATCCATTACAACTCCCACTTCCACACCACTCCTAACACCAGCCTTCTATCCCCCCACCAGTGGGGCCCCTATGCAGCCTGGCGATTTCAAAACACTAGCGCGTAAACCGTCCAGAGATATAGTGGTCTATGGCATTCTATACGAGATTTCCATTTTGTAGAGTTATCAATTATGACACCTACAAATCTTATTTCATTAACTTGATTTAAAATTAGATTATCAATGTTTAAATTTACATGGGGTGTTTGTGTCATTAAAGGATGTGAAATCATGTAATTTGTTTTACCAATATTTAGTGTTAGTTTATTGCATTTGATCCAATTTGCTACCTGATTTAATTATCGGTTTAGTGTAATTTTTTATTAATTTATACCTCCCGTTATGAATATATTTGTGTCATCTGCGAAAAGTAGGAAATTTAGTAAATTGGTGCTACGTGTAATGTCATTTATATATATCAAAAACAATACCGGTCCGAGAATTGAGCCTTGTGGTACTCCAAAGTTGACACTATTATAAGATGATGATGTGTTATTGTATACAGTATATTGTTGTCTATTACTTAGATAATTTTTAAACCAGTTATTAGTCGTACCTCGAACTCCGTACACTTTAAGTTTCTCTAATAGTATGGAATGAGAAATCATATCAAATACTTTTGTCAAGTCACAACAAATTGTTCATTGGTATTGCTTACTGTCAATAGCTTCATAAATGTGTTGGATGAGCTGGTGTGCTGCTAACTCAGTGCTATATTTCGTCTGAATCCATACTTATATTCAGAAAATAATGAGTGTTTGCATAAATAATCCATAAATCTTAAAGCCATAATTTTTACAAACATTTTACTGAAGCATGGCAAAACTGATACAGGTCTGTACTTCTGGTAGAGATATTTATCACCTTTTTTATATATGGGAATAACTCGTGCTATCTGGAGCTGTTTTGGGAACAGTCCTTCTTCAAATGATCTGTTGATTATATTATGTGTTGTAAATAAGGTGACACTATACTGCTGCATTTTTTTATTCCTTATATCTATGGTGTCATTATATATGGTGATGTCAGAAGAGAGAGAGAGAGAGAGAGAGAGAGAGAGAGAGAGAGAGAGAGAAAAGAGGAGGAGAGAGAGAGAGAGAGAGAGGAGAGAGAAAGAGAGAGAGAGGAGAGAGAGAGGGAGAGAGAAGAGAGAGAGAGAGAGAGAGAGAGAACATAAGAACATAAGAACATAAGAAAATAAGGAAGCTACAAGAGGCCGCGAGGCCTACACGTGGTAGTTCCTGTCACCTAACACTACCTACATCCACCTTTCATCCCCATCCATGAACCTATCCAGCTCCCCTTTAAGGCTCCCTAATGACTCCGCACTAACTACCTGTCTACTGAGACCATTCCACTCATTCACCACCCTATTTGTGAACCAGTTTTTCCCTATTTCCTTTCTAAATCTACGCTTTTCCAGCTTGAATCCGTTACTTCTTGTTCTACCCTCGTTAAAAGCCGTAAGAACTTTTCCTACCTCTCCTTTATTAAATCCCTTTATCCACTTAAAAACTTCTATCAGATCGCCCCTTACTCTGCGTCTCTCGAGTGAGTGTAATTTTAATAACTTCAATCTCCTCTCATAACTAAAGTTACGCATCCTTGTATCATTTTGGTCATCCTTCTCTGCACTTTTTCTAACAACACTATATCCATCCTGTAATATGGAGACCAAAACTGAACTGCATAGTCTAGGTGAGGCCTGACTAGAGCTAGATAAAGCTTTAGAATAACTTCCGCACTTCTACTTTTAACACTTCTGGTAATGAATCCTAATACTCTATTAGCTCTATTTCTGGCCTCAATACATTGTTTCCTAGGTCGGAGGTCTGGGCTCACCCTCACTCCAAGATCTTTTTCACCTTCTGATCTTTTCA
>JACEEZ010003075.1:20000-27500 GCA_016584305.1 Chionoecetes opilio
GGGTGTAGGGACGGTCATGGGTAGTCTGTAGATGTGTAGACGCGGCAACTGGTGGCACACGCATTGCTCAGATATGCTGGAACACTCAGAGAGGAAAGAAAAAAACTGTAAAGTAATTCGTACATACATAAAAACTACCTCGTGTAAGTCTCCCGGCGTCTTGTAGCTTCCTTATGTTCTTATGTTCTTATGTACGTACGGTACATCGACCTAGAAAGAGAGTAAATATTGATTACAAAATTAATCTATAACCACTCTTCCGGGGGGGGGGGGGGTCAAAAAGTTAATTGACGTACAGTGTGTTCGAAATCTGAGGTCACAGAATATCTACTTTTATGTCTTGCTTCTTCTTACTGGCACACGCTCACTTATGTTGCGTCCCTCCCTCACCCCCTGCAACGCAAACCTGCTGAGCCATCAACCGGCAGCGGCCTCGTTTTGATGAGTGGCGAGGCGTGACGGGCCGCCAAGTGTTGAGATGTGCTGCCACATTGAGAGGGAGAGAACACGGTTATCATCACTGGTATAGACGTGAAGGATATACTAAGCGACTTTAATTATAGGAAGGCTGTGGTGTTGCGGCGTCATAACTTCTATATTCAATCAATAAGGGAATAATATCTCTGTAAGCTCTTCAATTTTACGTTAACCCCTTCTCGCCCAGATCTTTCCTTTGCTATAAAAAATTGTCTATTTTTGAGCCATGAAATAACGAATAGTAACTGAATATACCGAATTAGTAGGTGGACAAGGATATTAAACAGATCATATCGATAAAATGTTCCATATAATCACTAAAATTATCTAATGGCACCTAAATTACAATGGAAATTACGTTCTGGGTCTCAAGGGGTTAATATTGCATTGTTCTAACAAGAACATTTCAAGAAAGTCAAGTAACAAGAAAAAAGTGACTGAAGAAACTAAATCAGGGTTCCCAATAACTTGTGGGTCGAGATTCCTGTCCCCAGGAAGGCGTGAAGGGCAGGCTGAAGGGGTCGAGAAGCCTTGGAAAAATTTGATAATCTTGGTAAAGGGATTGAGTACATGGGAACATTACCAAAACTTTTATTTCGCTGCCATGCCAATATCCTATAGAGCACACAACATAAATGCTATGCCGTCGGAGTAGACTATAATTTTGGCTCGCTCTTTATGATGTACAATGCTGGACAGAAGGGAACAAGCAAGAACATGATAAATATAGTAAAAACGCAGAACATTGAAAAAGAAAAATATCATGGTTGAGAGAATCTTGTGGATGGAAAAGGGGACTGGATGAGAATATAAAGCGAGAGAAGAGAGAGAGAGAGAGAATGATGAGAGAGAGATGAGGAGAGAGAGAGAGAGAGGAGAGAGATGAGAGAGAGAGAGAGAGAGAGAGAGAGAGAGAGAGAGGAGAGAGAGGAGAGGAGAGAGAGAGAGAGAGAGAGAGAGAGAGAGAGAGAGAGAGAGAGAGAGAGAGAGAGAGAGAGAGAGAGAGAGAGAGAGAGGAGAGAGAGAGAGAGAGAGAGAGAGAGAGAGAGAGGAGAGAGAAGAAGAGAGAGAGAGAGAGAGAGAGAGAGAGAGAGAGAGAGATGAGAAGAGAGAGAGAGAGAGAGAGAGAGAGAGAGAGAGAGAGAGAGAGAGAGAGAGAGAGAGAACAATGGTTGATTTTATTACTTATCATTGTTCGCGCCTACTGATCAGGTAATGGTGAATGTGTGAGTTGGCCCAAGGAATCTCCTGCCCTCTGTATGTCAATGTGTCAATGTGTGGGGATATAAGCTTCAGACACCCTCAGGCAGGATATAGAAATTTCTGCGATGTATAATTAGTCATATCATGTGATCTCCCAATTGGTAGAGTGTTAGTTAAGTTGCATTCCACATGATTTTCCCGTGTTAATAATGATATAACGTTGTGTATCATAATTAAACTGGTACGAAAACATTTGCTGAAACGGATCATTTAAGGTATGTGGTTTTTTTCCCCCATTTCTTTCCTTCACAGAAAAATATATAAAATATAAAATTAGTACGGAAAAAATTGCAAAAAACTGATAATAATATAAGTTATGAATTTGTTTTCTTCCCATTTCTTCCCGTCACAAAAAAAATGAAAATGTATAAAGCTCAAATTGCTGATGGCGAGGGGATGGGGGTTGATCATGGAGGCTTTAAAGATATAATAATTAATGAATACCTCCCTTTTAATACCTCCATGGAGTTGATGCATGTTGTTGGGGCCTGCTTGGCGCCGGTGTGCAGGTGTGACGTGCTGGATTGAGGTGGGCGGAAGAAGACCTCACTTGCTGATTTCTCTCGCTTGTATGTGTATATAGAGGAGGAACATAATTGGCCTGGAACATAAGTTTTTCTTTCATTTAGCGGAGCGTGGCGTCTCCATTAAGATGATGGTTAATAGTAATAATAATGGTAACAATAGTAATACTAATAATGATGATAATGATATTGCTTATGCCCGTATTCGTAGTCACATACCATCATTGTACGTGGTCATTGTTCACTTTTTGTCTTGTCCTAATTAAATCAATATGTCATGCTCTTGTGATTGCAATAGGAGTACTGTATGATTGCTCTAGTACTTTCCATGGCAGCTACAAGATCAAGTGAATAATTTTGACTGAGTAGAAATGGAACAAAATCATAGCAATTACCACGAGAAATCATGGTATGTGACTACGAATACCACACTTAACCCCTTGAGGCCCAGAACGTAATTTCCATTGTAATTTGGCTACCAGTAGACGATTTTTAGTGAATAGCAATTTTTAGCAATATTTTATAGATTATGACCTGTTTAGTATCTTTGTTCACTAGTTAATTTGGTATATTCAGTTACTTTTCGTAATTTTATGGCTAACAACTGACGATTTTATATAGCAAAGGAAAGATATGGGCGTGAAGGGGTTAAAGGTATAGGTTGCCCACCTTCTCAGTATTGAAATAAGACTGAGCACAATGTAAAGCATCTATCTGTAAAGCTGTCTATGCCTTCGGGCGAAATAAAATGGTTATTGTTATTATTATAAAGCACTGCACTCAGCCCTGCACTTCTGCATCCCAGCTGAGTGTTCTGTCATGTGTCCTCGCGTGTCCCGGTGCTGCTGTGCTGTGATTCCCAAGATCAATAAACTTTTAATAGTGTCTATTAATCTTGGTGATGCGAACGGGGAAGAACATAGCGCGGTATTATTCCAGATGAACACCGAATTCACTTTGGTGGACGTAACAATTTTTTCCGGTGATTTTTTATGTGTTTTGAATTAATCTGCTAACCGTTTCTGTCGCAAATCTTTTTTTTTCTCTTTTTTTTTTTAAAGTTTGGTCAGGTTAGGTTAGGTATAGGTTAGGTTAGGTATATAATATGTTAGGTAAAGGTTAGGTCAGTTATAGGTTCAGATAGGTTCAATTTTTGTTGCTGTCATTTTTGCAAATCACACACAAAAAAAAAGTTATTTGCGACATAAACGGTTAGTAGATTCATTCAAAACACAACAAAACTCACCTGAAAAAATATTTCTGTTCACCAAAGAAAGTTCATTGTTCATCTGGAGATCTACCCATAGCGCTTGTACGTATATGAAAAAAAAGAGGAAGGAAAAACCCCTACCTTGCTGACGATTACTTACTTTCACTATCACATGTATTAGAAAAAATTACCGTATGGCAGAATTTACCAAGGTGTAAATGATGTCAAAGAATTCATTGTACGGACTCACGTGACGCGCGAAGAGAGGAAATGGTTTTTAATTCCTTCATGTGCCAGTAAAAGTACGGAAGTTTGAGGAAGTGTAATAAGTACATATTTACGAAGGCGTGGTGATGCAAGTGCTATGCATATTCAGTAGAAAGGCAATTAAGTGTTAGGCGCGTCATGAGCAGCAGCGGCGTGGCAGGGAGGTGTGTCGGGCAGGTGCGGCGGTTGTGGCGGGAGTCATGGCCTTATAAAGTGTGCATCACGCCAACCACCGCCACAGCCCCGCCGAGACGCGACCAAGTAACATCCCTCAAGGTAATGGTGTTGCAGTCTTCCTCTGACTTCTTTGAACAATAAAACTTTTCTTACTAATGACCATATGAACAAAATGATGTACAAATCAGCTATAATGTGGATAATTGTTGTCGCATTACAATCCATGGCACAGCAATATATACATGGGTTTGCATGGTTCTCCATAGATATAATGTTCTTATAACGTTTTTGTATTGGATGTTTGCAGTCAAGATGATGAGCCGCGGCGTGAGTGTGGCGGTGGTGGTGGTGGTGGTGATGGTGGCAGCCGTGAGTGCCGAGCCAAGCTTCAAAAGCAAGGGTCGCTGCCGCCCCAACGTGAAATACGTCCCCTACTACAAGACTATTGTCAACAAGGTGAGTGCTTGGTGTCTCCTTTGAATAATGTATAGGTGTGGCATGTACAGGCTCTGGCTATGCTGGGGGAGGACCTGCTACGCGGACTCCCAATGGCTTCATGGAGGTGCCTCTGCGGTGCCTCCTGCTGGCCCTCACAGCTCTGAACATAAGAACATAATAGAATAAGGAAGCTACAAAAGGCCGTGAGACCTACACGTGGTAGTTCCTGTGTGTCTCGCTTCCTTCAGTTGCCGAAGCTACGTGTTTGAATAGAGGACAAGTAGCTATTTACTCTCCTTGATTCACTTGATAGGAGAGTGTGGTGCAATGTCGCCTTAGCTGCACGTGGCGGTACCTGTCCACTCATTGATGTCACGTTTCATTGCAGGTGCCGGTGTACCACACGGTGTACAAGGAGAAGGTGGTGCCCTCCCCCATCTACCACACCAAGTACGAGACGGAGTACCAGCCCAAGTACCACACCAAGTACGTGCCCAAGTACGTCACCAAGTCCGTTTACAACACAGATGTGGAGTACGTGACCAAGTATGACGTGGAGTACCAGACCCAGTACAAGACCCAGTACGTGCCCCAGTACCACACGGTGACCAAGACCGAGCACGCCTACAAGACGGTCTGCCATAAAACCCCGTACAACTCTTAATGAGGGCAAGGCGGGGAGGCTCCTGAAGGCCCGGCTGCTCGCCACCCACAACACTCTCCTATCCTGGCCAGTCATTGTTTTGTCTGTTTTATGTTTACCAAATAAATACAAATGTGAAAACTTACAGAGGTGTTAATGTTTTCCTTTCATGTGAGTGTGTGTGTCGGGGGTGGGGTGGGGTGAGGAGCCGGCTATGTAGGTGATGTGGTGAACGTAATAATGTTTTGTATCTCATGTTTCCTTAATGTGCCCTAATTATTCAAAGGGCTATTGTTGATTTACGTGATGCTTTCTTCCTCTTCTCTTCTCAAATCCCGGTGGTGAATATAATGTTTGAAAATATAATGTGTTGATTCATATACCAAGAAATCGGAAGCATGTTTAAAGAGGCAGTAAATTAGACATTCCGATGAAAGGGAAAGGTATTGTTCCAGCTTCTTGCCTAGCGACCAGGAAGTGTTATGGGTAGGAGCTAGGCAAACAACCTCTTGAGTGCAAAGTGCTGAGGAAACCCTGATGTGTGGCGACTGGCGATGCATATTAACGAGGATGCGGCGCGTGTTCTCTCGAGGGGTGGCGAAGAATATACAGAGAAAAGCTTAAATGTGTGATAGTGACGGAAAAAAATTACTTAAACCAAAAATACTTCATCTAAAAGCAGGTGTGCAAATATTATGTATGTATGACTTATTATAAAAGGTATGGGTCTGTATTTTTTTATCGTTTCATAACTAATCGAAATTGACGAACACTGCCTTAAAAAAAATTCAGAGAGTTTGATTCTTGTTTTCTCGTCCAGCCGGAAACACTTTCAAAAGATCTTCATTTGACGAGACGATGCTATGACTAATTAGAATGCTGGTTTAATCTGCGTCGGTGCCCACCATCACAGTATATATGATTTCAACGGAAGATTTCGTTTCTAAGATAAAAAGTATTGAGTCGATACAAAATGTTGGTCACTACGTAATGACTGATGGAAATGAAAAAAAATATATAATTGATATTCATATCACTCGTCCCCCCCAAAAAAAATTAATAAGAGGATAATAGTAAGCATGATAAAAGCATAAATAGCACAATGAAAGATGATAGATATAAAGATGATACATAATTAATAATGATAGAAAACATGAAGGGAAGGGAATCAGCAAGGCGAGAAAAGCGTGGTTGTGCTGCATAATGTTTGAGGGAGTGATGAGGCGCGGCTGAAGAACGGAAGGACGACACCAGCCAATGAGACAGTATAAAAATAAGCCAGTTATAGCCAGCGGGAAGATTAGGGTTTTCATCGTTACTGTCGCTTAAAGAATTATGTGCTCATAAGAACATAAGAACATAAGAAAGTAAGGAAGCTACAAGAGGCCGCGAGACCTAAACGTGGTAGTTCCTGTTACTTAACATTACCTACCTCCACCTTTCATCCCCATCCAAGACATTATTTAGCCTCCTTTTAAAGCTCCCTATTGACTCCGCACTAACTACCTGACGACTGAGTCCATTCTAATCATTTACCACCCTATTTGTGGACCAGTTTTTGCCTATTTCCTTTTTAAATCTACGCTTTTCCAGCTTGAATCCGTTGCCTCTTGTTCTCTCGTATGCTCGTATATGTAGCGAGTGTTATACCAAGACATTGTTCTCCATTGCGTTCAAGATGCAGAATGATTTCGTAGGTTCGATTAAGGAGCATGAAAGTATGATTGTGGTGTGTTTTATTCTGTGAGGGCTCGGTTGTCGTTACTGTATACCTGTTCGGCCACTGATAATCGAGGGCTGGTGTAATGTTTCATGTAGTCTGTCCTATTCTTCGTGCCACAGGAGGTGTTGAATGCCTTGTGGAAGACTGCACGACGCGATAGCACTATGGGATATCTGGTGCATGGTTGGTAAACAGAGGGTCAGCTGTGTACTAGTGTGTAGTACCTGAGTAATTGGGAGAAGGGGCACCATCTTTACATTTTGTGAGAGAGAAACTACACGAGATATATAAAAAATGAATAACAATCTGTAAGAATGATCAGAAGTGTTTAGAAACGAGCTTCATTTAAGTATCAACATGAGAAAAAGATAGAAAAGATAGAAAAGAATCCGATAAATATAAACGGATATAGCTATTTAGTTTTACCTTCACCATTTTTATAGGGATTAGGAGCGAAACCTTAAATTAGTATTGGAGGGATAGCATGGGTCGGGCCCGGATAGTAGATGGAGAGAGCATGGCAAAGGACGCTCACAGGCTGACAAGGGAAACCGGCAGGACATAGTTGGGTGTGCGGAAGGCTGCTGGACATTAGGAACATAAAAATATAAAAAAATAACGAAGTTACAGCAGGCCGCGAGACCTACACGTGTTAGTTCCTGATGCATAACACTACATACATCCACCTTTCATCCCCATCCATGAACGTATATAGTCTCTTTTTAAAGCACCCTATTGACTCCGCACTAACTACCTGACGACTTAATCCATTCCAATA
>JACEEZ010003075.1:32500-45000 GCA_016584305.1 Chionoecetes opilio
CTCCCCTGACATGGGGTACATAAGCGACTGAGTACTGGTGGCCACACCCATCTGTCCCAGCCTCCAGCCCTTGGACTCAGCTTAAGGACCTCTCCGTCGGGTATTCAAGAGACAACCAATCACTCAATACCCCCGTAGTAGCCCCTTAGTCCCTTTAAAACCATGTAATCTGAGTCCCCCCGACACCTTTCCCGCCCCCCTCCTCCTCCACCCACTACCTCCCCCCCCCCATCCCCGCCTCCCCTTCCTCCACCCTTGTTCATCTCAATCCGTTTTAAGTCTATGAGCGCAACGTCACTTTTATACTAATTATATGTGTCTTATCTATACAGTTTTTCCTTTTTTATTCTCCTCTGTTCGTGTCGTTGCCAATTTGTTACATCTGGACCGTGCCACCGTCAACGCCATTCTTTTCCTTTCATCATCATTACGTTCTTGTCATCACCATAACAGTCCCCACTCTCACCTCCATTACTGCCATGCCCTTCAGAGCTACTAAGTCCTCGGCACTATGTACACAACCTTCCTCTCAATCCGTTTACCTTCATTCCAATCGTTTCACCATCATCTCGTCACCACCACAACAAGTGTCACAAACCCGTCACCATCGAGGGCTTTGTCACTATCTATCATTTACAACACCATAACACCATTGTCATCATTGCACCATCATTACTGTTAAAATCTCCGGTAGTCTTGCATGATCATCCGTCACTGTCATCACCGCCACCACCGTCACACATGCGTGGCGGGCAGTCGTCTCCATCAGCAAGGTTGACGTGTGACCAAAATAATCATGATAACGACAATGAAGTCAACGTAATAGGCATAGATCCACCTCCCGTTTTCTTCCATTGGCCTGCATCAGGGAGGAGTCCGGCATCGCGTCATTGGTACAGGGTGTGCATGATTATCGGTTCCCTTGAGCGAGATGAAAGACGATAAGTTGATGTCATGACACACGGCTGCCCCAGAAACGAGGCAAAACAAGTATTGCACAATGCCCATAAAAGGAGGGTGGAGGAAAGAGTTTACCGCACTCGTAAAAAAAAAAAGGAAGAATACAAAATAAAAGTTCAGATGTGGGGAGGCTCCATGGCAACACTTGGAGCCTCCTACATGAAGACCTGTCGCCACGCAGGGCCGCCCGGGGACCACCCCAATCCCAGCGACTGTCTTCTGAAGGCGCGTGACACACGGCAGAGAGGCACAGGCGCACCCCTAAGGAGTGAGTGCCTGCAGGTGCAGTGTCAGCCTCGTCAGCGGCCTGCTTGCAGGGGCGGCTCTTAACACACTGGCTGACCCTGCGCCATACGGGCAAGGTCACCGCCGCCACACTATGTCATGCCCTTTAGGTAATCGGTTAACCTTGTCTTCACGCGACCCCATTCATCCGTGTCAGTTTGTCTTTATCTGTACTTTCTATTTGTTTCCAAGCAATCAACCAGCGCGCCTGGAGAGGTCGCACTCTTGCCAATCTTGGCTGCATAGAAAAAAAACAGTACAAAATAAGTCAATAACAAATATAATTATAAATAAACAAAAATATAATAAATAGAAGTATAGTATATATATATATATATATACGTACAGTACATACTCGAGTGTGTGTGTGTGTGTGTGTGTGTGTGTGTGTGTGTGTGTGTGTGTGTGTGTGTGTGTGTGTGTATTATATATATATATATATATATATATATAATATATATATATATATATATATATATATATATATATATATATATATATATATATATATATATATAACAGCACAAACAAACAAACACACTGCCCACTATCCTAGTCATAACGTTCGCGACGAAAACCAGCAAGTCGTGGGGTCGAGGCCCACTGAAGCCTCTAAAAGTCTAAGGTGTTTCATTGACAAAAGCGAGCAGTCAGTGTTTTCCTAAAATGAGCAAGGTGGTGAGGTGTGTGAGGTGTGTGGTCACAGGCTTATCCAAAGATCAGTCCTATGAGCTCTAAGGTCCCTGCCGGGAAAGTGATAGGTAGCGATTGCAAGTCCATGCGTGTTCAAGTCCGTAGTTCGAAATGTGCTTCAAATTTGAAGAAAAAAAATGAATGAAACTGGTGCTGGCAATAAATTGTCATATATATACACAGTAAAGTACTCAGTAAAGTACTCAGTAAAGACGTCTTTATGGGGTACAATTCACAAGTAATAAATAATCACAGCAGCGGCAGGTGTGGTAGGTCGTGCAGGGGGGGGGGGGGGGGGGGGGGGGAAGGGGGCGTGATGATGCAGGCGGCGCAGCCTCGCCTTAATCGCAATGATTGTTGCCTCATACATTTTTGAAGGTGTTTTTTCACTTTTTCTTAATCTCGTCCTACTTTCCGATTAGCTTTCCGAGTGGCGCGGAAATGGTGGATGGCCTTGAGAGGCTCGGCTCGGGCGTCGAACGTGAACCAGCCCAGCAGACCAACGCCCCCACCCACCCATGATTGAGTGTGGCGCGGGGGACCGCGGTTTCTCCGCCGCCCGCGGATGGAGCGGCAGGTGGAGGCGCGGTGCGTGGCGCGGCAGAGTCACCACCGTGCTGTGGACGCTGGACTGTGCACGGGAGCCATGGAGCTATAAAGGACTTTTGTAGCTCTATAGTGGGGCCCATGATGCTGCATCTGCTCACTCATTGAGGGCTGCCTTAACCTTGCTCTAAACAAAAGAAACAAAGCTATAGGAAAAAAGTACAATACAATACAAAAACAAGGAGGATGTGTCGAGCATGTGCAAGCTAGAAAAAAAAGTGATGATGATGTTGATGATGGTGATGAAGATGAAGATGAAGAAGAAGAAGAAAAATACGAAGGATATGAAGAAGAAAAAGAAGATGATGATGATGATTATGAAGAAGAGGAAGAAGGAAAAACCAGAAGAATCTTCCTGATATCGGTGGCCAGGCGGGCGTGCTGTTGGCCTTGAAGTATATACAGTATAAGTTAGGACACACACGCCATCCCATCTAATCTGCATAACACATCAACCATGCAGGAAAAACACACCAGCACACGTGGACAAGCACAGGTATCCTTATGACTAACAAACAAAGGCGGAAATATCTCATGCATCGCAACGGGGCTTCATTTACTGCGTAGAGTGAAAGGAGAACAGAGGAACCCACGATGAACCACCACTGCTCCACTGCATAAGGCGCCCGGGCAAGGATAGATATGCTTGTGTAGTTAGAATTATGTCAGGAGATTGCAGAAAAGGGAGAGTAATGGTGAGAGAAAAGTGGGGAGAGAGAGAGAGAGAGAGAGAGAGAGAGAGAGAGAGAGAGAGAGAGAGAGAGAGAGAGAGAGAGAGAGAGAGAGAGAGAGAGAGAGAGAGAGAGAGAGAGAGAGAGAGAGAGAGAGAGAGAGAGAGAGAGAGAGAGAGAGAGAGAGAGAGAGAGAGATAATAGTACTTGCATGATAAGCTTGGCCGAGGCACAACCTTATAGCAAGACCCACTCAACGTTCTGTATGCATGCGACTATTCAGGTCATGGGAGGACCTGACATTTCTCAACATCAGACAGCGAAATACATACATATTAAGCACATATCTATACCTGCGTGTACCCTCGCATGTCTCCCCCCCCCCCTCGCCCCTCCTCTCATCACCACATACACATATTAAAACGACGACACTTCCACAGCTCAGGAGCCAAAAGTTGCACAAAGAGGGAAGAAGAAAAGCCCAGACAGACAGGAAGACCACAAGATGCAAGACAGGTAGCCGTCCACCAACCTACGCACGCACGCACACACACACACACATACACCACACCATATTTACCCCGTGGTTAACCAGGCGAGGGTGGGACGGGGAGTGAAGGGAAGGAAAGCCCACCTATAAATACAGGATCTGCACCTGGCCTCCTCACTCCCTCGCCGGATTTTGCAGAAGAAACATTCCCGAAGGTAATGAGTGAGGCGGTACACAAACCAACCACGGGAGGAAAACAACGATCGACTCATAACTCTGCATCAGATGGACTTATGACTGGACATTATTTTTCTCTTTATTCCGATGCGCCGGACCAATTATCATGACTCACCTGAAACTCCTGACAAAGAAAGGAAGTGAAAGAATCGAGACTTTCGTAAATGGACAGAAAAAAAACTCGTTTTTCCACTTTTTTTTTGTATATGAAGTGTGACACAAAACTTGCCGACAGGACATCAAATTGACCCCGGTGTGTTGTTGTGGTGTTCCAGATGTGTTCCAGCATGCGCGTGGCTTTCGTGTTGGTGGTGGTGGCCCTTGTGGCGGCGGCGGTAGCGGAGCCCTCGCACTACGGCCAACAACGCCCCTCCTACCACAAGCCTGCCCCGTGCTACCCTGAGACCAAATACGTCACCGCGTACAAGACGCAAGTGCAGGAGGTCAGTTCAGATTTTTAGCGACACGATTAAGTACATTTGTTGGCGACTTTGGTGATGGTTTGATCATAGAAGATAAGATTTTGAATATAGGCTATGATGCATTTCTAGTAAGCCTCTAATGCAATGCAGCTATCTATAACACCTTAAATAATTTTTTTGGGAATATATAGTATCCTATCATAGCTTGGTTAGGTGTGAACAATGATGGCTTGGAAATATCATAATCTGGAGAAAATTTCGTACAGCTAATTAGTGTGTGAATCATGATTCATCTTTTGAATCAGGTGTGGAGTGCTGGAATTTTATTAATGGTTATATCTCCTCCTCCTCCTCCTCCTCCTCCTGCTCCTCCTCTCCTCCTGCTCCTCCTGCTCCTCCTCCTCCCTCCTCCCTCCTCCCTCCTCCTCCCTCCTCCTCTCCAACTTAATATGTTTTCCTTAAAGGATCGTAGAATCCGTGGGGACTTGATAGAAACCTTTAAGATCCTAAAAGGTTTTGATGTCACTAATCAAGAGAACCTATTCGAGCTTTCAACTCAAGTGACAACAAGAAATAATGGTTTAAAACTAAACGGTCAACGTTGCATCACCGATCTCCGTAAAAATTATTTCAATGTTAGAGTCGTTGATCGATGGAACAAGTTACCAGCAAATGTTGTCGGAGCCAACACAATAACTACATTCAAAAACAGACTTGACGCACACTGTAAAGTAAATGGTATTGATAGTGCGAATTCGTATCTAGTCCCCCGTATCGGTTAGTTTGTAGTGGTAGTGGTAGTTGTAGTTAGTATTTTTCATATCCTATCATTCTGCACTATGGAACTTCCATGTTCCATCCTCTTTAGGGACATGGTATCTTTTTCAACTGTTTGTCTTACAAGTAGTTGATAGTTAGTAGTATGTAGTTCAGCAGATACCCTCGCTATGGACCAATAGGTCTCCTGGTGTCTGTTACTCCTATGTAATCCTATGTAATCCTCCTCCTCCTCTTCCTCCTCCTCCTGCAGGTCCCCGTGTACAAGACTGTTTACAAGACCCAGGTCATCCCCACCACCATCTACCAGACCCAGTACAAAACCCAGTACCAAACCGTGTACAAGACCGAATACGTGCCTGAGTACATCACCCAGACCGTGTACAAGACCCAGGTGCAGTACCAGACCCAGTACCAGACCGTGTACAAGACCCAGGTGGTGCCCCAGTACGTCACTCAGACCGAGTACAAGACCCAGTACAAGACACAGGTCGAGTACAAAACCCAGTACGTCACCCAGACTGAGTACCAGACGGTGTACAAGACCCAGGTGGTGCCCCAGTACGTCACCACCACCCAGATACAGTACCAGACCCAGTACCAGACCAAGCACGTGCCCCAGTACCACACCGTCACCGAGACCCAGCAGAGCTACAAGACCGTCTGCCCTAAGCCTTCCTACGGCGGCGGTGGATACGGAGGGTACTAGAGGCGAGGCAGACTACGCCCTAAACCTCCCTCATAACCTTGTACAGGATCACCAACTGAATGCATGTATAGCTTCCGAGTTTTTCTATTCATACACGTTTAAGACTTGTATTGCACTCACAGTCACTTGGTTAAAAACGCGTCTCAGCTAGGCTACTGAAGGATAATCTTTGCTTCTACACCTTCTGCGTCCCTTCTTCGGGTCCCCGGCAGGAAGTGGGTTAGCCTTGCTGTACTCCAGTACTGATATTGGTACCCGTGTGTCAAATGGCAGTGACGGCAACACACAAACACAGTCACACACACAAGCACACATGCACAAGCACGCCTCTTTTGTGATATTCTTCTTGTCCGTCTAAACGAAATGTAACAATGATAACAAATAAGATAACTATTTATTTTGTTTGATGGTTTCCTTTGGTGATGGAAGGAGAAGGGAAAACATTGTAAGTTTAGCATTTATGAATCGTTAATGTCTATTTTGCGGTAAAGCGCAGACATATGAATAGAGAAGAAGAAAAATACATACGTTATGACATATTCCATTCCTTTCACGCAGAATGAGGCAAACCAACAATTTCACCATAAAAATACATTAAAAAATACCCACATGTTACTTATCCACGAAGAGAAAGTTGAGCCAATGATATTTTGACAATCAGCTGAAATTTTAAAAGGTAAAAAGGTTGATCCTCGAGTGTTGCAAGTATTCTCGTCGCAGGAGAGAAAAAATTTGAGGAAGGCAACGACTTTCAGAATTCATCAGTACAAAGAATGGAATAACATATTTTTTTTTTACATCACAAAGGATCAACCAAGGGCAAAAAAACTAAACAAGTAACAAAAAGCCCGATTAGTTGTCAGGCCCTATAAAAAAGACAGTAGGAGAATAAAGATAAAAGAGAGGGGGGTGGGACAACTTAGATGCTAGCTAACTTGTGCATTAGGAAAGCTGTTATAATATGTTACATAAAAAAAGTATCTTGAGGGTACAGTGGCCATAGAAGGAAATAAAAGCATGACAATCGTGTGCTTAGAAGTTAGAACAATGATACAAATATGAGAAGGGCGTGCGTGCTTAGAAGTTTTAAATTTGGAAGGGAATTTGCGTGCTTAGAAGTTGAAATGATATAAAAAGATATTAACCAAAGCAGCGGAATGGAAGATAATGCAGACAGTAAAATATACAAAGAAATCTAACCAGACGAATAGCCTTCAGTTAGTATTTCCTTGCTTCTTATATCAGCGCTGTGATTGTAGCTGCTTCTCATACATAGATAGCGGCTGACGAGGCCTTGTATGAAGAGTGTTTGGATGCGGGAGAGGACTAAACGCACACGATGTAGAATCCCAAATATGACGGAAGTGATTTACTTCACGAGATGTCTAACCAAAAATATTATAATGGAAGGTTATGCCTGGCTCATAAATCAGGCTGTCTATCGGTGAGAGTTTGGAAATCATATGTAATCATTTCCATTCCCGTTAACACTACAATTGACGACTCAAAATCAGTCGTTGTGTAAGATTTTAAAAGCAATTATGAACTTCTCTCAAGCAGGATTTATATGAACAAATGCAAAGTACTTACATAATGGGCAGGTACACCGAATTGAAGCGAGATGAGGCTTGCATACCTAAAAGAGAAGGGGTGAAAGGAGAGAACCCAATGAGTCATCAGTGTTGCAATCTGCTGATATAGCAACACAAATAAATAGTAGAATCAACAAGAATGTGGCTTAAGACATGATGATTTGTGAGTATGCTAGACAGTGGAATGGCTTAACAATGTTTGAGGAAATGCCTTGCTGAAATCTTTAAGGGTGGAGACACTGAGGATTAAGCTTTAGTTTCGAAATTTATGTGCCGTGTGAGTGACTATAGCAGAATAAGACCGGAAATATATAAATAAACCTTTGAGGGTGGAGGATTAAACATTCGGGAGCTAATCCAGAATTCAAAAGAAACTCTAAACAAACGATTTTTTAGAGTACAGTAAAAGACTTCAGCTTCGTGTATTGTTACCGAAATATAAATATCAGGTGAAATAACATTAAAAACAGATTTTGTTTTCTTAACTACAAACTAGAGGTAACAAGGCATAGTAAAATTTAGTAAACGCTCATAACACAATAAGTAATTGTGTGTCATTAGCAGCCGCTGTGTGTTTATTTACTCTCATAACACCATCGTTTTAGATATATTGAAGACTTGGGTCAGGAATATAAGAAAAGACCGTTCGAAAACCAAAAATGTTACTATTCCCTGCCAGCGAAGACTTGTTATGTTTCAACATAACGAAAGATTGTATCGTAATTAATACAGAATAAACGCATTTAATTGCCTCGGAAGGAGAATTCCTGGAAGACCTTTTTTATTGCCTTTTTTCATCAATGTTGCAATATATATTAAGTAATTCGAGAGTTAATTTTCTGATATATTGTTTCTACTCACTAAAGCGTGTAGTGTGTATGCACACTGTAAAAAATGCAAGGTATAGAAAGGGTATAACTGGGGAATAAGGTATAATTTCGAGTTAAAATACCCGTAGCTTCACCAATACCCCTCTCAGTCAAGAGGAGGGGTATTTTAATGCATTTTTATACCCTTCATTAGACTTAGTCAAGAGAAGGGGTATTTTTATGCATTTTTATACCCTTCATTAGACTTAGTCACAAATGTCCTTGGTAAGCTTCTAAAGTGTAGGCAATGACATGCAATGTAACTCTTTATCAAATTACCACATTGTTACACTGAACATATAATGCGACAAAAAAAGGTAATAAAAAATGTATCAATTTCGAGATATAAATATTTTTGAAAAATATCACGAGTTATCTCGGGTAGTGGTACTCGGCAACCGAAAAGTTGCCAAAAGTCGCTGGAACATACATTTATTATTGAACGGTCATTCATTACTGATAAGGATCACATGAGTATCAGTACTACAATTTATAGTGATATTACATCTTGTATGGTGTTCTACGACCAATATGTCATGTGGCGAGATAACTGTAGCGGATATTATATAATTTGTTAAGTTTTTTTTTTTGGATCACAAATTATCCATCTTTTTCAATATTGTTTTATCATGTTGATATTATTACATTATAATAACGTTTGCATAATCCAGTTTACATCGGCTTTGCTAGTATTTATCAAGCAATCCCTTATAGCAGGATTATTACGTGGACGACAGAAAATACTTCATAAACATTTCCTGTCAACTCAAGCAAGGTGCGCAACGAGCGTCTGCCGCTTTGAGAGTTGAAACTGGTTATAACTGGACTGTACTCTGCCAGACCTGACCGCTTCCTCCGTCACGCTGAACACGTATCTTTTGCCTCACCTACTTCTTCCTGAAGAAGAACGGGTCACCTGCCCACCAACACGGCTGCGGCTCAAGGCACACTCCTCACACTGACAAGGTGCGGCGGCTGTGGGTGAGGCAGCCGCCGCCGCTACCATAGTTTCCCGGGCGACAGGATTTTAACTCGAAATTATACCTTATTCCCCAGTTATACCCTTTCTATACCTTGCATTTTTTACAGTGTGCATACACACTACACGCTTTAGTGAGTAGAAACAATATATCAGAAAATTAACTCTCGAATTACTTAATATATATTGCAACGTTGATGAAAAAAGGCAATAAAAAAGGTCTTCCAGGAATTCTCCTTCCGAGGCAGTTAAATGCGTTTTTTCTGTATTAATTACGATACAATCTTTCGTTATGTTGAAACCTAACAAGTCTTCGCTGGCAGGGAATAGTAACGTTATTGGTTTTTCGAACGGTCTTTTCTTATATTCCTGACCCAAGTCTTCAATATATCTAAAACGATGATGTTATGAGAGTAAATAAAGGCTACACACACAGCGGTTGCTAATGACACACAATTACTTATTGTGTTATGAGCGTTTACTAAATTCTACTATGCCTTGTTACCTCTAGTTTGTAGTTAAGAAAACAAAATCTGTTTTTAATGTTATTTCCCCTGATATTTATATTTCGGTAACAATACACGAAGCTGAAGTCTTTTACTGTACTCTAAAAAATCGTTTGTTTAGAGTTTCTTTTGAATTCTGGATTAGCTCCCGAATGTTTAATCCTCCACCCTCAAAGGTTTATTTATATATTTCTGGTCTTATTCTGCTATAGTCACTCACACGGCACATAACTTTCGAAATTAAAGCTTAATCCTCAGTGTCTCCACCCTTAAAGATTTCAGCAAGGCATTTCCTCAAACATTGTTAAGCCATTCCATTGTCTAGCATACTCACAAATCATCATGTCTTAAGCCACATTCTTGTTGATTCTACTATTTATTTGTGTTGCTATATCAGCAGATTGCAACACTGATGACTCATTGGGTTCTCTCCTTTCACCCCTTCTCTTTTAGGTATGCAAGCCTCATCTCGCTTCAATTCGGTCTACCTGCCCATTATGTAAGTACTCTGCATGTGTTCATATAAATCCTGCTTGAGAGAAGTTCATAATTGCTTTTGAAATCTTACACAACGACTGATTTTGAGTCGTCAATTGTAGTGTTAACGGGAATGGAAATGATTACATTTGATTTCTAAACTCTCACCGATAGACAGACTGATTTATGAGCCAGGCATAACTTTCCATTATAATATTTTTGGTTAGACATCTTGTGAAGTAAATCACTTCCGTCATATTTGGGATTCTACATCGTGTGCGTTTAGTCCTCTCCCTCATCCAAACACTCTTCATACAAGGCCTCGTCAGCCGCTATCTATGTATGAGAAGCAACTACAATCACAGCGCTGATATACGAAGCAAGGAAATACTAACTGAAGGCTATTCGTCTGGTTAGATTTCTTTGTATATTTTACTGTCTGCATTATCTTCCATTCCGCTGCTTTGGTTAATATCTTTTTTTATCATTTCAACTTCTAAGCACGCATATTCCCTTCCAAATTTAAAACTTCTAAGCACGCACGCCCTTCTCATATTTGTATCATTGTTCTAACTTCTAAGCACACGATTGTCATGCTTTTATTTCCTTCTATGGCCACTATACCCTCAAGATACTTTTTTATGTAACATATTATAACAGTTTTCCTAATGCACAAGTTAGCTAGCATCTAAGTTGGCCCACCCCCTTCTCTTTTCTCTTTATTCTCTTACTGTCTTCTTTATAGGAACTGACAACTAAACGGCCTTTTTGTTACTTTTTTTGTTTTTTTGCCCTTGGTCGGTCCTTTGTGATGTAAAAAAAAATATGTTATTCCATTCTTTGTACTGATGAATTCTGAAAGTCGTTGCCTTCCTCAAATTTTTTCTCTCCTGCGACGAGAATACTTGCAACACTCGAGGATCAACCTTTTTACCTTTTAAAATTTCAGCTGATTGTCAAAATATCATTGGCTCAACTTTCTCTTCGTGGATAAGTAACATGTGGGTATTTTTTAATGTATTTTTATGGTGAAATTGTTGGTTTGCCTCATTCTGCGTGCAAGGAATGGAATATGTCAAAACGTATGTATTTTTCTTCTTCTCTATTCATATGTCTCTGCGTTTTACCGCAAAATAAACATTAACGATTCATAAATGCTAAAATTACAATGTTTTCCCTTCTCCTTCCATCACCAAAGGAAACCAACAAACAAAATAAACAATTCTCTTATTTATTATCATTGTTATATTTCGTTTAGACGGACAAGAAGAATATCACGAAAGAGGCGTGCTTGTGCGTGTGTGCTTGTGTGTGTGACTGTGTTTGTGTGTTGCCGTCACTGCCATTTGACACACGGGTACCAATATCAGTACTGGAGTACAACAAGGCTAACCCACTACCTGCCGGGAGCCCGAAGAAGGGACGCAGAAGGTGTAGAAGCACAGATTATCCTTCAGTAGCCTAGCTGAGACGCGTTTTTAACCAAGTGACTGTGAGTGCAATACAAGTCTTAAACGTGTATGAATAGAAAAACTCGGAAGCTATACATGCATTCAGTAGGTGATCCTCTACAAGGTTATGAGGGAGGTTTAGGGCGTAGTCTGCCTCGCCTCTAGTACCCTCCGTATCCGCCGCCGCCGTAGGAAGGCTTAGGGCAGACCGTCTTGTAGCTCTGCTGGGTCTCGGTGACGGTGTGGTACTGGGGCACGTGCTTGGTCTGGTACTGGGTCTGGTACTGGATCTGGGTGGTGGTGACGTACTGGGGCACCACCTGGGTCTTGTACACCGACTGGTACTCAGTCTGGGTGACGTACTGGGTTTTGTACTCGACCTGTGTCTTGTACTGGGTCTTGTACTCGGTCATAGTGACGTACTGGGGCACCACCTGGGTCTTGTACACGGTCTGGTACTGGGTCTGGTACTGCACCTGGGTCTTGTACACGGTCTGGGTGATGTACTCAGGCACGTATTTGGTCTTGTACACGGTTTGGTACTGGGTTTTGTACTGGGTCTGGTAGATGGTGGTGGGGATGACCTGGGTCTTGTAAACAGTCTTGTACACGGGGACCTGCAGGACGAGGAGGAAGAGGAGGAGGAGGAGGACGAGGAGGAGGAGGAGGAGATATAACCATTAATATAATTCCAGCACTCCACACCTAATTCAAAAGATGAATCATGATTCACACACTAATTAGCAGTACGAAATTTTCTCCAGATTATGATATTT
>JACEEZ010003075.1:52500-71926 GCA_016584305.1 Chionoecetes opilio
ACCATTGCTCATGCCGGACCAGTAGCAGGTGTAACCCCCACTGCTAGTCTCGCCACTGCCAGGCCTCCTCGTCTCAGAGAGTCCCACTATATCCACCCTCAGCCTACTGAGCTCGCCCGATAGGAGAGGTAGTCGATGTTGCACATGTAGATACATTTAAAAGCCGGTTTTATAAAACAGGCAACAGTCTCTCGCATGACTATTGAATATGACTCGTTTGTTGTGTATATTTTTCAAGACACTCAAAACTCGTTTCTCACTCTTCAAGACTTCAACTTGTAATTATAGACGAAATGCTGTGGACACGTAGTTCAGAAGAATTTATCATAGAATGCATGCGAGGCCACCCTTGTCTCTGGGACCACAGAGATGATTTGTACACCAAGAAAGCCTTGAAGCAAGTGGCCTATATTGATGTGAGGAATCTTCATGGAATCCATGCACGTGTTTTAGCTTGTTTGGCTCGTCTACGATTGATAATACACATAATTAAGTGTATACCAGCGATAGCCTGCCCTGGCGTCGGAGCCATGTTTGTTTACAGTCGAAGGAACAGCTGACTGGTAGTGCAGGCGAACGATTGTTGTGTGTGACGGCTTGCAGTCAAAAAATTGTTAGCTTTTAGAAAGTTGCTGAAAAAAATAGACGGAAAAAGTGCTAGTGTGACGCCGCCTTAACTCGCTCATGCTCGACACATCCTCCTTGTTTTTGTATTGTATTGTACTTTTTTCCTATAGCTTTGTTTCTTTTGTTTAGAGCAAGGTTAAGGCAGCCCTCAATGAGTGAGCAGATGCAGCATCATGGGCCCCACTATAGAGCTATAAAGGTCCTTTATAGCTCCATGGGTCCCGTGCACAGTCCAGCGTCCACAGCACGGCGGTGACTCTGCCGCGCCACGCGCCGCGCCTCCACCTGCCGCTCCATCCGTGGGCGGCGGAGGAACCGCCGTCCCCCGCGCCATACTCAATCATGGGTGGGTGGGGGCGTTGGTCTGCTGGGCTGGTTCACATTCGACGCCCGGGCCGAGCCTCTCAAGGCCATCCACCACTTCCGCGCCACTCGGAAAGCTAATCGGAAAGTAGGACGAGATTAAGAAAAAGTGAAAAGACACCATAAAAAATGTATGAGGCAACAATCATTGCGATGAAGGCGAGGCTGCGCCGCATGCATCATGACGCCCCCCCCCCCCCCCCCCCCCCCCGCACGACCCTCCACACCTGCCGCTGCTCTGATTATTTATTACTTGTGAATTGTATTCCATAAAGACGTCTTTACTGAGTACTTTACTGAGTACTTTACTGTGTATATATATGACACTTTATTGCCAGCACCAGTTTCATTCATTTTTTTCCTTCAAATTTGAAGCACATTTCGAACTACGGTCTTGAACACGCGCAGAACTTGCAATCGCTACCTATCACTTTCCCGGCAGGGACCTTAGAGCTCATAGGACTGATCTTTGGATAAGGCTGTGACCACACACCTCACACACCCCACCACCTTGCTCAATTTAGGAAAACACAGACTGCTCGCTTTTGTCAATGAAACACCTTAGACTTTTAGAGGCTTCAGTGGGCCTCGACCCCACGACTTGCTGGTTTTCGTCGAGAACGTTATGACTAGGATAGTGGGCAGTGTGTGTTGTTTGTGTTTATTACATATATAATATATATATTATTATATATATATATAATTTATATATATATAATATATATATATATATATATATATATATATATATATATATATATATATATATATATATATATATAATAAATATCATATATATATATATATATATATATATATATATTATATATATATATATATATATATATATATATATATATATATATATATATATATATATATACACACACACACACACACTCGAGTATGTACTGTACGTATACTTCTTTTTATTATATTTCTGTTTATTTGTAATTATATTTGTTATTGACTTATTTTGTACTGTTTTTATTATATGCAGCCAAGATTGGCAAGAGTGCGACCTCTCGAGGCGCGCTGGTTGATTGCTTGGAAACAAATAGAAAGTACAGATAAAAAAAAAAACTGACACGGATGAATGGGGTCGCGTGAAGACAAGGTTAACCGATTACCTAAAGGGCATGACAAGGTGTGGCGGCGGTGACCTTGCCCGTATGGCGCGGGGTCAGCCAGTGTGTTAAGAGCCACCCCTGCAAGCTGGCTGGTGACGGGGCTGACACTGCGCCTGCAGGCACTCACTCCTTAGGTGCGCCTGTGCCTCTCTGCCGTGCGTCACGCGCCTCCAGAAGACAGTCGCTGGGATAGCGGTGGTCCCCGGGCGGCCCTGCGTGGCGACAGGTCTTCATGTAGGAGGTCCAAGTGTTGCCATGGAGCCTCCCCACATCTGAACTTTTATTTTTTATTATTCCTTTTTTTTTTACGAGTGCGGTAAACTCTTTCCTCCACCCTCTTTTTATGGGCATTGTGCAATACTTGTTTTGCCTCGTTTCTGGGGCAGCCGTGTGTCATGACATCAACTTATCGTCTTTCATCTCGCTCAAGGGAACCGATAATCATGCACACCCAGTACCAATGACGCGACGCCGGGCTCCTCCCTGATGCAGGCCAATGGAAGAAAACAGGAGGTGGATCAATGCCTATTACGTTGACTTCATTGTCGTTATCATGATTATTTTGATCACACGTCAACCTTGCTGATGGAGACGACTGCCCGCCACGCATGTGTGACGGTGGTGGCGGTGATGACAGTGACGGATGATCATGCAAGACTACCGGAGATTTTAACAGTAAAGATGGTGCAATGATGACAATGGTGTTATGGTGTTGTAAATGATAGATAGTGACAAAGCCCTCGATGGTGACGGGTTTGTGACACTTGTTGTGGTGGTGACGAGATGATGGTGAAACGATTGGAATGGAGGTGAACGGATTGAGAGGAAGGTTGTGTACATAGTGCCGAGGACTTAGTAGCTCTGAAGGGCATGGCAGTAATGGAGGTGAGAGTGGGGACTGTTATGGTGATGACAAGAACGTAATGATGATGAAAGGAAAAGAATGGCGTTGGCGGTGGCACGGTCCAGATGTAACAAATTGGCAACGACACGAACAGAGGAGAATAAAAAAGGAAAAACTGTATAGATAAGACGCATATAATTAGTATAAAAGTGACGTTGCGCTCATAGACTTAAAACGGATTGAGATGAACAAGGGTGGAAGAAGGGGAGGCAGGGATGGGGTGGGGCAAGGTAGTGGGTGGAGGAGGAGGGGGGGGGGGAAGATGTCGGGGGGACTCAGATTACATGGTTTTAAAGGGACTAAGGGGCTACTACAGGGGTATTGAGTGATTGGTTGTCTCGTGAATACCCGACGGAGAGGTCCTTAAGCTGAGTCCAAGGGCTGGAGGCTGGGACAGATGGGCGTGGCCACCAGTACTCAGTCGCTTGTGTACCTCATCTCATGTCAGGGGAGGCGGTGGCCGAGTGGTTAGCGTCTTGGAGTGGTGAGCTCGATGTCCCGAGTTCGAATTCTGCCGGCCCGGGGGCAACTTTTTCGACCTTCTTTAATGCGGTCGACAAGAGCCTAGCAGGTGAGCAGAAGGTCCCGAGTTCAAGTCCCACCAAGGAGCAACTGTCAAATCCATCGTCGAGTGGCCGAATAAACCCGCATGTACCCTACCTGTTTTTTCGATTGCAAATACAGGTCCCGGGAAATGCCCGCCGATGGGAAAAACTGTGCCGATATCGGGGGACTTTTCCAATTTTACGTCGGGGGGGATTTTCCCAATTGTCGGGGGGACAGTTCTAGTTGATCTTGAAAATTAAAATACCCAATATTTTCTTTTAAAACAAGTTTTTAATTTCATTTTTTTGCTTTTCCAGGGATTTAAATACCAGCAAAAAACTTAAAACTATAAAAAGGTTTTTCAATGGGGGGAAATATACTTGTAAATTTGTAAACCCCCCTTTTCTCCTGACTCCCCCCCCTTTGGAGATTTGCCCTGGCGCAGCATCGAAAGCGGCGAAAGGCAAATCGCAATAGTACGGCCATAGGGGTCTTGGGGGGGGAAAAAAAATCTTCACCTCCCTCCCCTTAATTTCTCTCCTTCTCTCATTCCCCCCTTTCCTCCTCTTTTTTCACCTTTTTCGGGCAAAAATATAGGAACCCACAAAACAATATATATATGGAGTTTCCGGGAAATAATTGAACTATAAAGACTTTGAATGGGAGAAATATAATGAAAAAGTTGTCTACAGCCTCCCCGGGACCCGCCTAAATTGGAGATTAGCCGGAAAAATTTCCTACCCCCCCCCTTCCCCCCCACTGGGAGGCCCCAAACGGGGATGTCCCCCCCCCGGCGTCGTTGCCAAAAAAAAAGAAAAAAGAGTAGCAAAATTTAAAACCGTTATACTTGCAGTTTAAAAGGCAAAAAAACAACGCAAAAAAGGGGGTTAGAATAACAGTCATTTAAAAACTACGGGTTTTTATATCTTCGTGGCACATACAAACCCCAATAGTGATGCTTTTAATTCCCCAAATATGGCGCCTGGGGGAAATTAGTGAAGGTGGCGCCTTTAGTTTTTATCTCGGTAGTAGTCGTTTTTATTTTTTTTAAAAGTTTATTTATTTTAATCATAAAAAAATGCTTGGGGGCGATACCCCAAAAGGGGATTTCCAAAAAAGGGGTCTGGTGTTTGAAATGTATGTGAAATATATATATATATATATTATAATAATATTATATTTATAATATAATAATATTATATATTTTTTTAAACAAAACCCCCCAACACACCCCAACCCCCAATAGAGAGAGAGAGAGAAAAGGGGAGAGAAAGGGAGGAGAGAGAGGGAGAGAGAGAAAAGAGGAAAAGGGGAAAGGAAGAGGGGGAGAGAATAATATATATTTATTATAAATATATTTTAATATCTATTATATATATTTTAAAATTAAAATATTATATATATATATATATTTTTATATATATATATATATATATTATTTTAATATATATATATTATATTATATATATATTATAAAATAACACAAAAACCACACACACCACACACACAAAACAACAAAGATAGAGAGAGAGGGGAGAGGAGAAAGGAACAATAAAAAAAAAAAAATTTTATAATAAATATATATATATAAAATATATAATATATTATATTTTATTAATATATATATAAAATTTTAAAAAATTATATATATAAAATCTAAAATATATATATAAAAAATATATTATATAAAAAACATATATATATATATATATTATATATAAATTTTATATATATATATTATATTAAATATATATATAATATAATTTTTTTTTAAAATTTTATATAAAATAAATATATATCTTTTTTTTTTTTTATATATAAAAATATATAAAAATATAAACCCCACACACACCCCACCACACACCCAGACCCTTTCTGGAAACCCGGTTGGGGAATATCGACCCTAAGCACTTATTATGATGGATCACCTGAATTTTTCTTTTCACCCCAGAATGTCCACCTGAAGAACCGTCCCCCCAGGATTTCCCCCCGGAAAGACCCCCCCCCCGTCCCCCCCACCCCAAAGGGAAAAAATTTTAAAAAAATTTAAAGGAAAAAACCAAATATATCCTTTGTGTTATGAAATCTTCGAAAAATTTGATTTCTAAAATTTCGTAAACCCAAAAAAAAAGACCCAAATTTCCCTATAGACTTAGTGAATATATACTTCGGGCAGTTTTTTTTTTTGGGGCTTTCCACAAAAAAACCTTTCCTTTTCGATCGGGAGATATTGTAAAATTTCCCTCCGGGTTCAAAAGAATCACATTAATTTCCCACGTTTTTAAAAAAGTTTCCGTTTGTTGAAAGCCCCCGGAATAACCTTAGTGGACCCCACACAACAGGGGTTTTGGGGGGGAAGCATGGTTTGGAAGGTATGCGGGGCCGGGGTCCACGACTCCTAGGGAACTTTTTTTTTTTAGCCCACCTATTTTTATTGGGTCTACTTGACGGGGGGGGTCCTGACCCCTTTCCCTTTAAAAACCCATTGCCCTGCCCTCACTTGGAATTTGGGAATGGGACAGGTCTTGCCCCCAAACCTAAAAAAACCGTAAACCCCGGGAAATTACCACTGAAGCCCCCGTAAACCCAGGAACCCCAAACCTTTGAAGACCCGTCCCCCTTCCCAAAAACTGGGGTTTGGAGGGGATTTTCGGGGTTATCCTTTTATGATTACAAAATAAAAAAACAAAAAAAAAAAAAAAAAAAATTTTGCATTTGGGCCCCAATCCTTTATGATAAAAAATTAAAAAAACACCCCCAACCACACCACCCCACACACACACCCACACACAAAACACAAAAACACACACACCCCCCCCCGGGGACAGTCGGGGGTTTACAGCTTTCAGGAAACCAAATCTGTCGCCCGGATTTCACCGATCCCGGCCCCCCACTCTTACCGTGGTTTTTTTCAGGGAAAAATTTACTGCCCCCCTTTGAGCAAGGGGATGGGGGTGTTTTGGTGGGTTGAGGCCCAGAATTCCCCCCAAAGATCGGTATTTATGAGCTCCAAGTCGCCCCGGGAGGGTGAAAATTCCCCGATTGCGGGGCCCGACTCGGTGGACAAGACCATGGGTGAACCATCCCAGTGGGGGGATTTCCCATTGAGTTTAAATTTGGGCGCGGGCCTTTATCCCCCGGGCATTTAGGGGCCCCCGGAGAATAGAAAAAATAGTTTAAAAATAAAAAAAAAAATAGATTTAAAAAAATATATTTAAATAAAAAAACAGTGGGGCTACTATGGATTTATGGACATGAGGTAGGGAAATTTGTAAAGTAATGATTTGGTTGGGGGTTGGGGATTTTTTGGGGTAATGATTTGGTGAGGTATGGATGTGGGGAGAAAGGGGACTGGTGAGGTATGGTTTTGTGAGTAAGAGTGATGAGGATGGGTGTTTTTAGTAATGGTGGTGAGGGGGGTTTTTTGGGGAGAAGGTTAAGGGAGTTGATAAGGTATGGGAGGGTGTGGAATAAGGAGTGGGGGGGTATGGATGTTTTTGAGGAATGAGTGGTGGGGGTCGGGGTTTTTTGAGAAATGGGTGGTGAGTTTTGGACGTCCTTTTTTCTTTTTTTAAATTTGGTTCCTATTCCATGGGAATGGACCCTACCCATAACTTCGTCCGGTTTGTTTACATCGGGGCATTGGGGAAAAGGGTGGGGGGTGCCGCGGGTGGACCTAGGGGGGGAAAAAAACTACGGCGAGGGAAGGGAATTTCGAGTTTTTTTGGGCAAAATTTGATTTTCCCCAGGGCTATATTACTGTGCTCTTTTCCCCGGCTGACAAAACAAAAAGAGAAGCCTGAGGTAATGGCTGATGTGAGAGGTTTCAAACCCAAGAAAACGGGAGGTCAAAACAAAGCCTCGTCAAAAGGTAAGAAAACTGGTAGGTACGAAATTTGTGCCCCCTACCACTTGCTTACTTTTAAGGTGGTGTTTTGCGGGGTGGAAGGCGCTTTTCATTCTACCTGTTCTTCTATGAGTTGGGATATCTGTTAGCGTGGGAAAAATTTGCATTGTAGGTTCATTTGGGGTTTCTTTGTAAGGAAAGTTGCGAGCCAAAGTCATCACTTTGCCTGTTGTCAGGGTTTCATTTTTCCCTGTTTTAATCATTTCCCCCCCTTTATAAAACTACAACTTATATATTCACAAACAGTAAAAAAACCTACCACAAAAACTTGAAGGGAGGATTTTTGGCCCATTTTGCGGAGTAGGGGTAATGCAATTTTTAAGGTTACTGGGGGAGCGGCCCGCTGGGGCCCGCTTGAAAACCCCTATGTTTTTGACGTCACAGCATGGCCCCCCCCCCGGTTTCGTTTTAGGGCCCCAAAAATTTTTTCTCCACTTAAAAGGGCCCCGCATCATCAAAAATACTTTTCACATCGAAAATTCAGCATCACTGCCCTACAAATTTTTGGAGTCTTAAAGGGATTTCCAATCTATCGTTCCCTCAAGTAGACTAAATGGGCCCCATTGGGGTTTTCCCGGGCACACCTGGGTTTTGTATTTTTCATTAGTCCCCAAGCAGGGATGAAGTTGCCACCACTCTACCCGTTTTTCCCCCGCACGAAACAAATACTGCCTGAAAACCTTGGTTACAGATAAGATTTTAATCCTACTAGACACTTTGAAAACCCAAAATAAAAAGGTTATTGACTAACAAAGCGCCGCCACGTCAGCCCCAAAATAGGCGGACTCAAAACGGGACCGAATGCCCCAGGGACGCTCCCACTTGCGAACTCAGTCTCTCCCAAACCCTTTGCCCCTAAACGGGAAAACCTTTGGGTTTATACACGCGCAACACCCACCACCGGGCCCATCGAAACATAACTCTACCCAATCATTTTCCTACACCTAATACTTTTACTGCTCAATACAAGAATTCTTTAATTTTTTTCCGGGTAATAAAAAAAATCAAATCCAATAATGTGCACCCCCCTCACCGTTTCACTTTTTTCTCTATCCCCCTCTTAACTTTTTTATGTTTGCCATAGTCCCAATGTGACCTCTGATGTCTGGCAAAATTTCCCCCCTTTTTGGCATTAAATCAATCAATCAATCAAATCACCCCAACGCAATATTAGCTTTTCAGTTCCACAAAAATCTCAAAATTCGGGTTTGGCACATTATCACTTCATTATTTTCACCCCCTTTTTCAGCCCCTGCCATAGGGCATACCATTCATCCGTCCTATAACACGTTTTTCCCCCCACGCAAAACGTACATCCACGGAGTATCTGTCTCCCGCATTTGTCTTTCGAGGCTAATTAAAACATGATGGGTCGGGGATTCAAGTTTTTTTTTTAACCTTTCTTTTGTTTCACGGGTCACAACGGGTTTTAAAAAGTAAAAAATAAAATGTGCAAACAAAAAAAATCAGGGTTTAAAGGTTAGGTTAGTTTGGGGGTTTAGGTTAGAACGTTAGATTAGGTTATTTTAATTTTTTGTTAGGTTTTTTTTGATGCTTTAACAAACTGGAGCGTTTTTTTTTCCCCCGTCAAAATGTCTAAGAAGGGTATTTTTAGGAAAATTTTTCTCACTTATTCGAATTGCAAAAAACACTTTGGTTTTTCAAAGGAAAAAAACATCTCACCGTGTAACAGTGAAGTCGCCCCCTGCAGTTTAAGTCGAGGGGCCAAATATTAAGAATTATAGCATCACTACTGATTTTTATTTGCCCCTGAAGATGTTAACCCGTAGTTATATTATGACTGTATAATCTACCCCCGTTTCAGCGTTGTTTTATGGGTTTGTATCTGCAAGTTAACTGTGCGCATTTGCTTCTCACGTTTTTTCTTCGCAAGACGAAGACAGCGCTGACCCCCTTTCGGGCGACAGGACAAAAACTTGCCAGATCTTTTAAATTTAATAGAATTTGTTTTCAAGTTGGGAGAGGAAAAATTTTTTTATATCCAAGCATCTTCCGCAGCAATATTAAAATAGGAACTTTTACTTTACCTTAATTTCCCTGAATTTTCCCCCGAGTGGCGACTCAACGGTTGGGTTAAAATACTAAACTGGCGATTTAGGGAGTAGGTATAGTGGGGGTCGCCACCCCCCGGTTTTTTTTTGGGAATTTGTTAATTTTTTAGCCCTTAAAATGACACAATGAAAAACAAAAAAATGACACAGATTTTCCGATAGCCCCTTCTAAATTTTCCCGAAATCAAAGGGTTTTAGAAAGGAAAATATTAAACCCCCACCACCCCGTCTGTACATAACAAAGAAACGAGAACTGGGGACTTCCCCTGTTTTCTACGGTTTGGGAAAGATCACCCTTCAAGCAAAAAAAAAAAAAAAATCCCCATCTGCGAATCTTTTCAACAGTTTAAAACTAAATTTTTACCGGGGGGGGGGCGATATGGCGTACTGGCCTAGTACTCGACGAAAGTGGATTTGGCCTTTTTCCCCGCACCTTTCTGTGTTGAGGGTGGGGGGGACGCAAGAACAAAGAATTTTTAAAATGTCATTAGTTTTTAAGTGTCTTTTAAAATGTCTATTTAAACCAAGGCCCCAAAAAAGGAAGGTTTCGTCAGCAACCTTTCCCCACAAGTTAATCCCTTCCCGGGTTTAGGTTTGGGGGACGGCTGTGCTTTTAAAAACCCCGTCCCACTGTGCCTTTTTTCTGTGCATTTACGTGTATCTTTCGCCACACCCCTGGGGTCATTTTGCCCCCCAAAAGTCCAAAAATTTGCCCACACAAGGGGGTCATTTCGCCCACACTAGGAAATTAGGAGTAGTAGGTTAGGTTATATTTGTTTAAAGTGTCGAGAACCCCCCCCAAACCCCCCCCCCTAGGAGGTTAGGTTTGATTTTTTTTTGGTTTGGTTAGGGTAGGTTTAGATTTTGGGGAGTTTTTTGGTTTGGTTAGGGTTTGGTTAGGGTTTGGTTAGATTTGGGTTAAATTGCATAGGTTTGATTTGGTTAGGTTAGGTTTTTGCTTTGGTTAGATTTGGGTTTGGTTAGGTTATGGTGGGGCAAAGGGCCCCCCGCTAGGGTAGGTTAATTTTTTGGGTTTGGTTAGGGGTTTTTTTTGGTTTGGCAATTTTCTCTAGATATAAGGAAATTACCCTAGATTAGGGGAAATTTTTCCCCCCCCCTACACAAAAACTTTAATTTCGTGTTTCCGAAGCAAATTTGTTCCCCACCCGAAAAAATCCGCATTCTCACAGGCCCCCAAACTTGTTTGGGGGGAAGGGGGGAAATATGGGGAAAAATAGAAATTTACCGTATTTCGCCCAAAAGGTTTTTTGGTACTGGTTCATTCCATTTCTGCCAGAGGGAAAATATAGTTACATGACTCCGTGACAGGCGTGTGGGGGAATTGACTTTAGAGTGGGCGAATTTACTCTTACAGTGGGCGAAATGTCTTGTGGGCGAATTGACGGGGTTTGGGGGAAATGGGCCCGGGAACCACTCCATCCAAAAAACAAGTTTCCTAAACCCGGGGGGCATTTCCCATCCTTTCCTATGGTACCTGGTTTCGTTTTCTACCGAATTTTTTTTCCCTACACAAATGGGAAAACTCGTCGACGGTTTTGGTTGGTTAATTTTGCTTTGATTTATCTTATTTCTCCCCTCCATAAAAAAAGTTTCATAACCACAGTGTGACATTAAACCCCTCCTTGCCTTTATGGTACCTGGTACTTTAAGTCTAAACCGAAAAGCTCGCCCCCCCACAAAACGGGAAAAAACCCCCGACGGTAATGGTTATGTTAGGTTACCGTTTGGTAAACCCAAGGGTTACCAAAATGTGGGGAAAAATTTGGGGTTTTAATTCCCCGGGTGTGATTAGCTAGATTGGCAAGTTGGGAAAAACCCGGTTGGCTTTATTTAGCTTCATTTAGTCATTCATGTGCTCCACCGGATGAGGGGAAACTGTTTTGGGGAAAACATAATTGGAAGAGTACAAAAAAATTTACAAATGGGCAAGGTAATTTTTGTGAGGAAACAAGGCAGATTTAAAACTGGGAAAGGTTTTTGTTTTTGGGTCAGATCTTAGATATGCAATGAAATTTAAGGGCAATGTTAGCAAAAAAAACAAGAAGATGTATGCCCAAATTTATGGGTTTTTGAGGGAAAAACATAGATAAATATCCAGATGAACACCGAATCACTTTGGGGACGAAAAATATTTTTTTCTGGGGGTTTTGAAAGAAACTGCTAACCGTTTCTGTCGCAAAATTTTTCATTATTTTTTTTTTTTTTTTCAAAAGGGCAAAAAAAAAAAAAAGGAAAACCCAAAAACCTAACCATACCTAAACCCATACCTAATCTTACCTAAACCCAACTTTACCTAACTAAAAAAAAAAAAAAAAAAAAAAAAAAAAATAACCTTTTCCAAAAAAAAATTTTCATTAAAAATTTAAAAAAAAATAAAAATTGCGAAAGAAACCCTTTGCAGATTCATTCAAAACACATAAAAAAACACACCAGAAAAAAAATAGTTTTGTCCACCCAAAATGAGTTCGGTTTTATTTTGGATAATACCAAAGCAAAAGACAGAGTAGACTGGGAGGGAATGTGGGAGTATTTAAGGGTTAAAAAAGTGTGTATGGAGTGGGGAAAAAATGTATAAAATATTATTTTATTAATAAAAGTTTTACCTGTGATTAGAAAACCTAAACCCAACTGACCTTTAACCCAACCTAAGGTAACCTTTAAAAAACCAACCGTCGGCGAGTTTTTTCCCCATTTTTGGGGTAGGGGCCCAAACATTTCGGGAGACGAGAGTACCAGGGACCATGAGGCAAGGATTGGGGAAAGTCCCCCGTGGTTTTGCAATTTTTTATGGATGGGTAATAAGGGTAAATCAAAAACAAAATCTAAACCCAACCATTACCGTCGGGAGGGTTTTTCCCCATTTGTGTAGGGATTTTAAAAAAAAAACGGTAGACGACAGGAAAAGGTAACCCTGAGGCAAGGATGGGTAATGTCCACCGTTTGGGTTTGAACTTGTTTATGGATTTGGGGTAATAAGATAAATCAAAGGGAAAGGTTGGTTTAGTTGGTGTTTGACTCCCAAAAGTATTCATTGGCTCGTCAAGAACAAATTTAAAATATGATGACCCTACTTATTTTTGAGGGAAAGGGAACAAAAAAGGGAAATCAATTAATAAAGTATTTTAATTTCTATCAAAACCAGAATATTACAAAACCCACAAAGTAAGAAAAAAAGAAAGATGAAAATAATTCACGTTGTTTTTGGGGGAAATTTAATTCCAGGTGCTATATTTCCGTGCCCCGCTGACAAAATAGAGAAGACCCGAGGTGATGGTTGATGGGGCAAAGGCTTTTTAAACCAGGGAAAAAAAGTCACAGCAGAGTTCATTAAGAAAATAAGCAAGTGGTAGGGACACATTTCGTACAACCCGTTTCTTACCTTTTTACAAAGGGCCCGTTTTGGGCTCTGTTTTTTGGTTTAGGGAAACCTCGCACATCGCCATTTCCTCCGGGGTTCTCTTTTTGTGTTGTCAGCGAGAAAAAGGGGCCCCAGTAATATAGCACCCGGAATATCAAAAATTTCCCCCAAAAAAAATCGAAATTCTTCCATCGCCGTAGTTTTTCCCCTTTGGGAGGTCCACCCGCGGCGACCCCCACTTATCCCCACCCAAGCACCGATGTAAAAAAAAACCCTGACGTAGTTTGTCTGGGGGCCCCTTCTGTCTTTTATTTATGGAAACAGTGGTTCCCAAACCCTTTTTTCGTTTTTTCCCCCCTTTCCCCCTTTTTCAAAAATCCGGATTTCCCACCTTCATGTGGTGAAAAAAAAAAAAAGAGCCAAAAAAACAAATTACTTGCTTAAAAAACAAGTACTATTTTAATTTTATCTTAATAAAAAGGCACATCCTCTCTATGTATATACACTTAAAGAAAAAAGAAACACTAGCTGAAATTGAAATCAGAGATTTTTTTCTGTCGACTAAAGTAACCCTAGATAACAGTAAAGTCGCCACCTTTCAAATGATGTCCCAGGCGCCAAATATTAGAATTAAAAGGGTCATTACTGATTTTTATGTGCCACTGAGATGATACACAGTAGTTTTTTTTAAAATGACTGTTAATCTACCCTGTTTCAGCGTTGTTTTATGCTTTGTATCTGCAAGTATAGAGGTTTCAAATTTCCACGCATTTTTTTTTTCGGGCGGGCGACGAAGCGGTAAGACACTCAGTAAAAAAAACCCCTAGGGTGGGCCCACTCTAGATACTGTTTGGGAAACCACTTTTTAAAATTTTTTTTTCATTTTCATTTTTTTAGCCATAATATGAACGATGAAGACACAAAATGGGAAAAAGACTCTTCAGAAGCCCCCCTTTTAACTTTCCTGAAAAACATGGGGTATAGGGAAAAAAAACTATTTAAAGCCACCGCCCACGTCTGTAAACAGAAAAAAAAAATTTTTCCCGGCGACTTAAAATGTTATCTACGGTAGTTTAAATTTTGATGTCCCTCGGAAAAATTTTCCCCCCTTTGAATCCCGAAATTTCCCCCCGGGGGAAGTTTCCCCCGGTTGGGGGAAAACTTTTGTAGATAGTTGGCAAAACCCCCGTTGACCACCCTTCCCCCCTTACAAATTTTTGGTGGTTTACTGGCATCTGTAACATTAATGGCCAGAAAATCGGAAAAATAATATATTGGGGGTCTTCGAAAATGTGCTTGGGGGTGAAAAAGGGGGATGTAGTAATGTATCTACAGGTGGGAAGGAACTACCACGTGTACGTAAAGGGGCTACCGGGTTTTAGGTTTTCCTTTTTGTTCTTGACTCAAGGGTTGTGGGCACCGGGCGGGAGGTCACGCCCCTCCCCGTTAACCCGGGCCTTTTTCACCGCCCCCTCCACCCCACTTTGAAGTAGTGCCCCAAATTATTCCCCTTTTTAAAATCAAATTTAAAAATACCCCACATTCATCAAACCCCAACCCCTTTTAGCCGACAATCACATATTTTAATATATGGGAGGAGAGGATGGGGCGGTTTTAGAAAGATATATTTAATTTTCCCCCAAAATTTCCCCCCACATCCCCCTTGGCGTGATTTTTCTTCTTCTTGTGACCTCTACGCTTATAGGGCATCACTTGGCTGATTTTTACTAGAGAGGGGCCAGTAAGATACTTTTAAGCCCCCTATTTCAAAAGGGAAAAAATCCTTTTAATTTCTAATTATTTAAACCCGCCCAAAATAAGAAAAATCCCCTTTTAAATAATAGAAAAAAAGCCTTTTATAGTAAAAAAAGAAACGGTAGGCAGGACAGTCCACGGCATGATGCGCGTCAACTTGTTTTAAGTTTTAGAAATGCCCCCCTTTGAAACGCTAGACCTGCCCCGAGCATGGGCTTCGTCTGGGTTGGGGATAGACTCTTCATAGTCTTCCATAGAAGACAGTTCCATAAACCCTTTACTCTTCCTTTACATCTATTCAAAATGGAACTGTCGCCGAGAATTTCCGCGCCGGCGAGCGTTCCACTGTCGGTGACAGTTCTCGTTTGATGCTTCGGCGACAGTTCCTATCGGCGACAGTTCCATAAACCCGACTACAAGTGCGGCGGAGGAAACACCAGGTGGCAGCATAGGCCTGACTGAGGATCTGAACATCACAGAAAACGGGATCTTCACCTAAGACCACAGGTGTCACTATAAAAATCCAGCCTGCGCCACTAACGGGCGACGGCCAACCATCACGACCAAAGACCCTACACGCAAGATAGGAAAGCAGGTGTTTCGGAGTGTGCTGTCCATTGGGTGAAGTGTTTGGACAGCCGCTAGGTGGCAGCACCGGCGCTCGTTGTTTTGTTGTAGATATATTAGTTGTCAGTTATATGTGACGTACGTCTTCCTGGTGTAGTGGGTAGCGCTCCTAGCTGCGGCGATGCGGGCCCGGGTTCAAGTCCCACCTAGTATGACTGTATTTCAGTATATAATATTTTCATGTCTGATTGTGTATGTGTTGTGTGTGTGTGTATGCTAAAAATGCATAGAACATTAATCTTGATTGATGTCAGGGGAGGTAATAATTGGATTTAAATACGTCTAAATCAACAGTTACATTGGACGACAACAGATGGCGCTCGTGTTAGACATCACAAATTATGCTTAGGTTAGGGCCTCAGCTTTCCTATCTTGCGTGTAGGGTCTTTGATCACGACCCTCCAGAATGTGCAGGGCCAACCACCTGAGCCTTCAAGGAAAAATAATAATAGCCTACAGGCGCTATAGGCTCCAACGTAAAAAAACAAAAAACAAAAAAACATAGTGCCGAGGACTTAGTAGCTATGAAGGGCATGACAGAGTGATGGAGGGGAGAGTGGTGACTGTTATGGTGATGACAAGAACGTAATGATGATGACAGGAAGGGAATGGCGTCGACGGTGACATGGTCCCGAATGGAATAACAAATTGGCAACGACACGAGCAGAAGAAAAGATAATAGAAAAAGGGAAAAACGGATTGAGGTGAACAAGGGTGGAGGAAGGCGGGGCGGGAAAAGCGGGGACGGGGTAGTGGATGTGGACGAGGGGGAGGAGGTGTGGGTGGGCCTCAGATTACAGTTTCAAAGGGCTAAAGGGCTACTTCAGAGCTATTGAGTGATTGGTTATCTTGTTTATACCCGACGTTGAGTCCAAGGGCTGGAGGCTGGGAGTGAAGGGCGTGGCCAGCAGTACTCAGTCGCTTGTGTACCTCATGTGGATAACCTCGATCTATATTATTGTTTCTTTCCCTCCTAAGACGTCCTTGTGGACATCATTCTCTCCCTCGTCGCCTCTCATTGTTTACCGCCCATACCTGTCTGAGAGTCGCCTCGTCATCCCCTGCGCAGGAGTCTTAACGGGCAACCAATGTAGGTCAACAGTCATCAACCTTCTTCGTGGAATGGGTAACAGAAAAATGGGCGCGTGGTGTTATCATTCAGGCAAGACGAAGGAGGGAGGAAGGGAACTTGTCTCACACGGTTTACCAGGTGTTTAATGTGTGTGGGGGTGACAGGGCGATGCAAAGACCTAGTGGGCGGCACTTGCACGGGGACGCCCACCTCTATATATACGGGCGTGATGCGAAAACAAGGTAATTGGAGAAAGAGGACCCTCGATGGCAGCCAACCTCGACCAGACAATTGTACTCATCGGTAACGCTTGTGCACTGCTGTACACCCCCCCCCCTCCTCCCCCTCGCTCGTTCTTCCTTGTGCTCATCACGTTTTCATGCTCGCCAGTTTTTTCACGTTCCTCCGTCTCTGTCAGAACGTTATCTCGTGCTCTTCCTTAAAGCAGTAATAAGATAATCAATGATGAAAACCACAGATGTCAAAGCGAAACTCATATATATATATATATAGATATCTATATATATAATGATATATATATAGTATTATATAGTATAATAAGGCATATATTATATATATAGATTATAGTAAATATAATATAATATTAAGATATTATATATATATAATATAGAATATAATTATATATATATATAATATATTATATATATATATATATATATATATAATATATATATATATATATAGATATATATATATTAATATATATTATATATATATTATATATATGTATCTTTTTTATTATGATCTTTTATGATTATTACGTTGGAGCCTATAGCGACTCGTTCGTGTAAGACTATTCTTCTTTATCCTTGAGGGTCTCAAGTGGTTGGCCCTGCACATTCTTGAGGGCTTGTGGATGGTTGGGCCTTCGCCCGTGGTGGCGGCAGGCTGGAATTTTTTATTAGTGACACCTGTGATGGGTTATTTGATGGTTTTTGAATTAGGCTCGATGCGCACCTGGTGCCTTCCGCCCCACGTGTTTGTCGTAGTCGAAAAGTGAGGTTCATGCAGCATGTGGGTATCTTCGGCCACTCGACTATGGAAGAAATTGTAGGTTAGTATTATTATTTATTGTTTCGTGTGAGTTTCGACAGGGATGCTTGCAGCCTATGTTGATCTCAAGAAGGCGTTTGACTCAGTGCATCGTGAGTCACTCTGGGATCTTCTGCGACTTCGAGGGATTCCTGCAAGGACTATGGTTTGATAACTGGTCTGCATTCTGGGACTGAGAGTACTGTGAAGTGTAGGGCAGGGTGTATCCAGCTTCTTTCCTGTGAATACAGGAGTGAGGCAAGGGTGCGTCCTTGCCCCATCACTTTTCAACGCTTGTATGGACTGGGTATTGGACAAGGTTGTAGATCAAAGTGATTGTGGAGCATCCGTCGGCAACACCAAGATCACTGATCTTGTTTTTGCCGATGATGCAGTAATCTTTGCTGAGTCGCTGGAGGTCCTGGTGATGGCTCTCGAGGCGCTGCACGAGGAGGCAAAGCCTTTGGGACTTGAGGTCTCCTGGCTCAAGACCAAGGTCAGGTGTTTGGAGACTTACTAGATGAAGCAGTACAGTCTGTTCATGCGTGTGGCGAGAATGTTGAGATCTTGGAAAGTTTACATACCTTGGTAGCGCAGTCCATAATGACGGCGGGTCACGTCAAGAAGTCTTACGGCGGATTGGCATAGCCCACGGTGTTATGGACTCGCTCAGCGGGAGTATTTGGCGTTGTCGGTACCTGTGCATAAGGACAAAAATCCGGATCTTCAAGTCGCTTGTGATCCCTGTCTTACTCTATGGTTGTGAGACATGGACACTAAATAGTGACTTGAAGAGACGAATCAATAATGCCTTTGGTAATAAGTGTCTTCGCAGAAATCATGGGGTATCGCTGGGATGATTACGTGTCAAATCAGCGATTGCACCGTGAGACTGAATCGAGGCTATTACCTGCATAGTCCGTCAGCGCCAACTTCGGCTATATGGGCATGTGGCACGCTACCCTGAAACCGATCCTTCCCATCGGGTTGTATCTGTAAGAGACAATCCTGCGTGGAGGAGGCCAAGGGGGTGCCCACAAGGCTCGTGGCTGGGGCAAGTTGATGTTTCTTGTCGAGAGCTGCTTGGTATGGGAAAGGAGCCTGCAGGGGGCTCGCGCCTGGTGACCCCGGGAGTGGCGTCGTAGGGTGGGCGAGGCGACGCGCCCCCCGGCGTATGCCCCCAATGATTGATTGATTATTATTTATGTAACAAAAGAAAAAAGAAAATAGGGACACCTATGCTCCTCAGGTTGATGGCTCTCTCTCAATTCCACATCAACAAGCCTGTCTCTGAGGACACCACATTACATTATGTTTGCTCAGGACAAATGTCTTCCTTATGATCTTTTGTCCAAACCTTCTTAGCCTATATACAACTATGATGACTTTGTCAAGACTAAGGTTCACACGTTCCAACAAATACACCAACGTATCCAACAATCACTTGCTCTCTCTAAAGCTGATATGCTCCTATATCACAATAAGTCAGCTTCCACATTTACACTTGACGTAGATGACATTGTGTATTCCCTTGTTGCAATCAAACACTCCAAATTAGACCCTAAGTTTGACGGCCCCTTCCGGTTCGTAGCTCAGGAACATGGGAATAAGGTTCAGTTGCTTCACTTAACTAACGGCACTAGGAAAGTTGCCCACCTTGATTCTCTTAAGAAAGTTTCCACAGGCCTTAACTGTGAGGACCCTAACCTCGTTCCTGCTGAATCTCACCTCCCTCAATCACAGCCTCAACCAGCCACTTCTACTACTCCTTCACCAGCTCCTCAATCCTCTGGCCATCGTTATTTCCTCCGTAGTAGTGAGAAGTAACTCCTTCCGTTTCTCTCTTTTCCATGTACCTTATGATGTAATTTTGTACATAGGATTGTATTGTCTCAATATTTTTTTTCTCGTATCATAGTCTGTGTACCATGCCGGTACCTTCCACGATTTATGTTTTCCACTTAGTGTTACGAGTACGTATCCTTTCTGTT
>JACEEZ010003076.1:2500-31495 GCA_016584305.1 Chionoecetes opilio
TTTACCAGTAACTAAATTGTACCCTTCTTCCTCCTCCCTTCTCCCCTCTTTCTCTCCCTCTTTTTCCTATGTTTTCTCCTCCCCTTGCCCCCCTTCCTTCTCCTTTCTTAACTTTCTTCACTTTTTTCCCTCTTCCTTCAACCCTTCCCCAAAATCTCCTTTCCTCTCGCTTAAAAATTTGTTTTTTTTCTCCTCCCTTTCCTAACACTCCCTTTTTTTCTTTTTGACTTTAAAGGGGAGGGTTTAACGCGATGCAATTTGAGAATAAATCCCAAGGTGTTACTTGCTCAAAAAAACATGTGAACTTTCTTCCTTCTATCTATTTTTTCTTCTCTTTTCTCTCTTTCATTTTCCTTTCTCTTTTCCTTCCCCTTCATTCTGCAACTTGGTGAGAAAAAAATTGAGAAAAGAAAATAATAAATTTCCAATTAAAAATTTGTTAAAGGCAGGAGAGAGAAAAATTTAAAAAAAAAAAAAAAAAGGGAAAAAAAAGAAGAAAGAGAAGAAAAGGAAGAAAGAAGGGAAGAGAGGAAAAGGGAGAGAAAGAAGGGAGAGGGGGAAAATTTTTCGGGGGTTTGGGGAGCGTGAGGGAAAAAAAAAATGGGTGGAAATTTTTTTGGGGGGGGGGAGGGGAAAAAACAAAAAGGGAAAACCCTTATAAACATTTAGCAAACCCATTGCACGTAACTAACCCTTTTGTACTACCTGATCACGTACCATCACCTTCTCAACCTATTTGTAATCCCATACGTTTTGCTATGTTTACTACCTCGCAGCACATGCCACAACCTTCTGGTCGTACATTTCTTAACTTTCTGCACGGTACTTGCACAGTCTCCGTTGCAGAAACCTTGCCACGGAAACCCTTTGCCCTGTGTCATTGCAAAAAGAAAGAAGATGGATTATGTTTACGCCCTTATCCATAACCACGCCTTTACCTTTCTTTAATGCACATAGACACAGTGAAAATCAACAGATAGTCCATTTGAGAATTAAATGACCTAAAAGTATGTTGATCTTAATAAGCAGTGGATGAACAAAGATAGAATTGCATCTTTAACGATACTTATTATACTTCTCATCTTTCTTTTATCAATGTATATACATTACAACATATAACTTATTATTAAAGCATGTCAAAGTGGGCTAGGTGGAGAAAAATATTGCAAGAAAGAGAATATAAAATTCAGTCACTATAAAGGCATTTGTTCTTAGTCAGCAGTCAGTCACATAATCTTCCATTTATTCATAAAAACACTCATTATCTACACTATTATTATACCATTAAGCTAGACACACGCAACTTCTCATATTGTTCAAAGATAGGAAATTTGGTAAATTTCCAGATAAACCACCGAACTTCCGTTGAGGACGAAACAATTTTTTGGGTGAGTTTGATGTGTTTTGAATTAATCTAACCGTTTCTGTCACAATTTTTTTTTTTTTGTGTGTGATTTGCAACAAAAATTACAAAAAATACAAATTGAAACCTAACTGAACCTATACCAAAACCTAACCTATTATATACCAACCTAACCTTTACCTATCTTTGCGACAGAAACGGCTAGCAGATTAATTTAAAGCACATCAGAACTCACCAAAAAGATTAGTTTCGTCCACCAAAGTAAATTCGGTGTTCATCTGGAGTAATACCTGAAAGTCATATAATCTTGTACCTCATATTTTTACTAAGCACTGACAGCTACAAAAGGTAGATTACGATAATTGAATAGGATGTATATACAAATTAACACAACTAATGCACGGGTCATATCCTTTCCCTCCATGAGAACGCTTATGGCAGGGTTAAGGGCACCAATCAGCTGCCCCGTAGAAGGGGGAGCAGGTAGGGTGCGTGGCTTCGAGCTGAGATTACTATAATCAATATTTCTATAGTCTCAAAGTTGTTTTTGGTCTTTATATCAAGTTTCAGTTCAAAACAATTGACGCTAATATGTCTGGTGGTATAGAAAACCAATTATTTGTCACGGGTGACACACTCTTTTATAGCCACTGATCTATACATTGCTTAACATATCATTCTGGATATTAGTTCCAATAAAAATATAAAAAAATAGAAAAGATATGAAATTAATAAAGGCATGTATGTACATTCTTTTAAACAACAGTCCCAGCCCTATGAAATAACTATTGGCCCCCCTGCTTCCTTCTTCTTTGTCTTGGATGTTACTTGAAGATGATCTCTCGAAAGGCTTAGAGACTGCAGCCTGAAAATCGTAATGAATTATAAATGCGTATGCCATGAAAAATATCGATGCGAAAAAGATTAAAAAATGTTCACTACATAATGTACTACTCTCTCCTGAGAGAGCGAGCAAGGGAGCGAGAGCGAGCGAGAAGGGGAGAGGGGGCGAGAGGGAGGGAGAGGAGAGAGGGAGAGGGGAGGAAAGGGGGAAGGGGGAGAGGGAGAGGGGGAGGAGAGGGAGAGGGAAAGGGGGAGTGGGAGAGGGAGAGGGAGAGGGGGAAGGGAGAGGGAGAGGGAGGGGAGAGGGAGAGGGAGAGGGAGAGGGAGAGGGAGAGGGAGAGGGGAGGGGAGAGGGGGGGGAGGGAGAAAGGGGGAGGGAGAGGAGAGGGAGAGGGAGAGGGAGAGGGGAGGGAGAGGGAGAGGGGGGGGGAGGGAGAGGGAGAGGGAAGGAGGGGAGAGGGAGAGGGGGAGGGGGGAGAGGGAGAGGAGAGGGAGAGGGGAGAGGGAGAGGGAGAGGAGAGAGAGCGAGAGCGAGAGCGAGAGGGCGAGAGCGAGAGGAGCAGGCGAGAGCGAGAGCGAGAGGAGAAGCGAGAGCGAGGGGAAGCGGAGAGCGAGAGCGAGAGCAACGAGGAGAGCGAAGGAGAGAGAGGGGGAGAGGGAGAGCCCAGAAAGGGGTAGGGTTAAAAAGAGGGAAGGGAGAAAAAGGGGAAAATAAAAAAAAGGAGAAAAAAGATAAAACAAGGAGGGTGAGGCCAAAGGAGGCGGGGAGGGAAACAAAGAGGGGAGGGAAGCAGAGGAGAAAGTGGGGGAAGGATTCCTCTTTAGCGGCCATGGTTCTGTACAAAGTTTTTCAAAGGTCAGAAAACCCCCTCCCCATAAAATCCTGATATTTCTAACCGTCTATTAACTCCGACTTTTCTTGAAAATTCCTTGAAAAATTAAGGGTATGAAGGGAAGCAGTTAAAATGTAGGCTGCTTAACATTTTCAAAGGTTAGTAGTTGCACATTAACAATACAGTGTCTAGTTATTTCTTCGGAACTTTTTGGGGGAACCCATGAAAACGAATTTGGGGTATAATAAAGCATTATTAATAAACCCTAGTTATTGGCCATTATCATAGGCGCTTCAAAGCCCCACACGAATACGAGACAAAATTATTATAACCCTTGTCACAAGAAGAGATAGTAATGAATCATATGAATAAATCAGCATGCACAAACATTATATATATATATATATATATATATATATATAATATATATTTTATATATATATATATATAATAAAGATATAGAAGATAGCCAGCGGGGGTAGAAACATCTTGATTGTTTATTTGGTACGTTTCGGCTATACATAAGCCATCATCAGCCTCAAATCGGATAAAAACATTTTGTTAAAAATGAAAATATACAAATTATAAATGATGTGCGCATTTAAAATGCCTAACCTAAAATAAAAATTAATAATTATATAACAGGAATAAAAATACTACACCTACCAATCAACATAGCAGTGGAGTGTGGGATTCCCACATGGTTTAAAAGCACACAAGCGGGGTTGAAGTGCCCTGTGCGCAAAGGGATGGTTTGTGGTGGTGGGTGAGGAGGCTCTCACATATCCATCGGGTGGAGTCGTGGGAGCTTGTGTGTAAAATATTGAAGTCTTGGTTTGTTATTGGGTGGCCTGAGGCTTCGGAATGATCCCGAATGGCTGAAAATGGTGGTTTGGACACGGGTTTGCCAGTCCTGTGAGACAATCCCCGTGCTCCGCGATCCTAGTGGTGAGGTGGCGTTTGGTCTGCCCAATATAAGCAGCGTTACAGCTACTGCACTTAAATTGGTACACCACTGAGGAACGCAGGGCATCAGGGATTCTCTCCTTGAGTTTAAAACAGTGTGATAACGTAAAAGGGGGCTTGAACACTACTCTAAGCGAGACTTGTGGATAACATTGCCGAAGCAGGAGTTGAGCTTTGTTTCGGATGGAAAAAGATTTGTTACCTATGAAGGGAATTATAAAATACACAACGGCTTTATGAGCGGTATGTATTAGGGGAGGGGGTGAGTGTAGTTTATTTAACTGTTTACCAATATACGTGTTAATGAACTGCAGGGGATAACCATTTAGTTTAAGAGTGTGTCTCAAGTACTCTAATTCTAAGTGAAAATTGGTGTATGAAGAGCAAATATTGTACGCCCTAGTAACCAGCGTGAGGATCAGATTTTTCTTCAATTGGGCGGGAATGTTGGAATAAAATTTTGTTGTTAGTCCTGTGAATGTGGGTTTTCTGTAAATGGTAGTGCTGAATGAATTACCCGATTTTGTAATGTCAATATCTAAAAATGGTAATTTATTATTATGTTCAGTCTCAAAAGTGAATTGAATATTGGGGTGTTTGGAATTCAGGTAGTCGTGAAACAAGGGTACATGGTTTGGTGATTTGAAAATTGCAAAGGTATCATCGACATGCGTCTGTACATGAGGGGTTTGAATTCAGCTGGGCATTCACTTAGCCAGGTACTCTCGTGGAATGAAAGAAATGCATTAGCAAGGGTTGGACCTAATGGGTTTCCCATGGCAACGCCATCTACTTGTTTAAAACAAATGTCATTGAAAATAAAAAGAGAATCTTTAACAGCTAAGGTAAGTAATTTATGGAATGACTTTTTATTGAAACCATGTGTGTGTTCATTGTTTTGGAAGATTTGTTTTGTGCAAATATCTATGGTCTCGCTCAGAGGTATGTTTGTAAAAAGGGATTTCACATCGAATGATGCAAGGGTATAATTATCAAAACATTTTGTTACATATTTCTTTAGCAAATGAGAAACTGGTGCTAGTATTGGTACAATAAATTTGGCTAGCTTGTAATTGAAGGTGCCCAGTGCCGACAAGATAGGGCGAAGTGGAATGTTGGGTTTATGTACTTTAGGGAGGCCGTATAATACACCAGGTTGAGAACCGGAGACATATAGATTAGAATATAAGGTTTCATCTATTATTTTATCAGACTTGAGTTTCCTGAGGAAATGATTTAATCTATCTTCATGTTTAAGGAGTGTTGGGAATACATCATCGGAAACTTTAGTACATTTGGAGGCGTCGTCTAGTATGTTGTTCATTTTCTTTACATATTCAGTCTTATCAAGGAGGACTATACCATTTCCCTTATCGGGTTTAGCCATGACAATGGAGTCGTCTGCTCTGAGTGATTTTAAAGCTTCGAATTGCTCGGGGTTCAGGGACGTGTCAAAGGTTCCTTGAGAGTACCAACTAGTATGTGCTAAGTTTTTCAGCGTATTTTTTATATATTCAAAAGATTTACCTTTATGTTGAAAAAATTTATGACTAGAGATATTTTTAAACAATTGTTCAAAGGAGAGAAAATGGGGTAAAAACTTGGGTTTGTTAAAAGATAAGGCAAAATTTAGTCCTTTTGCGAGTAAGGATTTTTCTATATCATTGAGTATACGTGATGAGTGGTTGAATATAACATTGTTTGCAGGACTACCATCTGGATCACAAAAACCTATGTTCCGTAATTCCGTAAGTTTTTACCCCATTTTCTCTCCTCTGAACAATTGTTTAAAAATATCTCTATTCATAAAATTTTTCCACATAAAGGTAAATCTTTTGAATATATAAAAAATACGCTGAAAAACTTAGCACATACTAGTTGGTACTCTCAAGGAACCTTTGACACGTCCCTGAACCCCGAGCAATTCGAAGCTTTAAAATCACTCAGAGCAGACGACTCCATTGTCATGGCTAAACCCGATAAGGGAAATGGTATAGTCCTCCTTGATAAGACTGAATATGTAAAGAAAATGAACAACATACTAGACGACGCCTCCAAATGTACTAAAGTTTCCGATGATGTATTCCCAACACTCCTTAAACATGAAGATAGATTAAATCATTTCCTCAGGAAACTCAAGTCTGATAAAATAATAGATGAAACCTTATATTCTAATCTATATGTCTCCGGTTCTCAACCTGGTGTATTATACGGCCTCCCTAAAGTACATAAACCCAACATTCCACTTCGCCCTATCTTGTCGGCACTGGGCACCTTCAATTACAAGCTAGCCAAATTTATTGTACCAATACTATCACCAGTTACATCTAATATATATACAGTTAAGGATTCTTTCTCATTTGCTAAAGAAATATGTAACAAAAATTTTTGATAATTGTACCCTTGCATCATTCGATGTGAAATCCCTTTTTACAAACATACCTCTGAGCGAGACCATAGATATTTGCACAAAACAAATCTTCCAAAACAATGAACACACACATGGTTTCAATAAAAAGTCATTCCATAAATTACTTACCTTAGCTGTTAAAGATTCTCTTTTTATTTTCAATGACATTTGTTTTAAACAAGTAGATGGCGTTGCCATGGGAAACCCATTAGGTCCAACCCTTGCTAATGCATTTCTTTCATTCCACGAGAGCACCTGGCTAAGTGAATGCCCAGCTGAATTCAAACCCCTCATGTACAGACGCTATGTCGATGATACCTTTGCAATTTTCAAATCACCAAACCATGTACCCTTGTTTCACGACTACCTGAATTCCAAACACCCCAATATTCAATTCACTTTTGAGACTGAACATAATAATAAATTACCATTTTTAGATATTGACATTACAAAATCGGGTAATTCATTCAGCACTACCATTTACAGAAAACCCACATTCACAGGACTAACAACAAAATTTAATTCCAACATTCCCGCCCAATTGAAGAAAAATCTGATCCTCACGCTGGTTACTAGGGCGTACAATATTTGCTCTTCATACACCAATTTTCACTTAGAATTAGAGTACTTGAGACACACTCTTTAACTAAATGGGTATCCCCTGCAGTTCATTAACACGTATATTGGTAAACAGTTAAATAAACTACACTCACCCCCTCCCCTAATACATACCGCTCATAAAGCCGTTGTGTATTTTATAATTCCCTTCATAGGTAACAAATCTTTTTCCATCCGAAACAAAGCTCAACTCCTGCTTCGGCAATGTTATCCACAAGTCTCGCTTAGAGTAGTGTTCAAGCCCCCTTTTACGTTATCACACAGTTTTAAACTCAAGGAGAGAATCCCTGATGCCCTGCGTTCCTCAGTGGTGTACCAATTTAAGTGCAGTAGCTGTAACGCTGCTTATATTGGGCAGACCAAACGCCACCTCACCACTAGGATCGCGGAGCATCGGGGATTGTCTCACAGGACTGGCAAACCCGTGTCCAAACCACCATTTTCAGCCATTCGGGATCATTCCGAAGCCTCAGGCCACCCAATAACAAACCAAGACTTCAATATTTTACACACAAGCTCCCACGACTCCACCCGATGGATATGTGAGAGCCTCCTCACCCACCACCACAAACCATCCCTTTGCGCACAGGGCACTTCAACCCCGCTTGTGTGCTTTTAAACCATGTGGGAATCCCACACTCCACTGCTATGTTGATTGGTAGGTGTAGTATTTTTATTCCTGTTATATAATTATTAATTTTTATTTTAGGTTAGGCATTTTAAATGCGCACATCATTTTATAATTTGTATATTTTCATTTTTAACAAAATGTTGTATCCGATTTGAGGCTGATGATGGCTTATGTATAGCCGAAACGTACCAAATAAACAATCAAGATGTTTCTACCCGCGCTGGTTTATATCTTCATTATAAGATCTCGCTTCCCTCATGGAGAAAATATTGCCTCTATTATATATATATTGTTACTAAAAGTTACTAACCTAACTTCACTATAACCCCTAAAAGTTACTAACCTAACCTCACTATAACCCCTAAAAGTTACTAACCTAACTTCACTATAACCCCTAACAGTTACTAACCTAACCTCACTATAACCCCTAAAAGTTACTAACCTAACCTCACTATAACCCCTAAAAGTTACTAACCTAGCCTCACTATAAGTTACTAACCTAACCTCACTATAACCCCTAAAAGTTACGAACCTAACTTCACTATAACCCCTAAAAGTTACTAACCTAACCTCACTATAACCCCTAAAAGTTACTAACCTAACCTCACTAAAACCCCTAAAAGTTACTAACCTAACCTCACTATAACCCCTAAAAGTTACTAACCTAACCTCACTATAAGTTACTAACCTAACCTCACTATAACCCCCCAAAGTTACTAACCTAACCTCACTATAACCCCTAAAAGTTATTAACCTAACCTCACTATAAGTTACTACCCTAACCTCACTATAACCCCCAAAAGTTACTAACCTAACCTCACTATAACCCCTAAACGTTACTAACCTAACCTCACTATAACCCCCAAAAGTTACTAACCTAACCTCACTATAACCCCTAAACGTTACTAACCTAACCTCACTATAAGTTACTAACCTAACCTCACTATAACCCCTAAAAGTTACTAACCTAACCTCACTATAACCCCTAAAAGTTACTAACCTAACCTCACTATAACCCCTAAACGTTACTAACCTAACCTCACTATAACCCCTAAACGTTACTAACCTAACCTCACTATAACCCCTAAACGTTACTAACCTAACCTCACTATAAGTTACTAACCTAACCTCACTATAACCCCTAAAAGTTACTAACCTAACCTCACTATAACCCCTAAACGTTACTAACCTAACCTCACTATAAGTTACTAACCTAACCTCACTATAAGTTACTAACCTAACCTCACTATAACCCCTAAACGTTACTAACCTAACCTCACTATAAGTTACTAACCTAACCTCACTATAACCCTTAAAAGTTACTAACCTAACCTCACTATAACCCCTAAGAGTTACTACCTAAACTCACTATAGCCCCCTATAATTTACTAACCTAACCTCCTAAGGGGTTGGGGGGCCTCTGGACAGGGAGGGTGTGTGTATGCGTATTAGACAACTATATCATTTCTACAATATGTATATACGTTTTGAAGTTTACGTGGAAGTGGATTAATACTGTACAGTATTGTGAGCAAAAAATAATATGGAAAAACGTAAGTGGTAAAGGCTGTAGCGACCGCGCAGTTCTCGTCCATTATAACCCTAAAAATAACCTGATAGGATAGTAGGGGCCTCGCCCCCCTTCACTCCCTCCGAGTGGTTATTAATATTATCTACGACGGTTTTAAATTTGTCCAACACTCGTAGCATATTAAAATACATGGGAAAAGTGTACTTTTGACCAGGTACTGGTTGAAAGTACCAAAATACACTTGACTCAATCATGAAAATATTCATACTAACTGATTCATCTTGTGTGTGTATGTATGAGAAATTCATGGACGTGGTATTACCTATAAGGTGCAGACTGATTAACTTGAAACCAGAATATGGCGTGCAGGTACACAGGCAATTGCACGATGGGTTATTTGTGGCATTCACAGCCTTCCCTGATGTAATAAACTATAGCAGACACTGTGGGCTCCAGCTCAAGGGCACACCTGATGCGTACAATCACACATATGTACCATCGAACTGTACATTACTGTAACTACATCGAACTGCACCGCCAACGCCACTCTGGAGTTTTAAAAACAAAGGAACGCTTGACAGTAGCGATGCGCAGTGAATGCTCCACAACATATCTCTGTACTATTTTACCGTCAAATATCATGCTTCCTTGAATAGAAATAAGGGAACTAACATTTACCTTTCGTTTCCAGAGAGAGAGAGAGAGAGAGAGAGAGAGAGAGAGAGAGAGAGAGAGAGAGAGAGAGAGAGAGAGAGAGAGAGAGAGGAGAGAGAGAGAGAGGAGAGAGAGAGAGAGAGAGAGAGAGAGAGAGAGAGAGAGAGAGAGAGAGAGAGAGAGAGAGAGAGAGAGAGAGAGAGAGAGAGAAGAGAGAGAGAGAGAGAGTAGAGAGAGAGAGAGAAGAGAGAGAGAGAGAGAGAGAGAGAGAGAGAGGAGAGAGAGAGAGAGAGAGAGAGTGAGAGAGAGAGAGAGAGAGAGAGAGAGAGAGAGAGAGAGAGAGAGAGAGAGAGAGAGTGTGGTAAACTGGATGTATGTGAACTCGAGAGTTTACCTTTGAAATCTGATATGAATGAAACTGTCTCTTGTGTTCATACATCCCTAGAATTGCTTACAGGTTTAACACAAAAGTCCTGTTACTGATCAATAACGGTTTATGTCATATTAACGTTATACTTACGTATCTTTAACATATGTATCCACGTATTCATTATGTATATATAACGTTTTGAATCCTCTAATTTCACGTTACATCATGATGTTGTAAATACGTAATTGAAACGTAAAACCACTACGTAATATATTAGTAGAAGAAACACGTATTTCTGTAACGTATTAATTACGTTGAAAAAACGTATCGTAGTGACATAACTAAACACTACCTAAATACAATTAACATACACAATTCAAGAGCGAACGTAGGATTTACGTATATATTACGAATTTTCCTAACGTTACCAAAACGCTACCTTCTCAAAACGTAAGGTTTACGTAGTGTGTTTGCTGGGATATTTCTATCTATCTTTCTATCTATCATTTCTTTGCTAGTCTGTCTATTTCTATTATGTATCTATTCTATAATATTGTTTATCATACATCATGATGTATGATAGTATCAGTATCAGATAGTATCAGTAGTATCTATAGTATCCTATCTTTATTATTATCATTATGATCATTATCAATATTATTATTATTATCATTATTATCATTATTATTATAATTTTGATTATTATTATCATTATTATCAATATCCTCCAACTAATAAATAGTTTATTATCAACGCACACACACAGTCACACACACACACACACACTCATACCTTTGAAATAATTATATTAATAATAAAATCATAATAATAATTTGGATGATAATAATAATAACAATAATGAAAATGATAATGATAATAACCATACTAATAGTAGACTAATAATAATAATAATAATAATTATAATAATAATAATAACAATAATGAAAATGTGAGCTAGGCTAGATTTTTATAGTGACGCCATTGTGATATTTAATGGTTCGTTTTCTGTGATGGTCTGCCCTCAGGGGTAGAGGGAGGGATGGAGGGAGGTTTCACAGCGCGGCATTGTCAGCTGAGGTGCAACCGGCCAATGATAACACGCCCCTCAGATTCTGAGCCAAGGCATCGTTACGCTACCATACGCGTCTCGGCAGTCGGAGTAGTCACTAGTCAGTTCTTGGTCTTGGTACTAGTCAGGAGTCTGTTTCGAGAAAAAAAAAAGAGAAAAAAACAAAATACCGATATCCAATACCGACCAAATAATATACCGATACCGGTATACCGATGCAATACTAATACCGACACCGCTATACCGGAAAACCAAAATACCGGTAATACCGGTAATACCGATGCCAAAATACCGGTATTTCGGTATACCGGATACCGGTGCACATCCCTACTGCGCAGTGCGTAGTGAGGCTGTGGCAGGGTTGTGAACTGTACGATAATTATCGTAGAGAGAGAGAGAGAGTTTTGAGTTTGACTTTCGGTCCTTTGCATGGCATGGATTTGGACCGTTGCCTGCCGCATTAGAACGCAGATTGTGAGAGGGTTTTTAGCAAGATTAACCTTACCAAGACAAAGGTAAGAACTGGCGTGGGTCACTTCATTCGAAGGGCCTCTAACTACACCCTCTTGTGTCCTAGACCGACTTAGTTATCACCGGCCAAGAAAGATTACTTGAGCATTTCGGGCGTTCATCTTAGCCCGTGTAAGGCGACCCTATGAACCACCAAACCTCTTTCTTACCGTGTGCCATCCCTCTGCGCGACTCAAGTCCTGTCATTTGTGCTGTACATAATCTCGTACTACCACGCCGAGTGTTCTCTCTCTCTGCTCTCTCTCTCCTCTCTCGCATCTCTCTCTCATCTCTCTCTCCTCTCTCTCTCTCTCGCTCTCTTCTCTCTCTCTCTCTCTCTCCGTCTCTCTCTCTACTCTCTCTACTCTTCCCTCTTCTTCTCTCTCTTTCCCTCCTCTCTATCTCTACTCCTCTCTTCCTCTTCTTTCTCTCTCTTTCCCTTCTCTCCTCCTCTCTCTTCTCTTCTCTTCCTTAACTCTCCTCTCTTCTCTCGTCCAATCGCTCTCTCCACTCTCTATCTCTCTCTCTTCTCACTTCCTCTCTCTCTCTCTCTCTTTACCTCTCTCTCCTCTCTCTATCTCTCTCTTCCTTCTCTCTCTCTCCTGCTCCTCTCCTCTCTCTCTCTCTCTCTCTCTCTCTCTTCTCTCTCTCTCTCTTCTCTCTCTCTCCTCTCTCTCTCTCTCTCCTCTTTTTTCTTCTATTCTTCTCCCTCTCTCTCTCTCTCTCTTTCTCAGATGTAGTATCTTGCTAGTTCATCGTGTTACATCGCCGAGATCTCTCTCTCTCTCTCTCTCTTCTCTCTCTCCTCTCTCTCTCATCTCTCTACTCTCTTTTCTCTCCCTCTACCTAGTCTCCTCTCTCTCTCACTCTCTCTCATCTCTCGATCCTTCTCTCTCGTCCTCTCTCTCTCTCTCTCTCTTCATCTCTCATCTCTCTCCCCTATCTCTAGTCTCTCTCTCTCTCTCCTGTCTCCTTTTATTTTCTTCTATTATTTCTTCTCCCTCCTCTTCTTCCCCTTTCATTCCTACCAATTCATACATCTCATAGCACAATGTGATTATATCGGAATCCTCTTTTTTCTCATGTCTTACTATGTCTAACTTATCTCTAACTCTTCTTCGCATAATCATATTCTATTCTCGCTCACCTCTTTTCTTCTATTATTTTGTCCCCCCTTATCCTTTTATTCATCTCCACACACATATATAGCATATTGATATAAGTATATAACGATACTATTATATTATCTGATTGTTATTGATATGTTAGATAATCATCTAACCTTTTGTCGCAATATATCTATTCCCACCCACCCTATATATATATAGTAATATATATATATCCCACCCTATATAATAATATATATATATATATATATTTATATATATATATATATATATATAATATTATATATATATCTATATATATACATAGTGTATTATACAGCCTAATATAATATATACAGACTAAAATATATAATATATAACCAATAATATAACCATTGTTATGGTGACGGAGAAAATTGCGGGCTAAGACGACCCCAACCCTGCCTTAGTTTACACTCGCTGCACTGTCTTAGGCGGAGCGAACTTTGCTTCCGAAAATGTCCACCTAGCGCTAAGATGGTCTTAGTAGTGTTCCAAAATGCCGCCCCAGGACAACTTTTTTTCTGTTTACAGACGTGTGGTGGCGTTAATAGTTACATTTCTACATCCATGATTTCAGGAAAGTTAGAAGGGGCTATCTGGAGAGTGTGTCATATTATGGCTATAAATTAACAAATGACAAAAATATCTACAAAGTGGCTACCAACAGTCAAGTCGCCATCTACTAGTGTTTATTTACTGAGTGTCGCGTCGTACCACTGTCGTCGTCGCCCGAAAAAAAGGTATTATTTTACGATGGCACCAAACTTCCCTACACAATTAGGAGCATGGTTTTTGTGATATTATTCTAGTGTTTGCCCATATTCCCCCTCTCCCACAAAACAAGCTTGGGGACCTGGGGGAATGCGGGATATTTGGCTGGGGTACAAAATATGCGTCGCAACCACATAGTATTTGAGTTAGGGGTGTTGAAAAAATTCCCTAGATCTAGGGAATATTAATTGGATTTCTTCTGAGTCCAGAGACGTGTGAAGCTGACGATCTTCACAGAATGATGACCGAAGTGTCGAGAAACCCCCAACCACCCGCTAGGAGGTTAGGTTATATTTGGTTAGGTTAGCTTAGGTTAGGTTAGCTTAGGTTAGATTTGGTTAGGTTAAGTTATCGGTGGGTCAAGCCCCCCGCTAGGGTAGGTTAATTTTGGATCGGCAAATTTCTCGATATAAGGAAATTACCTTAGATCTAGGGAACTTTACCCCCCTACACAACTCTTAAATTACGTGTTTCTGAAGCTTTATTTGGGAAATACTTTGGAACTCATCCTTCCGGCTTTGACTGAAATGAACTACGGCACTGTATTGTATGCTTATTGTACTTCACATCTGTAAAGGTTCCAGCGTGCGCTCAGCCTTGGTTAACCCACACGGCCGCTATGAATATGAGGTGCCTCAAAAAATTATAAGTCCAGTTAGGCTTAGGTTAGGTATACTTTGTGGTTAAGGTTAGGTTAGGTTAGGTTAGGTATACTTTGTGGTTAAGGTTAGGTATACTTTGTGGTTAAGGTTAGGTTAGGTTAGGTATACTTTGCGGTTAAGGTTAGGTTAGGTTAGGTATACTTTGTGGTTAAGGTTAGGTTAGGTTAGGTTAGGTATACTTTGTGGTTAAGGTTAGGTCAGGTTAGGTTAGGTATACTTTGTGGTTAAGGTTAGGTATACTTTGTGGTTAAGGTTAGGTATACTTTGTGGTTAAGGTTAGGTTAGGTATACTTTGTGGTTAAGGTTAGGTATACTTTGTGGTTAAGGTTAGGTTAGGTATACTTTGTGGTTAAGGTTAGGTTAGGTTAGGTATACCTTGTGGTTAAGGTTAGGTTAGATTTTTACATATAGTGACTTTGATGATTTTTTGGGGAGCCATAAATCACTTATATTTGCTTCCCCCACCCAAAATCCCCGTATTCCCGCCAGTTTCCCCAGGCTTTGTTGGCTATAGGGGGAAGAAAAAAAAAGATAGGGGAAAGGACTTCTTCCAAAGTTTTACCTTTATTTGTTCCCCACCCGAAAGACCCGCATTCCACAGGTCCCCAAACTTGTTTGGGGGAAGTGGAGAGTATGGGCAACGCTAGAAATTTACCCAAGTTGTTTCGTACCCAGGTTTTGTAGTTTGTTTCGTACACACTGATTTTGAGTTTTTTTCGTACATACCTGGTGTCGTTTTGGGTATTATTGTAGTGTTTTGCCCATACCTCCCCCTCTCCCACAAAACAAGCTTGGGACCTGGGGCAATGCGGGATATTTGGCTCGGGTACAAAATATGCGTCGCAACCACATAGTTTTTGAGTTAGGGGTGTTGAAAAATTCCCTAGATCTGAAGGAAAATGATTGGATTTCTTCTGAGTCCAGAGACGTGTGAACCTGACAATCCTCTCAGAATGATGACCGAAGTGTCGAAACTCCCCCAACCCCCAGCTAGGAGGTTAGGTTAGATTTGTTTAGGTAGGTTATATTTGGTTAGGTTAGGGTTAGGTATATTGTGGTAGGTTAGGTTAGATTTGGATAGGTTAGGTTAGATTTGGTTAGGTTAGGTTTGGTTAGATTTGTGTTAGGTTAGCTTAGTTTAGATTTGGTTAAGTTAGGTTATCGGTGGGTCAAGCCCCCGCTAGGTTAGGTAAATTTTGGTTAGGCAAATTTCTCTAGATATAAGGAATTACCCTAGATCTAGGAATTTTAAAACCTCCCCTACACAACTCTTTAATTACGTGTTTCCGACGCATAATTTGTTCCCACACCAGAAAACCCTGCATTCCTACAGCTCCCAAACTTGTTTGGGGAAGTGGGAGGAGTGATGGGCAACCACTAGAATTTTACCGTTTTTTATTTAACCTTATTGTATTCTAGAGATACATTTTCTCCCGAGCTTTCCGTCGACAAATCAATAGTTTCGGAGATATTGTACATTTTTCAGGTGGGGGGAGGAATATGTCTCCTTGTTTACAAATGCCTCCCTCTTCTTCTTCTTGTGACCTGCATCGCTTTTGTTGTTTGGCTATATTATTAAACTTTTATTATTGTTCCCAGGGGTTAGGAGGTTAAAAGGTTAGGTTAAGGCTAGGTTAGGTAGGTTCAGGTTAGGTTAGGTTAGGTTAGGTAAAGTATAGTTAGGTAAGGTAGCCACGGGTGCGCCTCCGAACAAAACGATGAGGTCACAAGAAGAGGAAGAGGGAGGCATTTGTAAACAAGGAGACATATTCCTCCCCCTACCTAAAATGTTCTATATCTCCGAAACTATTGATTTGCGACGGAAAGCTCATTAAGAAAATGTTTCCTAGAATACAATAAGGTAAACAAAAACCTTGCTCCCAATTGTGTAGGGAAGTTTGGTGCCATCGTAAAAATTTACCTCGCTTTTGTTTGGTATTTTATTAAACCTTTTTATTATTGGACCCAATTAGGAGGTTAAAGGTTAGGTAAGGTAAGGTTAGATTAGGTTAGGTTAGCTTAGGTTAGATAAGGTAAGGTTAGGTAAGGTAGCCACGGGTGCGCCTCTGAAACAAAAGCGATGCAGGTTACAAGAAGAGGAAGAGGGAGGCATTTTGTAAACAAGGAGACATATTCCTCCTCCCACCTAAAATATTCTATATCTCTGAAACTTGATTTGCGACGGAAAGCTCAAACAGAAAATGTCTCTTAGAATACAATAAGGTAAACAAAAACCATGCTCCCAATTGCGTAGGGAAGTTTGGTGCCATCGTAAAATAATACCAAATTTCCTTTTATCTACGAGAAATTTGCCTATCCAAAATGAACCTAGCCTAGCCATATTTAACCTAACCTAGCGGGGGGCTTGACCCACCGATAACCTAACCTAACCAAATCTAACCTACGCTAACCTAACCAAATCTAACCTAACCAAATATAATCTAATCTTAACAAATCTAACATAATATAACCAAATCGAACCTAACCTAACCTAACCAAATCGTACCAAACCTAACCTAACCAAATATAATCTACCCTAACCTAACCAAATCGAACCTAACCTCCTAGCGGGGGGTGGGGGGGTTCTCGACACTTCGGTCATCATTCTGTGAGGATCGTCAGGTTCACACGTCTCTGGAAACAGAAGAAATCCAATGAATATTCCCCAGATCTAGGGAATTTTTTCAACATCCCTAACTCAAAAACTATGTGGTTGCGATGTATATTTTGTACCCCAGCCAAATATCCCGCATTCCCCCAGGTCCCCAAGCTTGTTTTGTGGGATAGGGGGAGTATGGGCAAACACTAGAATAATACCTGAAATAGGTAACGTCGCGAAATACGTCGTGCCTTACCTCACACCCCCGCCCGCCGTTCCTTACTTATTTACCACAAACTACTCCTCTATAAGTGATTAACCAGGACGTGTGTGGTACTGTGGTTCCTGGAGGTACTGGAGGAGACAGGAGAGAAGGGAAGAAGGCATTAGTGTAGTGATTAGTTAGTAAGAGCAAGGCATTGAGTGATACAGCTCTGTACACGTCTTATGTCTATGTTAAATGTGTTTATATGTATGACAAGGTAGGTGAAGGGATATCGTGTTAAAAATTTCCATCTCTGTCTCTCGATTCGTCTTCCTTGTGACCTTTGACGCTTAGTATCGCTTCATAGATCCTCTTCAAACTTGTCTCCTTCGTTCACGGGTTTGTCAACTCTTCCCTTGTCTATTTCACCTGGAGGGATATTTACCATTTCTTGCGAACGTTCACAACAGGCTTGCGAATTCGCAAACCTTGTGGATGTTCACAATTTCTTAGAACACATTTACTAAGCTTGAGAATGGCTGTGAACGTTCGCAAAGTGTTCGCAATCTGCGAGTGCTCCTGACCAGTCGTAAGGCCTTGCGAACACTAAATAACTCTACAAAACCGAACCCAAACCTATCCTATACCTAACCAAAGCTATACCTAAACATAACATAACCAAACTCTTATGTAATCTAACCTACCGTCAATAGTATTATTTCGGTAGTGGACTTTCAAAAGTCCTAGGGATTCTAACCTACATCATAGTGAAGATTTCTTCATTCCGAGTATTTTAAAACACATTTCCCATGCCGCAATTGAATAATAATGGCGTTACATGTACTACCGAAAATCTATCGTTATTTCAGCCAGAAATGGTTAAGTTAGGTTAAATTAGATTAGGTTAGGTTAGAGATTGGGTTTCATTTAGTAACAATTGATATCAAGAAAATATGAAAGTTATCAATACTATGGTAATGTGAAATAGAGCAATGTTTGCGGGGCGGGGCGGGCTGGGCAACCCCTGCACATGTAAAAAAAAAAAAAAAATCCGATAAAAACGAATGATAGATTAATTTACTACACGACTATAGTGTTATTGACGGTAGAGATACGGGATAATTTACAGTTTCACCCAACCAACGATATTTTTATGCGCGTTATGTTTTTCTGGTGTGTTTTTTATGTGTTTTGAATAAATCTGCTAACCGTTTGTCGCAATTTTTTACTTTTTTTTTTTATTATTTTTTTATAGCTATACCTAGATAAAGGGAGTTTTTTTTTTTTTTTTTTTAAGTTAGGTAAATGTTAGGTTAGATATAGATTAGGTATGGGTTAGGTTAGGTATAGGTAAAGGTTAGATAAGGTTTAAGATAATTTTTTCTTTCTTTTTTGTCATTTTTGTAAAAAAAAAAAAAAAAAAAAAAATTGCGACAGAAACGGTTAGCAGATTCATTCAAAACACATAAAAACACACCAGAAAAACATAAGGCGCATCAGAAAATCGTTGGTTGGGTGAAATAGTAAATTGACCGAGATACGGGCTATATCTATAGCCGCCGCGGCTAGAGATACGGGTTCATACCTATAGCCGCCGCGGCTACAGATAAGGGCCATACCTATAGCCGCCGCGGCTAGAGATACGGGTTCATACCTATAGCCGCCGCGGCTAGAGATAAGGGTTCATACCTATAGCCGCCGCGGCTAGAGATATGGGTTCATCATACTTATAGCCGCCGCGGCTAGAGATACGGGCCATACCTATAGCCGCCGTGGCTAGAGATACGGGTTCATCATACCTATAGCCGCCGCGGCTAGAGATAAGGGTTCATACCTATAGCCGCCGTGGCTAGAGATATGGGCCATACCTATAGCCGCCGCGGTTAGAGATAAGGGCCATACCTATAGCCGCCGTGGCTAGAGATAAGGGCCATACCTATAGCCGCCGTGGCTAGAGATAAGGGCCATACCTATAGCCGCCGCGGCTAGAGATAAGGGCCATACCTATAGCCGCCGTAGCTAGAGATAAGGGCCATACCTATAGCCGCCGCGGCTAGAAATAAGGGCCATACCTATAGCCGCCGCGGCTAGAGATACGGACGGGTTCATACCTATAGCCGCCGCGGCTAGAGATACGGGCCATACCTATAGCCGCCGTGGCTAGAGATATGGGTTCATCATACCTATAGCCGCCGCGGCTAGAGATACGGACGGGTTCATACCTATAGCCGCCGCGGCTAGAGATACGGGCCATACCTATAGCCGCCGTGGCTAGAGATACGGGTTCATACCTATAGCCGCCGTGGCTAGAGATACGGGTTCATACCTATAGCCGCCGCGGCTAGAGATACGACCCATACCTATAGCCGCCGCGGCTACAGATACGGGTTCATACCTATAGCCGCCGTGGCTAGAGATACGGGCCATACCTATAGCCGCCGTGGCTAGAGATACGGGCCATACATATAGCCGCCGTGGCTAGAGATATGGGTTCATCATACCTATAGCCGCCGCGGCTAGAGATACGGGTTCATACCTATAGCCGCCGCGGCTAGAGATACGGGCCATACCTATAGCCGCCGCGGCTAGAGATACGGGTTCATACCTATAGCCGCCGCGGCTAGAGATACGGGTTCATACCTATAGCCGCCGCGGCTAGAGATACGGGCCATACCTATAGCCGCCGCGGCTAGAGATACGGGTTCATACCTATAGCCGCCGCGGCTAGAGATACGGGTTCATACCTATAGCCGCCGCGGCTAGAGATACGGGTTCATACCTATAGCCGCCGCGGCTAGAGATAAGGGTTCATACCTATAGCCGCCGCGGCTAGAGATAAGGGCCATACCTATAGCCGCCGTGGCTAGAGATACGGGTTCATACATATAGCCGCCGTGGCTAGAGATACGGGTTCATCATACCTATAGCCGCCGCGGCTAGAGATACGGGTTCATACCTATAGCCGCCGCGGCTAGAGATACGGGTTCATACCTATAGCCGCCGCGGCTACAGATACGGGTTCATACCTATATAGCCGCCGCGGCTAGAGATACGGGTTCATACCTATAGCCGCCGCGGCTACAGATAACGGGTTCATACCTATAGCCGCCGCGGCTAGAGATACGGGTTCATACCTATAGCCGCCGCGCTAGAGATATGGGTTCATACCTATAGCCGCCGCGGCTAGAGATACGGGTTCATACCTATAGCCGCCGCGGCTAGAGATATGGGCCATACCTATAGCCGCCGCGGCTAGAGATACGGGTTCATACCTATAGCCGCCGTGGCTAGAGATACGGGCCATACCTATAGCAGCCGCCGCGGCTAGAGATACGGGTTCATACCTATAGCCGCCGCGGCTAGAGATACGGGTTCATACCTATAGCCGCCGCGGCTAGAGATACGGACCATACCTATAGCCGCCGCGGCTAGAGATACGGGTTCATACCTATAGCCACCGTGGCTAGAGATACGGGCCATACATATAGCCGCCGCGGCTAGAGATACGGGTTCATCATACCTATAGCCGCCGCGGCTAGAGATACGGGTTCATCATACCTATAGCCGCCGTGGCTAGAGATACGGGTTCATCATACCTATAGCCGCCGTGGCTAGAGATACGGGTTCATCATACCTATAGCCGCCGTGGCTAGAGATACGGGTTCATCATACCTATAGCCGCCGCGGCTAGAGATACAGGTTCATATCTATAGCCACCGCGGCTAGAGATACGGGTTCATCATATGTATAGCCGCCGCGGCTAGAGATACAGGTTCATCATACGTATAGCCGCCGCGGCTAGAGATACGGGTTCATTATATCTATAGCCGCCGCGGCTAGAGATACGGGTTCATACCTATAGCCGCCGCGACTAGAGATACGGGTTCATACCTATAGCCGCCGCGGCTAGAGATACGGGTTCATACCTATAGCCGCCGCGGCTAGAGATACGGGTTCATACCTATAGCCGCCGCGGTTAGAGATATGGGTTCATACCTATAGCCGCCGCGGCTAGAGATACGGGTTCAAACCTATAGCCGCCGCGGCTAGAGATACGGGTTCATACTTATAGCCGCCGCGGTTAGAGATACGGGTTCATACCTATAGCCGCCGCGGTTAGAGATACGGGTTCATACCTATAGCCGCCGCCGGCTAGAGATACGGGTTCATACCTATAGCCGCCGCGGCTAGAGATACGGGTTTATACCTATAGCCGCCGCGGCTACAGTTCTCAGAAGCTCAGGGAATATCGTTAAGGTTGACATTATTGAAGGCACAGCAAAGAGTAGTAGCGTGATTGTCAGTATTACACATCGATATCTAATTGTTTTGAGCTCTTAGAATGGCCTAGCATCGTTTTCTAACTTATAGATGGACGATATCAAACTGAAATGTTTTGGGCGCTATGAAAATGTTATTTGAATATCTATTTGCTACAGAGCCATTTCACGATGTGCGTCGAGGATGTTTAATGCTTTCATGGATACGTGTGATACGTACTAGTACAGTCACTCCACCTAAATCGCGAACACACAGGCCTCGGATCCTCTCCTTCCATTTCCTTTTCGTATTTTCCAATAAATTATCGTTCATATTCTCAGAGTCTGTACAATGCATTCCTCCTCCTTCCCCTGGGATGTTGTTAATCCCACAGGGGCCAACTCTTCCTCCCTCGCCATCTCTCTCTCTCTCTCTCTATTCTCTTCTCTCTCTCTCTCTCTCTCTCTCTCTCTCTCTTCTCTCCTCTCTCTCTCTCTCTCTTCTCTCTCTCTCTCTCTTCCTCTCTCTCTCTCTCTCTCATCTCTCTCTCTCTCTCTTCTCTCTCTTCTCTCTCTCTCTCTCTCTCTCTCTCTCTCTCTCTCTCTCTCTCTCTCTCTCTCTCTCTCTTCTCTCTCTCTCTCTCTCTCTCTCTCTCTCTCTCTCTCTCTCTCTCTCTCTCTCTCTCTCTCTCTCTCTCTCTCTCTAAATAATAATACCCAGGATATCACTGCTAACCTAGGCATGGTAAGAGTGTAGCTTACGTGACGATCTGTGTATACCTGCCCTACCTGGGCTGCTGGGAAAATTCTTAGTGGATTTTCCTAGTTGGTAGTACATGTAACGATCTGTGTATACCTGCCCTCCCTGGGCTGCTGGGAAGATTCTTAATTGATTTTCTTATTTGGTACATCTTGATGTTTCAGGGTGACAAAGACATTCGTCATACTTGGGGTTGTTTATGCGCAACGTTTCGCCAAGGCACTTGGCATCATCAGGCTAGAAAATAGTTAAAAATTTAATATATTGCAATGCTAAAAAGCGAACATCTAAAAAATTTATTCTAAGAAACAATAAAATATTCCTATATTATCTAAAATTACTAACTAATAAATAAAATATAATTTGTACTTAACGGACCTTGGTCCATCTTGGTCTTGACCTTGGACCTTGGTCCTTGGTCCTCAGACAGCATACACACCAAGGTCCGTTAAGTACAAATTATATTTTATTTATTATAAGGCATATATATATTATTCAAGGCATCTCCACTATTGCCCATTCATCATATCGCGTATTCAATGAATTTAAACATTCATTCCCAAAACTCCCACAAATTCAATTTGATGCCCTTAATACCCTTAAATCTGATGATACTATCCTAATCACTAGACCCGATAAAGGACGCGCTACAGTAATTTTAGATAAAACTGAGTACATTAACAAAATTGAATCTATCCTTAGTGATAAAACAAAATTTAAAGTCCTTGCTGACAACACATTTTCTTTCATCACTAAAATGGAGGATAGACTTATCCGTCACCTTAGAACATTACTTAAATCAAAAGTCATTACTAAAGAAGATGTTTTCATTATATATTTCCTAGTGGCTCTTCTCCTGGTGTCCTTTATGGATTACCAAAAACACATAAAATAGGTAACCCCTTACGTCCTATTCTTAGTACTATAGGCACCTTTAACTATAACCTAGCTAAATACTTCGTCCCGATAATTGACCCATTAACTAGTAATGAACACACAATTAAGAACTCCTTTGAATTTGCACATGAATTAAAAACAATTAACGTAAACAACGCGGTAATGGCTAGTTTTGACATCCAATCACTATTTACAAATATTCCATTAGATGAGACTATTGAAATAATCACTGATAATTTATTTCATAAAGCTACCATTTTTCTTAATTACACAAAAAAACAATTCTCTGATTACTTTAGCTATAAAAGACTCTCCATTTATATTTAACAAAAAACTTTATGTCCAAACTGATGGTGTTTCCATGGGATCGTGCCTGGGACCTTCATTTGCTAATGCTTTTTTATGTCACCATGAGCACATGTGGCTGTCTAACTGTCCTAAGCATTTTAAACCTTTTTATTATAAACGATATGTAGACGACACTTTTTTACTTTTTAAAAATACTGAGCACATTCCCTTATTTCTGAAGTACCTTAATTATCAGCACCCAAACATTAAGTTCACATATGACATTGAAAAACAATCATCACTACCATTTTTAGATATCCTAGTTACTCGTAAAAATAATTACCTTACCACCTCAGTCTATAGAAAACCTACTTTCACTGGCTTAGGAACTCAATATGTTTCATTTATCCCTAACCTTTTTAAAATCAATACTATTAAGACCCTACTACACAGATGCTATAGTTTCTCATCTAATTGGTTTTCCTTTGATAATGAGATCAAATTCCTTACTAATTTTTTCCAAAACAATGGCTACCCCCTCAAATTAATTGAAACAATCATCTCAAAGTTCTTAGATAAAAAGTTCAACCCAGAGTCGAACGAACCCGAACCCATATTAGACACACACTATGTTAAACTCCCATTTTACGGCCATCTCAGTTACACCATTCGGAAAAAACTCAATGATCTACTTAAGTCACATCTTCCTAACTCAAAATTTTATTTTAATTTATTTTTACTAATTTATTTACCTTAAGAACTCATTTCAAATATAAAGACTCTATACCTAAAACCCTTATTTCTAACATAATTTACGAATTCAAATGTTCTAGCTGTAACGCTAGATACGTCGGCGAAACGACAAGGAATCTAACCCTTAGGCTTTCTGAGCATAAAGGTGTTTCTGCACGTACTGGTCGACCCATTTCTTCACCTTCGCAATCTGCAATCCGCTCACACTCACATGATTTAGATCACCCTTTTTCTATGAATGACTTTAGTATCCTATCCAAGGCACACTACCCTAGTGACACTAAATTATTAGAATCTATACACATCAAGCATTTGTCCCCTGATCTTAATAACCAAGTCATTTCACACCAACTACATATACTCAAATGACTACCACTGTTTCGATTGCCCGACTCTCGGTTCGATCGCCCCACACAAGCTGAAATGTTACCCACGAAACTAGTGTTCATTCAGTCCTCTACCAACTCAGACAGCATACACACCAAGGTCCGTTAAGTACAATTATATTTTATTTATTAGTTAGTAATTTTAGATAATATAGGAATATTTTATTGTTTCTTAGAATTAATTTTTTAGATGTTCGCTTTTTAGCATTGCAATATATTAAATTTTTAACTATTTTTAGCCTGATGATGCCAAGTGCCTTGGCGAAACGTTGCGCATAAACAACCCCAAGTATGACGAGTGTCTTTGTCACCCTGAAACATCTATCTATTATATATATATATATATATATATATATTATATATATATATATATATATATATATATATATTATATTTATATATAATATATATATATATATATATATATATATATATATTATATATATATATATATATATATATATAATATATATATATATATATATATATATATTTTATATATATACATAGTGTATTATACACCTAATATACATATTAATACCAAAGAATATAAGATAAAATATAATATATAACCAATAATATAACCATTGTTATGGTGACGGAGAAAATTGCGGGCTAAGACGACCCCAACCCTGCCTTAGTTTACACTCGCTGCACTGTCTTAGGCGGAGCGAACTTTGCTTCCGAAAATGTCCACCTAGCGCTAAGATGGTCTTAGTCCCCTAAGATGGTCTTAGTAGTGTTCCAAAATGCCGCCCCAGGACAACTTTTTTTCTGTTTACAGACTTGTGGTGGCGTTAATAGTTACATTTCTACATCCATGATTTCAGGAAAGTTAGAAGGGGCTATCTGGAGAGTGTGTCATATTATGGCTATAAATTAACAAATGACAAAAATATCTACAAAGTGGCTACCAACAGTCAAGTCGCCATCTACTAGTGTTTATTTACTGAGTGTCGCGTCGTACCACTGTCGTCGTCGCCCGAAAAAAGGTATTATTTTACGATGGCACCAAACTTCCCTACACAATTAGGAGCATGGTTTTTGTGGTATTATTCTAGTGTTTGCCCATACTCCCCCTCTCCCACAAAACAAGCTTGGGGACCTGGGGGAATGCGGGATATTTGGCTGGGGTACAAAATATGCGTCGCAACCACATAGTTTTTGAGTTAGGGGTGTTGAAAAAATTCCCTAGATCTAGGGAATATTAATTGGATTTCTTCTGAGTCCAGAGACGTGTGAAGCTGACGATCTTCACAGAATGATGACCGAAGTGTCGAGAAACCCCCAACCACCCGCTAGGAGGTTAGGTTATATTTGGTTAGGTTAGCTTAGGTTAGGTTAGCTTAGGTTAGATTTGGTTAGGTTAAGTTATCGGTGGGTCAAGCCCCCCGCTAGGGTAGGTTAATTTTGGTTGGGCAAATTTCTCGATATAAGGAAATTACCTTAGATCTAGGGAATTTTACCCCCCTACACAACTCTTAAATTACGTGTTTCTGACGCTTTATTTGGGAAATACTTTGGAACTCATCCTTTCGGCTTTGACTGAAATTAACTACCGCACTGTATTGTATGCTTATTGTACTTCACATCTGTAAAGGTTCCAGCGTGCGCTCAGCCTTGGTTAACCCACACGGCCGCTATGAAATATGAGGTGCCTCAAAAAATTCTAAGTCCAGTTAGGTTAGGTTAGGTATACTTTGTGGTTAAGGTTAGGTATACTTTGTGGTTAAGGTTAGGTTAGGTTAGGTATACCTTGTGGTTAAGGTTAGGTTAGGTTAGGTTAGGTATACTTTGTGGTTAAGGTTAGGTCAGGTTAGGTTAGGTATACTTTGTGGTTAAGGTTAGGTATACTTTGTGGTTAAGGTTAGGTATACTTTGTGGTTAAGGTTAGGTTAGGTATACTTTATGGTTAAGGTTAGGTTAGGTTCGGTTAGGTATACTTTGTGGTTAAGGTTAGGTTAGATTTTTACATATAGTGACTCTGATGATTTTTTGGGGAGCCATAAATCACTTATATTTGCTTCCCCCACCCAAAATCCCCGTATTCCCGCCAGTTCCCCAGGCTTGTTGGCTATAGGGGGAAGAAAAAAAAAGATAGGGGAGAAGGACTTCTTCCAAAGTTTTACCTTTATTTGTTCCCCACCCGAAAAGCCCGCATTCCCACAGGTCCCCAAACTTGTTTGGGGGAAGTGGGAGAGTATGGGCAAACGCTAGAAATTTACCCAAGTTGTTTCGTACCCAGGTTTTGTTAGTTGTTTCGTACACTGATTTTGAGTTTTTTTCGTACATACCTGGTGTCGTTTTGGGTATTATTGTAGTGTTTGCCCATACTCCCCCTCTCCCACAAAACAAGCTTGGGGACCTGGGGCAATGCGGGATATTTGGCTCGGGTACAAAATATGCGTCGCAACCACATAGTTTTTGAGTTAGGGGTGTTGAAAAATTCCCTAGATCTGAAGGAAAATTGATTGGATTTCTTCTGAGTCCAGAGACGTGTGAACCTGACAATCCTCTCAGAATGATGACCGAAGTGTCGAGAACTCCCCAAACCCCCAGCTAGGAGGTTAGGTTAGATTTGTTTAGGTTAGGTTATATTTGGTTAGGTTAGGGTAGGTTATATTTTGGTAGGTTAGGTTAGATTTGGTTAGGTTAGGTTAGATTTGGTTAGGTTAGGTTTGGTTAGATTTGGTTAGGTTAGCTTAGTTTAGATTTGGTTAAGTTAGGTTATCGGTGGGTCAAGCCCCCCGCTAGGTTAGGTAAATTTTGGTTAGGCAAATTTCTCTAGATATAAGGAAATTACCCTAGATCTAGGGAATTTTACCCCCCTACACAACTCTTTAATTACGTGTTTCCGACGCATAATTTGTTCCCCACCAGAAAACCCTGCATTCCTACAGCTTCCCAAACTTGTTTGGGGGAAGTGGGAGAGTATGGGCAAACACTAGAATTTTACCGTTTTTATTTACCTTATTGTATTCTAAGAGACATTTTCTCCCCGAGCTTTCCGTCGCAAATCAATAGTTTCGGAGATATTGTACATTTTAGGTGGGGGGAGGAATATGTCTCCTTGTTTACAAAATGCCTCCCTCTTCTTCTTCTTGTGACCTGCATCGCTTTTGTTTGGTATTTTATTAAACTTTTATTATTGTTCCCAGTTAGGAGGTTAAAGGTTAGGTAAGGCTAGGTTAGGTAAGGTTCAGGTTAGGTTAGGTTAGGTTAGGTAAAGTATAGTTAGGTAAGGTAGCCACGGGTGCGCCTCCGAAACAAAAACGATGCAGGTCACAAGAAGAGGAAGAGGGAGGCATTTTGTAAACAAGGAGACATATTCCTCCCCCTACCTAAAATGTTCTATATCTCCGAAACTATTGATTTGCGACGGAAAGCTCAATAAGAAAATGTTTCCTAGAATACAATAAGGTAAACAAAAACCATGCTCCCAATTGTGTAGGGAAGTTTGGTGCCATCGTAAAAATTTACCTCGCTTTTGTTTGGTATTTTATTAAACCTTTTTATTATTGGACCCAGTTAGGAGGTTAAAGGTTAGGTAAGGTAAGGTTAGATTAGGTTAGGTTAGCTTAGGTTAGATAAGGTAAGGTTAGGTAAGGTAGCCACGGGTGCGCCTCTTAAACAAAAGCGATGCAGGTTACAAGAAGAGGAAGAGGGAGGCATTTTGTAAACAAGGAGACATATTCCTCCTCCCGCCTAAAATATTCTATATCTCTTGAAACTTGATTTGCGATGGAAGGCTCAAACAGAAAATGTCTCTTAGAATACAATAAGGTAAACAAAAACCATGCTCCCAATTGTGTAGGGAAGTTTGGTGCCATCGTAAAATAATACCAAATTTCCTTTTATCTACGAGAAATTTGCCTATCCAAAATGAACCTAGCCTAGCCATATTTAACCTAACCTAGCGGGGGGCTTGACCCACCGATAACCTAACCTAACCAAATCTAACCTACGCTAACCTAACCAAATCTAACCTAACCAAATCTAACCTAATCTAACCAAATCTAACATAATCTAACCAAATCGAACGTAACCTAACCTAACCAAATCGTACCAAACCTAACCTAACCAAATATAATCTACCCTAACCTAACCAAATCGAACCTAACTTCCTAGCGGGGAGTGGGGGGGTTCTCGACACTTCGGTCATCATTCTGTGAGGATCGTCAGGTTCACACGTCTCTGGAAACAGAAGAAATCCAATGAATATTCCCCAGATCTATGGAATTTTTTCAACATCCCTAACTCAAAAACTATGTGTTTGCGATGTATATTTTGTACCCCAGCCAAATATCCCGCATACCCCCAGGTCCCCAAGCTTGTTTTGTGGGATAGGGGGAGTATGGGCAAACACTAGAATAATACCTGAAATAGGTAACGTCGCGAAATACGTCGAGCCTTACCTCACACCCCCGCCCGCCGTTCCTTACTTATTTACCACAAACTACTCCTCTATA
>JACEEZ010003076.1:31970-161970 GCA_016584305.1 Chionoecetes opilio
TGGGCACCCAATACACATGTAAATAAAAAAAAAAAAAAAAAAAAATATTGCCGATAAAAACGAATGATAGATTAATTTACTACACGACTACAGTGTTATTGAGGGTAGAGATACGGGATAATTTACAGTTTCACCCAACCAACGATATTCTGATATGCCTTTTGTTTTTCTGGTGTGTTTTTATGTGTTTTGAATTAATATGCTAACCGTTTCTGTGGCAATTTTTTTTTTTTTTTTTTTTTTTAGGTAAATGTTTGGTTAGGTATAGATTTGGTATGGGTTAGGTATATAGAGGCTGGGTTTTTTTTTTTTTTTTTTTAGTTAGGTAAATGTCAGGTTAGGTATAGATTAGGTAAAGGTTAGGTTAGGTTTAAGTTATTTTTTTTTTTTGTTTGTCATTTTTGCAAAAAAAAAAAAAAAAAAAATGCGACAGAAACGGTTAGCAGATTCATTCAAAACACATAAAACACCAGAAAAACATAAGGCGCATCAGAAAATCGTTGGTTGGGTGAAACAGTAAATTGACCGAGATACGGGCCATACCTATAGCCGCGGCGGCTAGAGATACGGGTTCATACCTATAGCCGCCGCGGCTAGAGATACGGGTTCATCATACCTATAGCCGCCGTGGCTAGAGATACGGGTTCATCATACCTATAGCAGCCGCGGCTAGAGATACGGGTTCATCATACCTATAGCTGCCGCGGCTAGAGATACGGGATTTGAGAAATTCTGCAATGAATATGAATACCATAAAGAATGCACTTTCTCTGCTAGATTGTTCTTTATATCTTACATATTCACAGGGGGTTTCAGAACTTGTTCTTGGTCCATTCACGCCCTCACCAATTGAGCAACTGCAGGCACGAATTCCTGGCACCATACCGCCACCTGGGGCTACGCTCATCATTGAGCCAGCCAGTAATATCCTTCTAGATGTAGTTGAGATCAACACCACACGGGGGCCATTCCCACTCTACATTGGGAGCTCCACTCGAGACTCTGCGAGGACTTTGCGCTTGGTTAATCTGGAACATGTGGAAGCAGGAAATGCTGTGACGGATCTAATGCGTGTGCTTGCATGGTTCACAAATATTAGCCATGATGACCGGTTGGAGGCAGAGCTGAAGACAAATTCTTTTTGCGTGTGCCATCTTTGGAGCCAGTTATTGATGCCCTCACACTAGGATCGATGTTTGGCAACATCATCCACCGCTTCCTAAGTAGGGGGGATGCCATGGGGGCATACGTCATCTCCAGGAGTTTGGAATCCACTTGGTATAGATTAGTGACAAACAAAGCAACATCATTTCAACAGGGTGGTGAAGATCACTATTTGTTTTTTCAACAAGTGATGCAGTTCATCCATGCAATGTTGAGAGTGGCTGTCCCAATATCAACTCCATTGGATGTAATCATTAATAGGATATGCTGCACATACACTGTCCCAGAAGTTGAGTTCACACTGCAAGAGGTTGGGAATTGGAACCTAGGGCCAATCACATCTTCCATGGAATATCCTGGAATCCAATCTGTCCAGTTAGTGGAGGAGGCACGCCAGAGGGTGGCGATGGAGTCTTATGCTGCCCAGGGACAAAATGGACCTCTATGCACTCTGGCTGTTCTCATTGGGTACCAAGGTGTACAACCAGTCATCTCATACAACCTTGGACGACAGTCGTCATCTGCCGGTAGCTCAACCACTATTGGTCCTCAGACTGTTCCCAATGTCACCAATTTAAGAAAAGTGGGAGTCTCAATGGTCATTGAATCTGTGTGTGCACAATTATCATTCACCGAGGCACTTGGTCCAGGGTTGTCGCCACATGATCTGGTAAGGCACCGGCGCAGTAATCTATCACGTGCATACAGTCTCAAGAGTGGAACCGTTCCGCCCCCTCATTGAGGCCATTCTAACAGCAGGGCTACTTCCTGATCTGGTGCAACTAGCTGGTTGTTGTATTCCTAGAAATGCACTTGCTCTTGGTGCAGGACCACTCAAAAGTTATCTTTGAAGCATGCCTTCATGTGATGAAGCAGGCTTGCACAGGACTGAAACCCCTGCCCTTATTAGTACAGGTGTACTCCACAAAATTCAACCACAGGAGATTAAAAAAATTCCTGAAGGCATGGGACTATCCCCGGAGAAAACACATCTGGGATTCTCCAAAATTGATGACACTAGATGATGTAATCAGGGCCTGCACTGCTCATCCTCGCTTGCTGATTGAAGTCACATTTGATGACGGGATCCTCTATGAACAATCACGTAGACTCATCAAGCAGCTGCATGCAGAACCTGTCCCATTGCCCTCTCCATCTCAAGATCAACCCCCTTGCTTCCTTGTTCTACCTGAACCCCCCCCCTCCCATGGTTATCCATAATATTAGATAAGGATAGTATGTCACGGGTCTGGCGCCCAGTACCAAAATTCAGCGGCGCGCCCACCTTTGGTTTTCTTGTCATCAGAGGCAGTGAAACCCTTCTTACACTCAGGACACACGCGTGAGGAAGACCACCAGCAAATGATATAATTTCTCGTAAATTCCAACTATGAGCATTACCGTCACCGGAAGGCCTTATTTGGTGCAATGCGGGGAGATCTGCAAACAAGGCGTTCTTGGACATCACTAGAAAAGCGATTCACGAAGGTGCTGCTCAGGGACCTACACAACTACCTGCGGGATGGCGACGCCCGGGCCTGGTTCCGCAACAACTTACCGCGGGTCCCTGAGAGAGCGCCCAGGAAAGCTACCAGGTGTGCCTTTATCCGGGCTGAGGAGGAAGCCATTCTGGATTACATCACCCGACACGCGCTTTGCACGGGAGGGTCCGGGGTAATGTAATGTGGCGGCAGATGTCTGCCAGTTTTGATTATTTACATAACCATACCTGGCAATCACTGTGGGAACACTTTCATAAGAAGATCCTGCCACGTATAAGGGACTTCGGCCTTGAGGAGGAGGCGGTCCTCCTCTTCAACCAAGGAAGAGCAGGCAGAGAGAGGACACCACCACCCCAAAACCCTGTCACCCCACCACTACCCAACCCTGCCACCCCACCACCACCCAACCCCACCCCTTCCACCACACACCACACCCCTTCCACATCACGCCACCACACCACCACCCAACCCCACGCGCCGCCAGACCCCCGCCTGGTGGCATCTGCATTAGAACGAAACATCTCCTTATCAATCCTGCCATACTTTCCCACCCAATCCATAACTGACTCAGGGGCCCATCTAAAGAGCAAACTGGAAACCATCCTCACTCTAAAAGATTCCCCCAACAATATGTGGGCTTTTGTACACATGGTCTTCTCTAATTGGAACTACTCTTTTCGCCCACCAATGGTGGCATCAATGCTGGACAAATTAGATGAGATCTTTGGAACATCTAACTACAAATGGTCCTGGAATTTTTTTGCAGTCTCATCTTGTGTCAAAATCACCTTTTGAGCCCCCAGGGTCCACTTCCTACACCAACCACTGGCACCACCATATAGGTGGCAATCAAGGGATATGCCAAAAGTTCTGGACAATCATCACCCAACTCATCATAATGAGGGTGATGTGATGGACAGCATGGACCTCCAATACCACTTGTTGGGTTCTGGTGACAACCAGGTGATTGCAGTAGAGGTAAACAATATAACTACTGTTGGCAACAGCTGTAGAGATATCATCAGGAGACTTATAAGCCGTTCTTGCAGCCACATCGCAAGAGTTCCCTGCAAGCTTCTGATGCTTCTGGTAGTCGTCCAGGTTATACTCCATCCACCACCAGGCTTTTTGTTCCAGCCCCATTCACTTGGTGATGGAAGCTCTGGAGCAGGGGTCATTATTTGGGCCCAACAGTGACCAGCCTGGTAGACAGCTCTCTTGGTGTGTTGGATGAGTGCAGCCTGTGTAGGAGGCAGACCATCAATAGCTCTGCCTTTCTTGCTGAACAGCTGTTTCCTTGCCTGGTTCACACCCTCCTCTGTGCTGGTGCGATCGTACAGCAGGACCACAAATCGCTCCAGTGGTTGCATCCACTCGTCAATGGCACGTGGGTCTGGCATGGCACCCAAGGCGCAGAATGAGAAATAGACAATAGAACTGCAGGCTTGTATGTAGTTTTTGTTTTTCTTTACAGGAGCAGCCGGTTAAAAGGCCTGGCCTATGAAAAATAGGCCACCTGTAACATCAAGATCACTGGTTACTTTTGATGTGTCTATCAATATTTTTTTTCAAATCAGGCAGATAACATACCCATTGAAATACACTCTTGTTTATTTTTGAGGAAATATTTGCAAGTTTTTTCTTTGTTAACATAGCAGTTATACTCATGGCATCCCCTCAACATCGGTTCCTTGAATTTTATAGCATTTTCCCGTGACTTGGATATGTAGAGGAAGTCGTCTATTGTCCGAAGTCTATGCCCCTCATCTCCCTCCGTCAAATCATGGAGATACTGCGTGGCCGTGGATGCATAGTAAACATCACAAAGAGCTGCAGAGACGGCAGCCCTGTGGTAGCCCCTCGCCAAGTTTGAATGTTCAGCCTCTATGAAGTACATATGGCTGCAGTGATGAGACAATGAAAGAAAGTTTTTTGCACATCAACTGTATGATCGACTTTTAAAATCAAAGGTTTACCCTTGTTGGGGGAATTTAACTCTGGGTACCCCATCTTATCCAGGTAAACATATACTGCTCTTTGTTCTCCATGATATTCCCCATACTTGAAAGTTTTTATATCCTTCACAGCTGAACGCAGTAGCTCACAAAGGAGAGGGATATCTACAGAGCCAAAGGCATCTTTGACATCTGTCTTAACAAAGCTGAGGTGACCCTCTTTCCCTATTTTCAGAAGGGCAGTTTGCCACTGAGCACTAAAGTTCCTGGCTTTCCCTTTCTTATATACCAAGTATTTCAGGAGCTGTTTAGCATCAACGTTTGTCTGAATCTCATCTTTCTTAATGTTACGAACGTGCTCCTGGACAACTCAAGCTCAAGTTCGAGGAAAATTCGAGCTCAAGATCGGGGGAAGCCATGCAGTGTGTTTGGGCTGGCTCAGGCCGAGACACGAGAAAGGCACACGAGGTGGTGTCTCCCGCGGGAGGTGACGTCTACCGTGGCACTGTGTGGCGCTGGACGAGGTGGCCGCAGTGGTGTAGTGCCTGTGGGTGGCACTGTGGTGTGTCGCGGTGTCGAGGCGGGCTGCCGGCGAGGCAGTCGCTGACGGAGGGAATCTATGTGGCCAGTGGAGTGGGGAGACGACTCCTGGCACGTAGGGAGGCACAAGGGACTTCCTGGGAGAGGAATTGCCCCTGTGGGTAGTGGCGCCTGGACGAGGCGGCCACTGTGGTGTGCCTGTGAGAGGTACTGGGGTGGTGACTGTTGTAGCGTCTCTCCTTGCGACGGCCTATGAAGAGGTCGGAGGTAGATGACGTACATGTACTTTGTAGTGAGTGACCTTGAAGCTTGTACTGTGTTACTTCAATACAACACCATGAAAGGACCCCTTGTGTTTGCCTAAACCCTTCCCCCTTGAGTGTGTGAACAGCCAGAGAAGGAGAACCCAGCCTTAAGTCCTCAATTCCTAGCACGAGCCCTGTTTACGAGCTATGCGTCCCCCCTCTGTCTTAAGCACCTGCCTGCTTCCCTGCATCTCAAGAGAGCAGCCCGGAGCAGGTGTAAAGGAGCCTCTCAGGAGGACAGCAAAGGTAAGAAGAGGGGGGCGTTCGTTGCATTAAGCTTTTCTTCCCTGAATAAAGGGCGCACTCCTCCCAATTTTTTGGGGAATAAACTTTAACGTGCCCTTTGCCTCACAGTTTGGTGACTTACTGACCTCACACAGAGGCTTCATAAATAAATTAGAACCATGCATAAATTAGCATTAACTGAATAAATAAAATCATCAATCGGGTAATTTTCCCGATTTATGAGGTTATTTATTTAGTCAACGCTAATTTATACATGGTGCTAATTAATTGATCAGAAAACGAAATATATAAGTAAATAAATAACATCAATCGGGAAAACTACCCGATTGATGATTTTATTTATTTATTTAACGCTAATTTATGCATGGTTCTAATTTATTTATCAGATAACAAAATATAGCAATGGAAAGCTAATATAATTGCACTTCTATTGATAACCTCCATGACAAAAGTTGACTCGCAAAGTTTTAAATGGCGAAGAGTTAAGTGAATATTAAGTTCATGCATATTTCTTCATAGTCTTGTAATGGCATTTCTTCAGCGTGTTTTACTGTTTTTTATTTGTTAATATTATAGAACAACCATTTACGAAGATTACAGTATATCATATATACTGATAAACCAGTCTATATGATAGTCCATAGACCACTATATCTCTTTGTTGGGCGGGCCGCAGGCCCCTATGCATCCCCGCAATTCAAAACATTGTCGAGTGAACAGTCCAGGTATACAGTGGTCTATGACTATGTATAGATATGTTATTAGGCCTATAAAGTAATACATGATTATTATGAATTATTATTTTTCAAATTTTATAATATTGTACCACGAATACTGACATTATAATGTATGATATAGACTATATGAATTCCAGATTTAGAATGGTTTGGTCAATTTTGATGAAGAAATTGACAATGAAGATCAGGAGTTTCCGGCATTGGAAGGAGAACCCAAAGTAAATTTAATGATTGCATTATGGCCGAGTTTGATACAACAAGCAAGAAGTAGTATGTAGGCCTTGTAACAAAGGGCAAAGAGGATGAAAGGGACTACAAAGTGGGGTTTTTTTTTTTATCATCGGAGAAAGTGGGAATCACTTGTGTTTTTCTTTCCACAAGTGCAGGTTATAGCTTCTATCAAGCTCAGTAAGATTAAATGCTCAGTGAGACCCTCCCCAGCCTAAAGCATGTGCTACAACAAAGAGACTACATTCTTACCTTAAATTTGAATTCAATTTTGGTTTCAGGAACATAAACTAGTCACGTCTCAGTGTGCCCCAGTTCATGTCCCACTCATAAGAACATAAGAAAGTAAGTAAGCTACAAGAGGCCGTGAGACCTACACGAGGTAGTTCCTGTTACCTAACACTACCTACATCCACCTCTCTTCCCCATCCATGAATTTATCCACTCCTTTTAAAGACCCCAATAGACTCTGCACTAACCACCTGACGACTGAGTCCATTCCAATCGATCACCACCCTATTTGTGAACCAGTTTCTCCCAATTTCCTTTTTAAATCCACGCTTTTCCAGCTTGAATCCATTACTTTTCGTTCTACCCTGGTTACTAACATTAAGAACTTTTCCTACATCGCCTATATTGTATCCCTTTATCCACTTAAAAACTTCTATCAGATCGCCCACCCCATACTCTACACCTCTCGAGCGAGTGTAAATTTAATAGTTTCAATCTCTTCTCGTAACTAAAGTTACGCATTCCATGAATAATTTGGGTCATCCTTCCTTCCTTCTCTGCACTGATTCTAACAAGGCAATATCCATCCCGTAATATGGAACCCAAAACTGAACCGCATAGTCTAGGTATTTATCCTTATCTATTATTTCCTTCCACCCGAGACTTTTAACGCCGCCGCCGCTCCCTCCTGGCCATAGCCTCGGCCTCTTCCTGGCCCTGGTGGTCTACTAAAGCTTTCACCTGTGTGGCCTCCCTCCTGGCCATAGCCTTGGCCTCTTCCTGGCCCTGGTGGTCTACTAAAGCTGTCACCTGTGTGGCCTCCCTCCTGGCCATAGCCTCGGCCTCTTCCTGGCCCTGGTGGTCTACTAAAGCTGTCACCTGTGTGGCCTCCCTCCTGGCCATAGCCTTGGCCTCTTCCTGGCCCTGGTGGTCTACTAAAGCTGTCACCTGTGTGGCCTCCCTCCTGGCCATAGCCTTGGCCTCTTCCTGGCCCTGGTGGTCTACTAAAGCTGTCACCTGTGTGGCCTCCCTCCTGGCCATAGCCTCGGCCTCTTCCTCGCCCTGGTGGTCTACTAAAGCTGTCACCTGTGTGGCCTCCCTCCTGGCCATAGCCTCGGCCTCTTCCTCGCCCTGGTGGTCTACTAAAGCTGTCACCTGTGTGGCCTCCCTCCTGGCCATAGCCTCTGCCTCTTCCTGGCCCTGGTGGTCTACTAAAGCTGTCACCTGTGTGGCCTCCCTCCTGGCCATAGCCTTGGCCTCTTCCTCGCCCTGGTGGTCTACTAAAGCTGTCACCTGTGTGGCCTCCCTCCTGGCCATAGCCTTGGCCTCTTCCTCGCCCTGGTGGTCTACTAAAGCTGTCACCTGTGTGGCCTCCCTCCTGGCCATAGCCTCGGCCTCTTCCTGGCCCTGGTGGTCTACTAAAGCTGTCACCTGTGTGGCCTCCCTCCTGGCCATAGCCTCTGAGTCTTTCTTCTTCTGTTTGATCTTGCGCTTTATGTGAGGACGCTCCCAATCCACAGCGCTGAAGAAGGGTTCTATCCCCGGCCTGCTTCTAGACAGGTTCAAGGCCTTCCTCCCAATCTTGGAAATTAAGTTGAATTCTCCATCAGGGTCTGTCTCATCTTCCTCTTCTGTCGAGGCAAAACTGATCAATTTCTCGGCAGAGTCTCTTGGTTTGAACACTGCCAGGCCGGACTGTGATGTCTCGATGTTAAGCTTTGCCATGTTTCCACAAGTCTTTAAGAGTTGTGCATCTATTGCAGCCTCTCTTGGCCGCTTAACATTAACAAAGGCCTCGTTAGCCTCCAGCACCAGCAGTTGGAGGCTGTGTGTGTCCATGTTCTTATCCTCATCCGCACGTTGATGCACCACCGTCATCAGCTCCCAGTACTTGTCCCACACTCCCTTGTTGACTTCCTCCGACACAAAGGATTGCATTTCATCTTGGTCTGAGACACTGCCTTCTCTTCTTCCCTCTTCCTCCCTGCTATGACGCTTCCTCACGGCCCCTTTCTTGCTCGCCATCTTGGCCTGCTGCTTGAAGTAGTTTGGAGAGATAGTGCAGCGGCCTTAACACATGGACAATATACTGTACTCGTTCTGTACAAATCCAATCTGGCGCGATGACATGGTGGTTGGAACGCAAACACCTTCTTCCTCCAAACATGTTGGGGTTTGGTCCTCACCGGGGCACCCTGGATGCCCTGCCACACAGCAGGAAGGATTTAACCACACACAGTTCGCCTTAGTAGCTTTCCTTGATCTTAAAGCAACTTTTGACTCCTCTTCCCATAATGCCGTTATAGAAAAACTTGCCTGCCTGGGGCTCCATGGCTCCCCTCTCCAATGGGTTCAGTCCTTCCTGTCTTCCAGGTCCTTCTCTCCGGTGATCGGGAACACCCATTCCAGGTCTTACCCGATCACCAGAGGGTTCTCCTCTCAGGCCTATCCTCTTCAACATCTTGCTTTCAGACTTTCCCTGCTCTCCTCTATGCTGATGACATCTCACTTCTTTGCTTTGCTCCCACTCTCCAGGAGGCTCAAGACCACCTTCAACGTGGGCTTGATGCCGTCCACTCTTGGACCACACGTTGGGGCCTCACGGTGAGTGCACAGAAGTCTAGCCTTCTGTGCTTCACCCCAAGGCGTATTCCCAACATGCCGACGGTCACCATTAATGGGTCCCCCGTCTCCTTCAAAACCCACCACAAATTCCTTGGCTTACTGTTGGATGGCCCCCGCCTAACCTGGGGCCGCCACATACAGTACCTGGTGACCTCGTGCCTCAAGAGGCTAAACTTAATGAAGTCCCTTGCAGGGGTCAGATGGGGTGCAGACAGGAGTACCCTCCTTCACTTTTATTGCTCTTATGTCCGGAGTCGCTTAGACTACGGATGCGAGGTTTATGGAGCGGCCTCAACTTCCCTCCTCCACAGGCTGGATCTTATTCAAAATTCAGTTCTCCGCATTGCTTTGGGGGCATTCCAGTCCTCTCCAGCATTACATGGTTGTAAAATGTATAATTCGGGAATTATTTCATGGTATTTGTTGTATTAGATTCATTCGGATCATGTCTCGGGTGAGCGAGGCGTGATGGAGTTGTGCGGTGAAGCGAGGTTATGAGTAGGGTTGTCGCGTTGGTGGAGGGGCAACCTTCCTCTGTGTGCTTAAATACTGAAATGCAATATGTTGGTGGAGGGGCAACCTACCTCTCACCAACAGCAGACCGGGCTGGGCTGACTCGCTGGTCCCACTGTATATTCCAGCTAAGTATTCGGTGATGTGTTAGTCTGGCCTTGTTAGTCTTGTGCTATATAGGATGTTACTTATACTTGTGTAGAGTTGTTATTGCCTACTGAGTATGTTGTGATCATGGCAAATGGTAACAGATCTTGCTGGTGAATTCCTTGTAAACTTACAAAAAATATAACTACTTTTATTTGAGGGGTTACACTTGATTTCATAAGTTAATTTTGTAGCATTATCAGTTGCGTAACACCAGTCACGGCCCTTCTGGCAGAATCCTCCCTCTCCTCCCTGTCACACCGACGCTCCACTCTCCTTGTCCGCACCTACACTAAACTTTCTTCCTCCCCTCGCTGCCATGCCCTCCACTCCCTCCTCCTCCCACACGGTAGGGTATACGGGGGTGGAGGGGGTGCTGCAGACTTGTCATTGAAATCTCCCGTGTTCTCTCTTTCCATATCCCTTAGTGTTTCAGATGCACAAGAGAGTAGCTGCAGCCTGCTCTCTAAAGACTATTTCTCTTACTACTCACATTACACTACATGCACTTACATCCCTACACTATCTTCACTCAAAGCTTTCAACATGGATGTTAATCGCCCTGCCTCGGAGTCCTTTACTGGGGAGGGGACCAGAAATATCCCAGGCCGGACTGTCTTCACGGTGACAACTGGAGGTGTCCTGATACTTCCTCTAACCTTCTTCTTTAAACTTCTGCAACATTGGCAGTCTTAGATCTAACTTTCAATCTGTGGAACATCATCTCTCCTCCTCTAAACCTCACCTTTTCCTCACCAAAACCCTGTGTCTGTGAGGACCGAACCAGTGCTCACTCACCTCACACACTGATGCAGTGTGTGTTTGTGTGTCTGCCTGTGTGTGTGTGTGTGAGGCATGCGGTGGCAGATGTAGGAAGACTGATCCACGGTCTTACAGGTGGGGGAATGAACTCTGGAAGGAACTATTTCCTCTTGGAGGTGGGGGAATGAACTCTGGAAGGAACTATTTCCTCTTGGAGGTGGGAGGAATGAACTCTGGAAGGAACTATTTCCTCTTGGAGGTGGGGGGAATGAACTCTGGAAGGAACCATTTCCTCTTGAAGATGGGGGGGAATGAACTGTGGAAGGAACTATTTCCTCTTAGAGGTGGGGGGAATGAACTGTGGAAGGAACTATTTCCTCTTGGAGGTGGGGGGGAATGAACTGTGGAAGGAACTATTTCCTCTTAGAGGTGGGGGGGAATGAACTCTGGAAGGAACTATTTCCTCTTAGAGGTGGGGGGGAATGAACTCTGGAAGGAACTATTTCCTCTTGGAGGTGGGGGGGAATGAACTGTGGAAGGAACTATTTCCTCTTGGAGGTGGGGGGAATGAACTGTGGAAGTGTGATGCGAGGATTTTTGCCTGGGTATTAATTTATTTTACTTTACTCCTCAAACGGAAACCCACCCGTGTTGCATCAATAAAAAGATGGATAATTTAAATTATAAGTAGCTGCCACCAGTTCAAGATTTAGACTTAAGGTCTAACTCTTAAACAGAATGTTAATGTTTAAGAATTAAGGTAGTTACGTGGATATGATGGTTTTCATATGAGGGTTATACTGAGTTAACACCGAATTACTTTCGAAGGTCTGTGGATAAGTATTTCCGCAACACACCGTGTATGTCACCTTGGGTTGAACAAAACTATCTAGATTCAGTCATATTAATACAGCTTTAATATTTGGTAAGCACACGTCTCAATGGGAGATTTCACTATGAACTAATGTAACATTTTCCAAATGCTAATAGGAAATATCATTTGCAGATAACTGGGTTAAGACTGATACATGTGGAGATAAATGCGTGGTTTTCTGACTCTACGCGTCACTGCGAATAAGACCTATTCTTCCGAATCACTGTAAGAGTTTCAATGTCATTTTCCAAGAAGAATTTTCCGTGAATGAACGCCACAACGCGTCACTAATTTATTTCTGATTTTCCTCTTGTTAGTCAACTGAAGGACCTTCCAACGGTTCTTTCCAGCACACTATGAAGTCTTATTTCTCTTATAGTGGTGGGTTTTTCTCTTCTTTGCTTTCCACTTACCTAACACAAAATGATCCTAACAGCCCGAGTAATTATGAAAGGGGAAGGGAGTGAGGGAGTCGTGTGTGTTTGTGCGAAGTGACCATGTGGCCTTCATCTCAAAGGGTTGAGTTGACTGTAGAATCGCCTTAACCACAGCGAGGAAGAGAATGAATCTCAATTAACACTTGTAATGATGTGATGTGTGGTCTACTTGTTGATGAATATCCGTTAGAGTATTTGCAATTTCTCCAAATATATATATCCAACACAAAGGGGAAAAGTGGAGGGGAAATTACGGAAGTCTTACCTTAACCACGGCGAGGAAGAGAATGAACTCCTCGTGGTGCAACACAGAAAGGGAACACACCCGCGCGAAAAGAGGGATGCGTCCGGACGTTATCTGATTGACTTAAATAATCTGGTTATCGAACGTTTAACGCCTGGGAAGGGTGTGGGAGCGAGGGATAACTACTGAGTAATAGGGTAATAATGGCTTTCAATATGATTAGAAAAATTTGACTGGAAAGATTATTTTAACTCGTTATGAATCCGAAACCTACTTATATATTCGACTGAGTTTCCCACGGGTGAACATGCTTCGAGAGAGGTTAAGGGCGGGAAATGCGTGGTAATTTTAGCGATCTTACTGTCTGTGTCTGTCTGTCTGTAGGCAAACAGGGTCTGTATTCTGACCTCAAGTATCCTAAGAATTTAAGGGAATTGGTCAATCTAGTAATGGTGTTAGTGGAATTCAGAGGTGTTTCTATGATAACATTGCCCTCCGCGAAGTTAAAAATCCACATAGGTAAGTGACTCGTTGGTCGTGTACTGGGGGGAGACCGGTAGGGAAAGAAGAAAGAATATGATAGAACTCGGTAGGGAAAGAAGAAAGAAAGAAAGAATATGATAGAACTGTTACAAAAGATAAAATTCCTCACCTAAACAACTGTACCTATGTTCACTTAGCCTAGAATAAAGAAATAAATTGTTATTAAGACCTTTCACTACGCTGTATGAGACAATGTATCTCGGGACACTATGTGTAATTCTAGCATTATAGAGAGAAGGGAGGGGGGGAAGGGAAAGACAGGGGAGAGGAGCAGAGAAGGGGGGGGGGAAACAGTAGGAGAGAAAATGGGAAGGGGAGGAGAGAAGAGGAGAGAGAGAAAGAGAATGTTACAATATTCTGGCATTATAGAAGGAACTATTTTCTCTTGGAGGTGGGGGGAATGAACTGTGGAATGAGCTCCACGTTACTATAAGAGTACGGCATTGTCCTTAGAGTTCACTCTCAAACTAAACACTGCCGCTAATCTGGGCAGGAGAAGGAGGGACACAGCTGACGTAGCCTCGCACGGCACCCCATCCCTACCCTCCTTGCCTCTCCCTCACCGACATGATGCCAAGTAGCCTTTTACATTATTGCTTATTACAGCCCTGCTGTTCTCATGTACTGCTTATTTGGTAAATAACAGCTATTTATTAATATAGATTGTGTAGTTAACCCCTTCACTGCGGCTGGTACAAATACGGTCTCTCAGCTATCTAAGGGTTCACTGCGGCTGGTACATAGTTTCTTTATTTAAACTCTGCGCTCAATGATATTGTGGGTAAATATTCACTGTGATAGGCTTGTATGGCAACAGTGTCAAGTGTTGCGATACAATAGTGTAATGCCCATTATTCGGGAGAGATAGTATGAGAATTATTATCATATAATTCCCGAGCTATGTCTTGTAAGTAGTTCATTTTTTAGTTTCACGGGTGACTCATCGCCTTTCTTTCTAAACCGCCATTTTGTTTATCTTCTTTCCTTCCTCTCCGCCATTTTCTTTCTTCCTTCCTTCCATTCCCCCCCCCCCGACGAGGCAAAATCCGTGGGATAATTATTCCGCGATCAGTGATAACTAATGAGTTCAAATCTTTTCATCTTTCCCCAGCTATCTGATCAGACCGAGTAACACTCCCAGATTCTTAATGTCTTTCAAAATAATCCCTATCGTTATCGGTCATGGTCATACATGGACGTGTTAGTAAAGATACGCGCTAAATTGAAAGTCTACCAAATTCTAAATAAACACTTCCATACCCTCTCGCTCTTGAAAATGCGTTCTGACTTTTGACGTGAAAACAAATCACACCCTTCTCGGATATTAGATTAAGCAATAAATTCTTCTATATCAAAGTAACAGGTCTGTATTATAGGCAGCCTTTTCTTAGGTACGCGAGTTTTCATTATTTAAATAGTTATTGGGGATTATAAGCTCTTCATTTGAGGTCACGGCGAGACCATTCAAACCAACTCCCTTTTGTCGGAGGGCCATAACGCCATGAGACGCCAGTCTCCATCCATCCTTCTCATAGTAAGTCGCCGGCCTGCGCTCCTGTTTCCCCCCCCCCCCTTTTCCTTGTTATCTATATTTTCAAATATGGGTAACAATGTTTAGTTTACGCTAACGTAAAGGAGGTCTACCCATCCTTATAAGTATTATTAAAGGAGTCTCCATCCATCCTTCTCATGGGTTCGAACGGAGGAGTCTCCATTCATCCTTCCTGTGGGAAAAAGGCTCGCTCGTGTCCCTCTTCAAGCCATATGGTCATTGTGAATACACACACAACCCAGTACTCTCACCTTTTCTCTCCTATATATATATCTTCCATGTATAATTATAAATATTAAGCGGTATGTTATCTAAGTGTAGGATAATTCATTAAATAGGATCCAGTGAGGAGAGTTATGCTCCTAAGAGCTTCCTTTCATCACATAGGAAGAGTTTCCTGTATCAGGGTGTAAAGTTTTTTTCTTATATCCGATTAGAGTTTTCCGGTGTTGGATTAACCCTCATATGTTGTGTTAATATAGCGAGTGTGTTAGCACGTTCATATGTTTATGCGCGCCCGCCGCGGCGGGAACCAATGGGAGACCGCCATATCATCAGACGTCTCATGATGTCATCACTGGCGATCACGTGACAAGTTGACCACGTGGAGTCACAAGAGGGAAGAGGCAGTCAGTCCCCAGCGCGCGGTGAGTGCAGTAGTGTACAGGATTATTAACATTGGTAGCAGAGCGTAGTTACACAACTGCACTAATGGCGTGTTCACTGAAGTGGCCTCCGAAATTGGAGCATGATGAAGAATACGAGATGTGGAAGGAGGATGTAGGTGTGTGGTGTAGACTGACCACAATTGAAAAGAAGAAGCGTGCGCTGGCAATACATCTGTCACTTTCCGGGCGGGCCAGAAGTGCATCGTCGGAAATTGATAAGACCAAGTTGGAGGCAGAGGATGGCGTGGAAGCGTTATTGAAGAGACTGGATGATGTGTTTTTGGTCGATGAAAGAAGAAGGAAATTTGCAGCATTTGAGGCTTTATATAGCCTACGGAGAAAAGAGAGAGCAGAGATTAAGGACTTTGTGTCAGAGTTTGAACATACTACCCATGGTGTTTACAAAGCAGGGATTGAAGCTTGATGATTCGGTGTTGGCCTTCATGTTATTGGCTTCATGTTTGTTAGAGGAAAGAGAGAAGCAATTAGTCATGTCAGCAACACAGGTGGTTACATACGATAATATGAAGGCGACGCTCAACCGAATATTTTCGAGTGGTGCGAAGGGACCGAGCGCCCACATACAGATAAAATCAGAACCTTTATTTGTGGGAAATGCGGGCACTGTTGGTGAAAGTGAGGAAGCCCTGTATGTGGGCGGAACCAGTCGAGGTAGACGTGGTTGGCGGGGACCGAAAGGCTATGCCCGTGGGCGTGGTAATAGTGGGACGTCAAAGACAGGATAGGAGGAAAAAAATCCTATGGGGGCATATGGTACAATATCCAAATGTGCTATTTGTGAATCGATATATCACTGGGCACGTGATTGCCCTGACGCCTACGAAAACAAAGGAGGCCATGGTGGGTACGTTGAGGAACCAGTGAACTTATTCGTGGGCTATGTGAATGATAAAGATAGCGAGGACAATTATTGAAACTAGTGAGTGAATCAAAGGGGTGTGCCGTCCTTGATACAGGTTGTACAAACACTGTGTGTGGTTCACGTTGGCTCGAAGCGTATGTAATGGGTTGACTGAATATGAGCGTGGACTTGTGAAAGAGGAATGTTCTAATTCCAGCTTCACATTTGGCAATGGTATTTCTGTGACTTCCTTCAAGAAAGTTACGTTTCCCTGTTTTTATAGGGAATATGCGTGCCAATGTGACCTCTGATGTGGTGAAAATGTAATATTTCCGTTGTTGCTGAGTAGATCGTCTATGAAAAGAGCCGAAATGATAAACAACTGTGAGACAAATCAAGTCAAAATGGGCGGAAAAAGGGACGTCGTCAATCTACGTACATCATCGTCAGGACACTATCTGGTGCCGTTATCGGCATGACTAAACTGGGAAGTTAATATAGCTGAGGCACTCGTGGCACTCTACAAGGACGGGGACATCGAGAAGAGGGCCTTGAAACTTCATCGTCAGTTTGGACACCCTACAGCAGAAAAATTGAAGAAGCTTGTGAGAGATGCCGACATAAGGGACTCGAACCTGGAACGGAGGATTGATACAGTGACAAGTGACTGTGACGTGTGCAAAAGGTATAAGAAAACCGAGCCCGAGACCAGTGGTGAGTGTCCCGTTGGCTAGCAGGTTTAACGAGGTGATTGCCATGGACCTTAAGTCGTGGGGCAAGAAGTATTTCTTGGTGATAGTGGACCTGTATACAAGATATTGTACATCTTTGGTTGTTCCAGACAAGAATGCAGGCACTATTATTCGGGGAATATTTCTCGGTTGGGTTGTGCTATTTGGTGCCCCAGGAAAAATCTTATCAGATAATGGCTGTGAATTTAATAATCAGATATGAGGTCTATAGGTGAGGCATTCAATGTTAAGATTATAACGACGGCAGCTGAAAGCCCTTGGAGTAATGGTGTTTGTGAGAGGCTCAATGCTGTGTTGGGAGGAATGGTAAGCAAGATTTTGGCGGATTGTCCTGGCTGTGATTTAGATGTTGCTCTGGCTTGGGCTGTGGCTGCCAGGAATGCACTGTCAACATTTTCGGGTTACTCGCCCAACCAGCTGGGATTTGGCCAGAACCCTGGATTCCTGGAGCCTTTTATGATAATCTACCGGCACTAGACGGCGAGGCCACACCTGCAGATATAGTGAAGGATAACCTGAATGCACTTCACGCGGCACGGAGAGCATTTACCGTAGCGGAATCTAGTGAAAGGCTGACTAGAGCACTTCGTCATAATGTGAGAGACAGCGACCCCGGAGACCTTACACTACGGAGATGATGTTTACTACAAGCGTCTAGACAGTAATAAGTGGCGCGGACCGGTACCATAATTGGGAAAGACGGAAAACAATTTTTAGTGAAGCACGGTGGAATGTGTGTTAGGGTGCACACATGTCGAATTGCCACGGCACCGACCAGTGTTGATCCTGCTGCAGTGTCAAATGAGGAAGATGTGTCTCAGTCCAATACCAGTGCTCTGCGAGCTCCTAGTGTGCGTGGTGATGTGGAAATTGGATTCGGGGATTCAGACATGGACTCGGATGATGACGACCATCCTCGTGAAATTGTTGATGTTGTGGGTGAGGGGGCGCAGGTGGCTGTGGACGGCCACAACGGTGACGTTCGCAGACGGACACGGGTGCGAGTGCTCGGGTGTGTTGGCAATTCCTGTTTGTGAGAGTTAAAGCGGGTCAAAGGATCAAGGGCGTTGAGAAAGCGAGTGGTGAGTGGATATCTGGTAAAATTGTTAGTCGGGCGGGGAAGGCGACTGGTCGATACTCCAACTGCTACAACATTAAGAGTGACAAAGATGGTAACATTAATTGGATGGATTTTGGACAGAGATTTACGTCATGGGAAACAGTGGACGAGGCGACAGAAATGCTTGTGTTGTTTAATACAGATGAGGTGGTGTGTGCTAAGGAAAAAGAGATTGAGAATTGGAGGACCAAGGAGGTGTATGAAGAGGTGGAGAATGTGGGTCAACAAGCTAATCTGTACGTTGGGTGGTCACAGAAAAGCTGAAGGAAGGGAAGACTATTGTGAAGGCACGCTTGGTAGCCAGGGGCTTTGAGGAGGACACCATAGGGGTGCAGAAGAACTCTCCACATGTTCAAAGGAGGCTGTCCGTTTGGCAATGGTACTCGCCTCAGCTAATGGTTGGGTGTGCCACACAATGGACATACAAGCTGCGTACCTCCAAGGGAACAAAATAGAGCGTGAAGTGTACCTGATACCTCCTCCTGAGTTCGACAATGGCTTATTGTGGCGTCTGAGGAAGACTGTGTATGGTTTTTGCGACGCCCGGGCCCGACAATGGTACATGAGGGTGAAGGAACAGCTGATATGTCTCGGTGCCAAGATTTCGTCCCTGGACCCTGCATTGTTTTCGTGGAGCCAACATGGTGGAACAGAGGGTATCATATGCGTATATGTGGATGACTTCTTGTGGCTGGTACTATGAACTTTGAGCAGCACGTCATAAAACAGTTGCGTAGGACCTTCCAGTCGGGTCTTTCGATTCAGAGTGCTTTAAGTATGTGGGGCTCAACGTAGTTACCACATAGGACGGCGGTATCACAATCGACCAGTTTCAGTATGGAGCATCGTTGAATCCGGTTGCCCTTAGCAAGCGTCGGGCGTTGGAGAAGACGAGTGATTTGTCAGAACGAGAGAAAACAGAATATCGTGGGTTGGTCGGGCAACTAAATTGGATGGCTACTCACACTCGCCCGGATATAGCGTTCGATGTGTGCGAGCTGAGTGTTTCAATTCCAAAGGCTAGGTGTCTGACATATTGAGACTAAACAAGGTGATTGAGCGTGTGAAAACGGATAATGTTGGGTTGTTTATCCCGAGGATTAGACCTTTAGATGAGTGCCACATTGAGTGCTACGCTGACGCATCCTTCGCCAACCTGCAGGGACATGGATCTCAAGGGGCTTTATTATCTTTCTGTGCGACACTAATAATGTACGGGCCCTATTTACTGGCAGTCAAGGAAGGTTCGACGGGTGGTCAATTCAACTCTTGCTGCTGAGACCCTGGGACTTCTGGATGGTGCTAGTACTGCGGTGTATGTGGCCAGTATTCTGCAGGAGATCTCCGGATGTGGGAGGATCCCTATCAGATGTTTTGTGGACAACCGTAGCGTAGTGGAAGCCCTATACACCTATAAATTGGTGGACACATGCGTCTGAGGATTGATATATCAGTGCTTCGAGATATGTTGGATCAAGGGGAAATTGAAGGAGGTAACGTGGGTGGAGACATCGAAGCAACTGGCAGACTGCCTTACCAAGAAGGGCGCGTCGACTATGCGGCTGCGGGAGGCAATTAGTCGGGATTAGGTGTTGACTGTCATCAGCAACTTTTAGGGAGTGTAAAAAAGGGTATTGGTGAACATAAAATTTGTACGTGTTGTTTTTTAATTTAAGGGGGACATGCAAAGAAAAAGAAAAAAAAAATATAGAAAAATGTTTTTAATATGGGCGAGTGGTTAAACTTATATGTTTATGCGCGCCCCGCCGCGGCGGGAACCAATGGGAGACCCCCCAAAATCTCAGACGTTTCTTTGATGCTTTCACGGGCGATCACGTAAACAATTTGACCACGGGGAGTAAACAAAAAGGGAAGAGGCAGCCCGTCCCCAGCGCCGGTGATTTGGCAGTATGTACGGATTTTAACATGTTGGATTTTATCTCAAGAAAGAGACATACTATGTCACTAAATAAATAGGATGATTTTTTGGCAAATATATTTCTTGTGTTTTTTAAAAAACCCCAGGTGATTTTTCGTGTTAGGACAGTAATTCCCCACCTTCCAAAGAGTCACCTTACTGGGGATAATTCCACGTAAAATCCAAATCCAAGTTTAAATCAAATTTTAATATTATTCAAACGTGCCCAGGGAGAAAACCCAAGGAATACTCCCCCGGGGCTGGGGGCAGCATTTCCCCTTTAAACCCTTTAAACCCCCTACCCTTTCCCCCTTTAAATAAAAACCCCCCCCCTTTTTCCCGTCTCTCCGCGTGAAAGTGGTCAAAAACTAAAATCACATAGTAAAGTATAAGCCAAGGAAAATCCTCCATTAAAGTTGTAACTTTTGTCAAATTATAATCAAGAAATTTTTTTCTTTAAAAAGAAAACGTTAAACCAGTCAAAAAACCCCCCCCATAGAAGTTACCCCGAAATATCAGCAAACAAAACCGGGTTTGGACTATAGCGGGGGGGTTTTATTTCCAACAAAAAACAACAGAATATCACCTTGGGAAGTAGCTAGATAGACCCCAAAATTCGGGAAAAAATATGAAACCAAATTTTAAATTTGGGGGACAGTCAAATTCCCCAAACTTTTCGACCCCCCAGGAAGGGAAAATTAAATTTTTGGGAAAACCCGGGGAGGAAAAAAAATTCCTTCTTCTCAATGAAAGGCAAATAGGGTCCTGGAATGGCCACGGATTTGCTTTTTTGGGGTTTAGGAAAAAAAAAGATTTTCCGAGGGGCATAGACCCGGGTTCTCTTGCTGCCCCTATAAAGGGAAAAATTACACAAAAACAATAAAAGGAATTGTGAGGCGGTGGTGGTTGCATCTCCCTTAAATTTAAAAACAACGTATTATTCAAAAGACCCCCCAATTACCCGGGGTTAATTAAAAAAAAAAGTGAAAAAATTCAATAAAAAAAAAGAATAAAGCATGCAGGACACAACCAAATAATTAAATTTTAAAAAACATCACTAAAACGTAAACCCTTTGGAAATCCCACGGGTTCTTTGGGATAAATGAGGGGAGAGATAAAGTAAAAAACAAATAAGAACAGAAATCGGGGGCCACCTGGGGGAAAAAAATTTTTTGGGAACCAAAAAACGGCGGAGAATCACCCTTGGTGCCAGGGGAAAACCCCGAGTGCCCTGTTAGTGCCGACTGAACCGAAATCAAATCCCCCTACTTTTAATCTCCCCCAAGAAGTTTTTCCCCCGACGAAACCATGATTTGGGGGAAGCAAACCTTTTTTCCCGGGGGGTTTAAAAGGGGGGAGGAGGAGAGCGGGGGAAGGGAAAGTACGCACAGCAAAAGCTAAAAATTTTTTAGTGGAGGATTTAAAAAGCAAAACCAAAATCAAACGAACCTTCTCCAAAATCTCCATTATCCACGGATACCCAATTTTTTGGCAAAAAAAAAAAATCAACGAAACCTCTCTTTTAACTCAAAATTTAAATTCCCACGGATAGCGTAAAAGTGGAAACTTTTCAAACCTCGAGATATTCCCCAGTACTAGAATTAATCAACTCAACCTTTGATGCAAGGGCCCCGGACCCCCAAATGTTCTTTGAATTAATTGAACAATGAAAAGCTCAAGCAAAAAAACACCCACCCAAATTGCAAAAGGGAAAGAGTGTGTCCAAAATTTTCTAAATTTCTTAATCCACAACTATCAAGCAAACCAAAAGGTAAAAAAAATGGGGGGGGGCCCCTTAAAAATCTTTTCGTAACCGATTTCACCACCGAATGAGTTTTGATAGAGCCTGGCAAAAATTGGAGGAAATGAGTTATGATGGGAAATCCCCCAAAGGTTCACAAAAACCGTTTTATTTCCCAAAACATGGGGTTTATCCCCCCGAAAAAAACTCCCAAATGAAAAATTCCCCGACCGTGATAAGAAAAATAAAAAAAAATTTGTGGTATGGACTACCAATCGGGGTCGCGAAAAAAATTAAGGGATTTCTAGAGGGAAGGATATCCCCTAAAAAAATTCCTAGACCGCATCGAACACAAAGCGGAAAAATACTGGAAGAAAACCCGGGGGAAAAAAGGGATCAAAAAATGTTTCCCAAACCCCCAAAAGGGGGAAAAGGGGAAAAAGGGGAAAGGGGAGAGGAGGCGATAAGCACCCACGTTCCTAAACAACCCAAAACCCATCCGGACAAAGGGGAAAGGGTTTTAAAAAAACAAATCCAAGAATTAAAGGTCATTTTGGCCCCAAGCAAAACTAGAAAAAAAACCCTCCCAGCGAGTTTTTTCACGGGGGGAAAAACATTCCCCTCAAAAGTATTGCGCTTTTTTGTAAATCACCAACGCATAACCTTCCGGAGGCTGGGGGAAAACCCCCGCCAGGCCATTGTTTGGGACTGTCGCAAACCCGGTTGTCGGAGAAGGAGATCAAAAACTGCCCCTTGGGCGTGCCCAGGAAAATTAGTCTTCAACAGCAAAGTCAAAAAAAAAAACCCTAGACAATTTTTCCCTGACTATGGGGGACGATTTTTCCCCCCCTATCCACAAAATATAAACGGGAAAAATAACAGAACCCGATAGTGGACACGGGGAGTGGTTAAACCTTAAAAAGGGAAAGACAGAAAAAAGGGATCGGGGGGAAATAACTAAACGACGGAACCCTCTTCCCCTCGTGGGAATCACAGACCCCCCGGGTTGAAAATCCTCGGCAGGGATATGGGCAGAAATTAAAATCGGTGAGGGGAAAAAATTTAAAAAAGGGGTTTTCCCGTTATCCCCCCCCCTCTTACTAAACGGTGATTTACTTTTTGGGGTGGCCCTCCTCCAAAAGCCCCCCTTTCCCGGGGGAGGGTAAAAGTAAACCCAATTTGCCGGGGGCATCCCCCCCAAAACCGTAAATCACACCGCCAAAAAAGGAACAAAATCAAAGAGCCCAAACCCAAAAACCCGGGGGGGAAAGTCTTTTAAACAGCCCCCCAAAAACCCTTCACAAAAAAAAAATTTCCCACTCCTTTTAAAAAAAAACGTTTACCATCTGTTTCAGGCGGGTTTAACGAAAAATGGGGACCGGGTTTTCCCAAACCCTTTCTTGTCTCCCCCGCGGGAAAAGGCTACCCAAAAATATTTCCCCCTTAAAGTAGTACAATTTGTCAGCAAAAAATTAAATTTTACATTCCCTTCACGAATAATACCAAAAAGGAAAAATTTTTTGTGAAAAGGGCCCACTTCTGGGGGTCTTTAGGGAACAAAGTGGAAATTTTCCCCCAGGGCGCAAAAAAATTTAAAATTCTTTTTCATGAAGTCCCCCCCCAATGATTAATACCGGTCAATGAAAACCACAGCCAAAAGGGAATTTCCCCCAAAAAGGTTAAAAAATTAATAAAGGGGACAAAAAGGGAAACACCTAAACTGTTTCGAACAACAAGAATTACAAAAAAGAAATTTTCTCGAAAATGATCCGTTTTTCATCCTAAAAAAAAATGAATGCTTTTCATCCTGGGAATAAAAAATAAATTAGGTCTCAAAAAACTGGTCCCCCGGTTTATAAAAAGGTGGATGACCCTAAACCCCAGTCGAGGACCCCCCGAAACCAGAAACCCCCGAGAAAGAAAAAGGAGAAAATTTTCCCCTTTATGCTTCAAGATTTTAAAAAGAAAGAAAAAATCATAAAAAAGATCCAGGGCCCCGCGTGGTTATCCCCGTTTCTTCTTGGAAAATAAACCAGATGGTAGTAAAGAGAATGTGTTTGACTTCGAACAAAATAAACATTCGCCACCGAATCTACCTTTTCCAAACGATTGGAAAAATTTGGTAGAACAAGCCAGGGGGCCAAAAGTATTATGTCCCCTTTAAACCCTGCGCGAAGCATTTTTCCAAAATTTTAAACTCGAGGGACGAAAGCCGCGATTGACCATTTTTCAGCGACGGTTTCCCCTTTTATATCGGTTTCGACGCCTCCATTGGGGCCAAAACCCTCTCACCCCTATTTTTTCCGGGGGCCGAAGGGCTTCAGTTTTAAAACTCCCCTCCTTCAAAAGGGGATGGGAAAAAAAATACCTGGACGATTTAAAATTCTAGGGGCTCCTACTTTTTCCTCTTCTTTTAAAAACCGTTTTTAAATCAACTTTTCGAAGCCCTTTTACAAACCAATGGGGGGGAAACTCAACCTCAGAAAATGTACCTTTGGACTTAAAGAAGTAAATTTTTTTGGTCATCGGATCTACCCAAAAGGGGGAAAAAAACCGGGCCCTAAAAAATTTGGAAGCCTTTTTAAAAAAATAAAAAGCTCCAAGACTGAAAAGGAAATTCGACGTTTCTTGGGGAGTGTGGTTTCTATAGGAACATTTCCTTCGTTCGCGAAAAATTGCACTCCCTTACCAAAATTTTAAAAAAGCTCACTCACTTTTACCTGGACGGAGGAGTGTCAACAGGCGTTTTGAACATCTCAAGTCGTGCCTGTAAAGGGACCTGTTTCCTTTGGGAAGGGCAAAAAAATTTAAAGAACCTTTTATCCCCCCAACGACGCGAGTAACACTCAAGTCGGAGGGGTTTTTTTTAAATCTTCAGTCAAACGGGTTTTTAAAATTTCCCCCCCGGGTTTTCTCCAAAAAACTGAATTCTTGCGAGCCCCGTTACCCCCGCGACCGACAAAGAAGGTTGGCCATAGTTCTCAACCCGTAGAAATTTTCATCATTATTTATTTGGGGGTTTAAAATTTTCAATTGCCCCGGGAAACACCCAACCCCTCACCAGTATTTTTTTAAAAAAAAAAACTAAAACTCCCCCAATGACCAGGTGGATCCTAGAGATGCGCGAATAAGTTATTGGGGATTAAATACCTGAAAGGCAAAGATAACTTTGTCGCGGACCATCTGTCGCGTCCAGTGGGGATGATAACCCCCCGACCCGAGACACATGGTTTGGGGGCTCAACCAACCCCAATTTATTCTAAGTCAAAGGGGAAAAAACCCGTGTGGAAAGAATTGGTGGAGTATCTGGAGGGGGGGAAAAATTCCCCCCAAACGCATACCGAAAAACCACTTTGGGGTTTATTTACGGGAAAAAATGACTACTAATTTTGTTTTGAGAAAAAAACCCCAAAGGGACACAAATATGTCCCTTTATAATTCCTCGTAGAAGACCGGTCTCGGGGTCTCCAAAAATGCCATATTTTTTCAGGGCACTTAGGACAAAAGAAAAAACCCTCAAAAAGCCGAGGAGCTTTACATTTGGGGAAATTAAAATAGGGGTTTTGGGGAGTATGTCAAAAAAATTGTGAATTGCCCGAGGGTTTAAAAGGGGTTTAAAAGGGGTTTCAACAACCCTGGGAAAAATTTCCTCCATAGATAAACCTTTAGGGAAAGAATAGGAAGACCTCACTGATATGGTACAGGGGAAAGGTTAAACCGGGGGTTTGTTATGACGGTAGTCGATCATTACAGCAGGTTTTTAGGTTCTTTCCCCCTTAAATCCAAACAAAATACACCCCATCTAAAGACCATGTGGGAGTACCGGGGGCTATGGGACACCCCGCAACATCGTTTCCTGGGCAACGGGGGGATTCACCCACCGGGAGTTCCAGCAGTTTTGCACACGACAACCCAAAACACTCTCTTTCTATACGACCCCCCATCACCCTCAAAGGGAAATTTTGGGACCCAGAGGAAAGCACAGGAACCCCGAAATCAGTCCTCTCGACCCCGTGTCAAAAAGGAAAACCCCCCCATGAGTTGGCCCACTTTTTGCAGCCGTGCCAAAAACATATGAATCAAGGGTACACAAACCCCCACGGCCCCAAAAACCCTACTTCGCTTTTTTTTCCCGCCCTGCCCCCCCGGGTTTTTTGGGGCAGCTTTTCCCGACGTCGAGGGAGAAAAAGAAAGGGGCATGCGTGGCACACGCCCTAATCCGCGAGAAGCATCTGAAAAAAGTTCCCCCCCCCCCGTCCCGGTTTAAAAAAGTCCAAACAAAAACGGAAAAATCAAGTGGGGGAGGTAGGAGGGACTGGTTTTGGGTCAGAAAAGAGACCACATACCAGGCACGTTTCCCGTAAACCCCAAAGTGAAAAAGGGAGGGGGCTATAGAGTGGTTTGGGAATACGTTTGGGTGGGGACTCTACGTGGGAGAAAAAAGTTTTTACAGAAAAAAAAAGTAAAAAAGAAATGCCCAACAAGTGAAGCCCTTTTTATGGCAGGGGAAGGGGGTTTTTGTGAACCCGGGGGAGAAAGGGGCCTCAACCCGACCCCCGGGGGACGAGCAACTAGCCCCCCGGTTTGGAGACCTCCCAAAAGGGTCATTGAGGAAAAATGGGAAAGTTATTTTTAGATTAAGATGTTTAGGGAAAATTTAAAACGAGTCCCAAAAGGGGGGTGTTTGTTTAGGGCTAGATAAATTTTGGGCCCGGAAAATTTCTAGTTCTGGAAGTCGGAGTGTTGGTTTTCACGGGCTACCTGGGTTTGGTGGGAGGAGTATTTTAAATTTGAGTTTTAGTACCGGTTCTCCTTTAAAAGTCAAACCCGCTTGCGGGTTTTTGGGGGATATTTTTAGGACTTGTTGGGGTTTTAATTCATTTACCAGAGGGTAGCCGGTGTGGCCCCCTCTGGGAATTTTTTTCCCCCCAACGAGAATACGGGCCCTGAGTCAGGTTTTAGGCCCCCGTATTATCCAGGGATAAAGGTTTTATTGGGAAAAAAAAAATTTCCCTTTTTATTGAAAATTTTTTTTTTTCCCTTTTAATCTAAACACAAGAAAAAACCCCCTTTTTTAAAAAATAGAAGAATTTCCATTTTAAATTCCCCTCTAAAATTTGTCCCAAAAACCCACCCCCTCTTTTACGAGCTTTAAAAAAGGAAACATGAAACCGCGAGTAATTTTAAATTTTAAAATTGAAAAATTTAATTTTCCCGGAGAATAGACGCGTGGTTTAATGCCCATTATTGGGGGATAGGATGGGAAATTTTTTCATTTTAATTGCCGAGCTAGTCTTGTAAGTAGTTCATTTTTTTGTTTTCCCCCGGGGGGGACTCATCGCCTTTCTTTCTCAACCCCCATTTTGGGTTTTTTTCTTTTTTTCCCCTCCGCCATTTTCTTTCTTTTCCCTTTCCCTTCCCTTCCCCCCCCCCCAAGGCAAAAAACCCGGGATAATTTTTTCCGCCCCATCGTTGGGTAAAAATGAGTTCAAATCTTTTCATCTTTCCCCCCGCTATCTGATCAGACCCAGTAACAATTTCCCCAAATTTTTAATGTCTTTTTAAAATAAACCCCAGGGTTTTCGGTCATGGGCATACATGGGCGTGGGGTTTTTTTTAAAAAAAACGCGCTAAATTGAAAGTCTAAACCCAAATTTTTAAAAAACACTTTTCCCTACCCCCTCGCTCTTGAAAATGCGTTCGGACTTTTGACGTGAAAAAAAATTTACACCCCCTTTTCGGATATTAGATTAAACATATTTTAAAATTTTCTATATCCAAAATAACAGGTCGTTTTATACAGCCTTTTTCCTTTGGTTTGCGAAAATTTTTTTTTATTTTTAAAAAGTTATTTCGGGATTATAAGCTCTTCATTTAAAGGGCACGGCGAGCCCATTCCAAAAAACTCCCTTTTGTGCGGAGGGGCCCTAACGCCATGAGACCCCTCCATCCATCCCCTTTTCCCTAGGGAAATCGCCGGCCTGGGGCTTTCCCCGTTTTCCCCCCCCCCCCCCCCTTTTTCCTTTTTATCTATAATTTTTTTAAATATGGGGGAAAAAAGGGTTTTGTTTACGCTAACCCTTTAAAGGGGGGTTCTTTCCCATCCTTTTAAATATTATTTAAAGGGGGTCTCCATCCATCCCTTTTCAAGGTTTCGACGGAGGGGGTCCCCCATTCTCCTTCCTGTGGGAAGAAAACCCCGTCGTGTCCCCCTTCAAGCCCTATGGTCCTTGTGAATCACCCCCACAACCCCGTATCTCACCTTTTCTCCCTTTTATATATATCTTCCATGTATAATTATAAATGTTTTAACGGGATTTTTATCTAAGTGTAGGAAAAAATCATTAAATAGGGTCCAGTGGGAGAGTTATTTCTCCTAAGAGCTTCCTTTCAAACACCCCAAAGGAAAAGGGTTTTCCCGTTTTCAGGGTGTAAAGTTTTTTTTTTACACCCCATTAGAGGTTTTCCGGGGTTTGGGGTTAACCCTCATATGTTTGGGTATGATCTCAAGAAAAGACATACTAAAGTCCCATGAATAAAAAAGGATGATGTTTTTCAAAAATAGTTTTTGTGTTTTTTATAAAAACCCCGGTGATTATTCTGTTGGGTTTGGACAGTAATTTCCCCCCACTTCCAAAAAAGGGCACCCTTTTTCCCCGGTTTTAATTTTCCCCGTATAAAACACGACAACCCAAAATAAATCTAATATTAAAAATTATTCAAACGTGCCCCCCCCCCCCGGGGGTAAAAACCCAAAGGGAAATACTCGCCCCGGGGTGGTGGCAAACATTTCCCCTTAACCTAAACCCCATTTCCCTTTCCCCCCTTTAAAAACATCCCCCCTTTTTTAGTTAATCTCCGCAGTGAGAAGTGGGCCAAAAATATAAAACATAGTGAAGTCAAGGAACCCAAGGAAAATCCTCCATCCCAAATTGTAAATCTTTTGTAAAATTTTAATCAAAAATATCATTCAAATAACGTTTTACCAGTTTTTAAAAACCCCCCCTAAAAAGTTAAAAACCCCCCAAATTCAAGCAACCAATAGAACCCCCTTTTTTGCTTGAGTGAAAAAAGTGTGACTAATAAAGGGGCAACGGGAAAAGTACGACGTGTTTACGCTGCCGCGGGCCCCAAAATTCAAGGGGGAGGCTAAATAGTCAAAAAGTTCACATATTATTGATTATATAAAAAAAGAAGCAGAATGAATGAATGCATGAATGAAAGAAACATTTTTTTTAAACCCAAAAAAAGTTTATTATTTTTGATTTTAATGGGTTTTTATTGTGCCAGTCACGGACCTGTTGCTGCACTCTGACGCAACTGATCACTTAGCTGGTAGCCTCCACCAAGACGAAACATAGATTTTCTGGTATGGAATGAGCATCCTATTCATTTAGGCACCTTAAATATTATAAGTAATTATTTTTTTATTTTAATTAAACCTGCCGCACAGGGGGGTAGGCCTATGAATTTGATATCCGCAGTGAAGGGGTTAAAACTTATAAGATACTGTAATTGTCCATAACTAATAGAAATTATGATTAAATAATTCATAATTTCACCGGGGGACATCAGCGCGAGTGCACATCGCATACCTCCCTTCATACAGTGCCTCCCGCTAGCCGTGAGTTACATGACGGCCGCGGTAATTCTTTCTCAATCCATGTCACGTAAAGGAAGCTTCAGAGAGCATATGTGTATAGAAAATTTTGTTCTTAGAATAATTAGTTCTAACTCCTGTATCAATATTTGCAGAAACTCGTGTTACACCCTGTATAAGAACGGGGTCTCACCGTACAAGGTAACATCTCATCATCAACAAGTACTTGAAAGATAACAAGGAGCCGGCTGACTCCCTATCCGTGTGTGGTGAATGACAACCATGACGCCCAAGGTGCCGGCTGCAAGTCTTAACAATGGACGAGTCATGCCCATGATAGGCATTAGAACAGGGCGGGCCTACGGTGATGACGTGAAGGTCGCCCTGAATGCCGCACTGGAGTGTGGCTACCGTCACATCGACACCGCGTTCCTCTACCAGAACGGGACGGTTATCGGGGAGGTACTGAAGGAATGGTTCACAAGTGGCAGACTGAAGCGTGAAGATGTATTCATAACAACGAAGCTGCCCACGATCGGTAATCGGTTAAAGGATGTGTCAAGGTTTCTCCAAAAGTCGCTGGACATGTTGGGTCTGGCCTATGTTGACCTTTATCTCGTCCACTTTCCTGTTGGATTAATTGGCAAGGATGACAATGACAATGCCAAAAGATGAGGAGGATAATGTTGCTCTCGATTTTGAGACCAACTTAGAAGGCATCTGGCGCGGCATGTAAGCTCAGGTTGATGCAGGGAAAGCAAAATCAATCGGCATCTCCAGCTTCAATAGTACGCAAATCAAGAGAATTATCAAAGTGGCCCGCACCAAGCCCGCCAACCAGCAGGTGGAGCTCCATGCGCACCACTGGCAGCCTGACCTACAAAGGGTCTGTAAGCAGCACGGCATCACAGTGTGTGCTTATGGCCCCATCGGAGCTCCTTATAAAAAATCAGATACGAAGGAGTTTCCGCATCTTCTGGAGCACCCGGTAGTGAGCCAGATCGCCAAGGCTCACGGCCTGACAGCAGCTCAGGTACTCCTGCGACACCTCATCCAACATGACGTCATCGTCATTCCTAAATCCGCCAACGTAGAAAGAATTAAGCAAAATTTTCAGGTTCTTGATTTTGCGCCGAGTCCTGAAAACACGGCCAAGCTGGATGCCCTGAACCGCGGGGGAGCAGGCAGGACGTTTATATTCAAGGATTTTTTCAAAGGCATTGAGAAGCACCCAGAGTTCCCTTTTAACGCTCCATTTTAGAAAGGATGAAGAGTATGTCTGGAGTGACTGTACGCCACACCCTTGTAAAGAAACTTAAACTGAAGAAAAGTGTATGTAGTATCTTTTGTAGGTGGAGATAGGTAGTTAGGTAACAGGAACTACCTCGTGTAGGTCTCACGGACTCTTGTAGCTTCCTTATTTTCTTATGTTCATATGTTCTTAAAAGGGGAATACATGTGATCGCTCATCCAAATTTGGATACATTTGAAATACCTGCTGGAGGGAAGAGCTCCCGCCCCTAATACCGCCCAAATTATCCGAGTAAATTTATTCACCCGTAAACAACCTTTTATACATATTCCCCCACACCATATTCCAACACATATTTACACATACTCCACCACAGTAATCATGTAACTTGTACCACGTCATGTTTTGAGACCCCAGTGAGTAATTGTCAACCACGTGACCCTCAGGGGAAAGGTATAATTTTGTTTATGGGTGAATAGGTTATTTAAGGGGAGAGTCCGCTGTGACAATATGAAAATAATTTTCTAATATACGAATTTGAGTTATATGGTCTATGGCAGGGATGTCCAAACTATGGCCCGCGGGCCAATTGCGGCCCGCTGCTTTTTAATTGGCCCGCAGTAAATTTTTAAAAATGTAATGAAATAATTTTGTCCAAAAATGAATTGTGAATGAATTGAGAGGGACGCTAAAATTATTCCTTTTGGCGTGACAGAAGAGTTAAACAAGATAACAGGTGGAGGTGAGGAGGAAGAGGTGAACAGAGAGATGGTAGGAGAGAGAGATGTGGACGAGAGAAAATAGTAAATGAGCTGTGGAGGAGGAGACGGTGATAGGAGAGACGCGAACATTACGTTTCGCAAAAACTGCTGGACAAGGACATGACGCCCACGAGGAAGGCGGGTGGAAACAGCCGGCCTTGGATAGACAGCGAGCGGCGTTCGTAAGGAGCACACACGCGCACCAGTCTCTCGGTTTTCGTCTTTGAGTCGAGCGCCTGGTTGGGGGTGTTGGACTTAATTTGGGCTTATCCATGCCCTTATTCTGGTTGTGGAAGAGAGGTGTGCAGGAGTGTTAGGGAGTGACTCCTGTCTCTCCCACAGTTATTTGAAGTGGGGCTGGTTGTGTCGTAATCTGGCTTTTCGCTCCCCAGTCAGACATACATACAGACTGACACCCACACACAGGCAAGCACACATTACGGGTTGTCTGACTGGTCTTTGGAGTGGAAGCCGAGTTAGGATTTTGTTGTTAGAGAGCCGTGTTTTGTTTAAAATGCTACTCTTTGTTCGAGGCTCGACAGAGAGAGGATTGTAAGTTAGGTAATATTATTATACGGGACGTATTTGTTTAACTTTTACCGCCGCCGCGCCGGGCCGGAACCAAAGAAACGCAAGATAGCGAGTGAGTGCAGAAAATTTCAGAGACGATGGGAAAATGAATATTTTTTTATAGAAATGAATGCACAAAAAATCATTAATGGAAAGCTATGATCTTGTCTGTATTTTTTAAGCAATTTCAATTATCAACGATTATTTTAATTAAGGATTATTTACCTACATTTGATTTGACTTTGCTAACTTTACTATATGAGGTGTATAGTAACATAGTCCGGTAAGCGCCAAAAAGAGAAAGTGGAGAAAAACGCAGTCAAAGTTTTGCGACTTTCAGAATGCGGTATCTCGGCAATGAATTGAGCTAGGAAGCTGGGGTTTATTTTAAAATGAGCGTTAGGCATTGTACATTAAGGCAAGCATTGTGATGTAACCGAGATGTTAAATCGTTCTGAAAAATAAAACAATGACTGCATTTTTCTCCGAATTAAATTTGACCGCATCGAATAAAAATGTCACAAACGCCCCTGTAGACCACCTTACACCACCCAAAGATAATGTTTTGTTAGTTTGTATCAACATTCATGTTTAATTTGACTATTGTATAAATTTACGTCTACCAGCAGACGATTTTTATGATTTTAAAGGGCCCTACAGGTACTTGCCAAGCTGACGAAAGACAACCAAACGAAGGTAAGCTTAGTATGTTTCAAAGGTAAGTTAAGCTTAGTACAAGACACAAATTACACAATATATTACACAAATTTGAGAAACAGTAGTAAGCTCCATTTACCTTCTGCAGATAGGTCGAAACAACTCCAGGTAGGTACAGGTAGTCAATTATCATACTCGAGTAGGTCGTTCTCGATGTTCTCAGAGTCGTCGGACATCTCAGGAATGTCAGTATCCGCACCAATGGCTTCTTGCTCCCGAAAAAGCTTGGTGTAGTAGGGCATGTAGTGCATGGGAACAAAGACACTCAAGTCCCTCATGTGCTTCAGCTTCAACGCCTTCAGACACCGAGGGGTATTGTACTTCTGAAGAAGGGGAACTCGGGCAAGGTTGAAGAGCGAGGGCTTATAGTTGGCTTTCCCCTTCATTAAACGAATAGAGCCTAGAGGATCCTCATAAGTCATGCCGACATGATAACCCTCACGAAAGTTGAGCCGTACTACAAAGCGGCGGGCATCCTGGAATCCGTAAGGGGGGCGTGGCCGGCGAATTGTCACGTACTTCTGCAGAGTGTCAATGTCCAGAAATTCTTCCCTCTTCATAACGAACACATCATTTTTTTCAACAACCGCAAGTCTAATGGCTTTGCAATAGCCATCAAAGTCATAGATTTCACCAGTTTGACGGATGCACTTTTCAATGTTCCCAAAGGCTCTATCGCAAGCCATGTAGCTGTGCCCAGGTACCAAAAAGGTGTGCTCAACAGTGTTAAAACGCCCCCCATGAACTTCTGATAGGTAGTAAAGCATCACATTAATATTTTTGTTTTGGCCACCGCAATTGTCTGTCACAAGCTTTAATGTCCCAAAGTCATCTTTTGCATATTCCTCGTCAATCCATTTCCTCAGACAAGCAATTATTTCTATGCTGCCACGCCCCCCTGTCACTTCGTCCCACACATAGAATTTGGATTTGTTCTTTTTTAGGTCATGAATACAGAGATTGTACATCCACACTGCGCTTTTAATAGGCGACACTGGTAGAGATGCGTGGTATTGGGAGAGTTTGTTGTAGGTCAAGACAAATAGCCCGACAGTCAGGATCATTGTCACGGGCATAATCTTTCAGAGTATTCTGACCCTGCCGGGCTAAGGCCAGGTGTGAATCGAGCTTCCTCTGCAATTCTGGCTTCTCATCTTCAGTGGCTGCCGCAATGCCATTGTTCATCTTGTCACACTTGGAGCAGGTGTCTGTCTGTGGAGGCTTGAACCCTAGTCGAAAGTGTTTGTTCTATACAACTCTATAGACCCCATCCCATTTCACATTGAGTTTACGGCACGTGCCTGGTATTGTGGTCTCTTTTCTGACCCATACCAGTGCTCCTACCTCCACCACTTGATTTTTCCGTTTTCTGTTTGCGACGTCCCTGTACCGACGCGACATTTTCAGATGCGTCTCGCGGATTAGGGCGTGTGCCACGCCCATGTCGTCTTGTTCTCCCTCGACGTCGGGTAAAGCTGCTCCAACAAGCCTGGGGGCATGACGAGAAAAGAAAGCGAAGTAGGGTTGTTGCCCCAGTGGAGGTGTGTACCGCTTGATTCATAGTGATTTGGCACGGCTGCAACAATGTGGGCCAACTCAGAGGGTGTCCTTGACACAGGGTCGAGAGGACTGACTTCAGGGTCCTGTGCATCCTCTCGGTCACCGAATTTCCTTGAGGGTGATAGGGGGTCGTATAGCAGAGTGATTTGGTGTCGTGTGCAGAACTGCTGGAACTCCCGGCTGGTGAACTCCCCTCCGTTGTCCAGGACGATGTTGCGGGGTGTCCCATAGTCCGCCAGGTACTGCCACATGGTCTTTATGATGTGTGAGTGGGGTTTGGATTTAAGGGGGAAGAACCTAACAAACCTGCTGTAATGATCGACTACCGTCATAACATAACGGTAACCTTGTTCTCCTGCTACCATATCAGTGAGGTCTATCCCTATTCTTTCTAAAGGTTTATCTACTGGAGGTAATTCCTTCCAGGGTTGTTGTAACCCTTTACTTCCTTTGAACCTCTGGCAAGTTACACAAGTTTTGACATACTCACACACATCTACTTTAAGATTTGCCCAATAGTATAGCTCCTCGGCTTTCTTGATGGTTTTCTTTTGTCCTAAGTGACCTGATAACTCATGCGCATGTTGGAGAGCGAGACCGGCCCATACTACGAGGAATTATTGAGGACATATTGTAGGCTCCCATCGGTTTTTTCTCGAACATAATATAGTATGTCATCTTTTACCGTAAACTGAACCAAAGTGGCTTTCGGTATGCGTTTGGTAGGAATTCTTCCTCCCTCCAGATACTCCACCAACTCTTTCCACACGGGTTCTTCCCTTTGACGTAGAATGAATTGTGGTTGGTTGAGTCCCAACCATGTAGTCTCGGGTCGGCGGGTTATCATCCCCACTGGACGCGACAGATGTCCGCGACGAAGTTATCTTTGCCTTTCAGGTATTTAATCTCATAACTATATTCGCGCATCTCTAGGATCCACCTGGTCATTCGGGGAGATTTAGTTTTCTTTTTAAAAATACTGGTGAGAGGTTGGTGATCCGTGACAATTGAGAATTTTGAGCCCCATAGATAATGATGAAAATTTCTACAGGTGAGAACTATGGCCAATGCTTCTTTGTCGGTCGCGGAGTAACGTGTCTCGCAAGAATTCAGTTTTTTGGAGAAATACCCAATGGGGCAATTGAACCGTTTGACTGAACTTGACTTAGAACCCCTCCGACGTGAGTGTTACTCGCGTCTGTTGTGAGGATAAAAGGGTTTCCCATGAATATTTGCCCTTACAGGCACGACTGAGATGTTCGAACGCCTGTTGACACTCCTCCGTCCAGGTGAAAGTGACGTGAGCTCTTGTTAAATTTGTAAGTGGAGCTGCAACTTTCGCGAACGAAGGAACATGCTTCCTATAGAAACCACACATCCCTAAGAAACGTCGAATTTCCTTTACAGTTTTTGGAGCTTTCATTTTTGAAACGGCTTCCACGTTTTTTAGGTCCGGTTTACTTCCTTCGGCTGAGATCCGATGACCGAGAAAAGTGACTTCTTTAAGTCCAAAGGTACACTTACTGAGGTTGAGTTTCACCCCATTGGTAGTAAGGACTTCGAAGAGTTGATTAAGACGTTCCAAAAGAAGAGGAAACGTAGGAGCCCATAGAATTAAGTCGTCCAGGTAGTTTTTTACCCATCCCTTCTGAAGGAGGGAGTTAATACTGAAGCCATTCGCCTGGAAAATATAGCGGGTGAGCAGTTTAGCCCGAATGGTAGGCTTTCGAAACTGATATAAGGTGACACCGTCGCTGAAAGTGGTCAGATCGCGGCTTTCGTCATCGGTAAAATCGGGAAAATATGCTTCGCGCATGTCTAAGGTGACATAATACTTTTGGCCCGCGGCTTGTTCTCCCAAATTCTTCCAATCGTGGAAGAGGATAGATATCGGTGGCGAGATGTTTATTTATGTGTCGATAGTCTAAACACATTCTCTTACTACCATCTGGTTTATTTACCAAGACGATCGGTGATAACCACGCGGCCGTGGATCTTTCTATGATATTTCTTTCTTCCATATCTTGAAGCATATGTGAAATTTGCTCCTTGGCTTTCTCGGGATACCGGTACGAGGGTCCTCGACTGGGCTGAGGGTCATCCACCTTTATATAAACCGGAGGACCAGTTATGAGACCTAATTCATTTTGATCTAGGATGAAAAGCGGATCATTTTCGAGAATTACTTGTTGTAATTCTTGTTGTTCTGAAACAGTCAGGTGTTTCCATTTTTGTCCCTTGATTAATTCTTTTAACCTTTGGGTTAGAGTTCCTTTCGGCTGTGCGTTATCATTGACCGGTATTAAGTCATTGTGGACTTCATGAATAGAATTAATTTTGTGCGCGTGAGGAATTTCCACTTTGTCGTACGACCCGAGTATAGTGCCTTTGCACAAAACTTTTTCCTTTTTGGTATTATTCGTGAAGGGAATGTAAATTGAATTTTCTGCTGACACTTGTACTACGTAAGGGTAACTATTTTTGCTAGCCTTTTCCCGCGGGTAGACAAGAAGGTTAGAACCTGGTAACTCATTTACGTTAACCTGCCTGAAACTAGAGTGGTAAGCGTTTATTTTCACAGGAGTGAGAAGATTTATCTGTGAAGGGTTTTGTGGCTGTTTCACGACTTCCACCGGGTTTAGTTGGACTCTTTTGATTTTGTTCCTTTTTCGACGGATGTGATTCACGGTATGGGGGGTATCGCCCCAGCGCATTGCTCTACTTTTACCATCCCAGGTAAGGGTGGCTTTTGTGAGGATGTCACACCCAAGAAGTAAATCACCGTTGAGATAAGAGTCTGGGATAACGGGAAACCACTTTTTAAATTTTTGCCCGTCACCGATTTCAATTTCTGCCCATATCATGCCGAGGATTTTCAACGGGGTGTCTGTGATTCCGACGAGGTGAGGAGGATTCCGTCGTTTAGTTATTTCCCCTCCGATCCGTTTTGCTGACTTTCTTTGATTAAGGTATAACCACTCCCTGTGTCCACTATCGCTTCTGTTATTTTCCCGTTTATATTTACGTGGATAGTGAGGGAAATATCGTCACCATCTAGTCAGGATAATTGTCTAGGATTTTGAGTTTGACTTTGCTGTTGAAGACTACTTGCCTGGGCACGCCCAGGACAGTTTCGATCTCCTCTCCGACAACGGGTTTGCGACAGTCGAAACAATGGCCTGGCGGGGTTTTCTCCCAGCACTCCGGAAGGTTATGCGTTGGTGATTGACATAAGCGCAATACTTTTGAGTGAATGTTTCCCTCCGTGAAGAACTCGCGTGGGAGGGTGATTTTTCTAGTTTCGCTTGGGCCAACTGACCTTTAATTCTTGGATTTGTTGTTTTAAACCTTCCACTTCGTCCTGGATGGTTTCGGGTTGTGAGGAAAAGTGTGTGCTTATCGCCTCCTCTCCCGTTTCCTTTTCCTTCTCCCTTTGGGGTTGGAATCATGTTGATCCTTTGAGTCGGTCTGTCTTCCAGTATTTGCCGCTCGTGTTCGATGCGGTCTAGGATTTTTTTAGGGGATATCCTTCATCTAGAAATCCCTCCAATTTTTCTCGCGACGCGATTGGTAGTCCGTACCACAATTTTCTCTTTATTGTCTTATCACGGTCGGGAATTTTTTTATTTGGGAGTTTTGTCGCGATCACCGCATGTTGGCAAATAAAACGGTGTGTGAACGCTTGAGGAGATTTTTCCCAGTCATAACGCATTGCCTCCAATTCTTGCCAGGCTCTATCAACACTCACTTCGGTGGTGAACTCGGTTACGAAAAGATTTTTAAGGGCCGACCATGTTTCTACCTTTAGGTTTGCTTGATAGTTGTGGATTAAGATTGAGAATTCTGGACACACTCTCCCTTTTGCAATTTGGATGCGTGTTGCGTCGCTTGAGCTACATTGTTCAATTAATTCAAAGAACATTTGGAGTCGGGCCGTTGCATCAAGGCCTTGTAGTTGATGTAATTCTAGTACTGGAATATCTCGAGGTTTGAAGAGTCCTACTTTTACGCTATCCGTGGATAATTTAGAGTTATAGAGAGGTTTCGTTGGATTTTGTTTTTGCATGCTATCCGTGGATAATGGAGAGTCATGGAGAAGGTTCGTTTGATTTAGTTGTGCTTTTAACTCCTCCACTAAAATTTCTAGCTGTGCTGTGCGTCTACTTCCGTCTCCGCTCTCCTCCTCCTCCCTTTTAGCCCCGGAAAATAGGTTTGCTTCCCAACTCATGATTACGTCGGAGAAAAACTTCTTGTAGATACAGGTAGAGATTTGATTCTCGTGTTCAGTCGGCCACTAACAGGGCACTCGGGTTTCCCGTGGCTACCAAGGGTGATTTCCGCCGTTTCTGGTTCATTCATTTCCAGGTGGCCCCCCGATTACTGTTCTTAATTTGTTGTTTTTCTTTATCTCTCCCCTCATTTATCCAATGAACACCGTCGGATGCCAAGGTGTTTACGTATAGTGATGTATTAAATTGAATTATTTGGTTGTGTCCTGCATGCTTTATTCTTTTGTTTATTGAATTTTGCACTTTTTTATAATTATCCGTGCTAATGGGTCCTCTTTCTGAATAGATACGTGGTTCTATTAAGCAGATGCACACTACCGCCTCACAATTCCTCTCTATTGTGCGCGTAATTTCCTTGATAGTGTCAGCAAGAGAACCGGGATCTATGCCATCGGCAATATCGTTACTACCTAACCACAAAATGCACAGATCATGTGGCCATTCCAGGACACTATTCAGCCTTTCATCTGAGAAGAAGGAATTTTGCTTTTCCTCCCGTTTCCTAAAAATCTTAATTTCCGTTCCTGGGACGTCGAATGTTTGGGGAATTTGACTGTGTCCCACCAATGAAACTTTGTACATATTTTCCTGAATTTTGAGTCTATCTAGCTACTTGCCCAAGGTGATATTCTGTTGTTATTTGTAGGAAATAATAACCCACCGCTATAGTCACCAGTGTGTTGCTGATATTTCGGGGTAACTTCTATGGGGGGTTTATAACTGGTCAACGTTACTTGAATGATATTACTTGATTATAATTTGACAAAAGATTACAACTTGAATGGAGGATTTTCCTTAGTCTTATGACTTCACTATGTGATTATAGTTTGACCACTTCTCACTGCGGAGAGTACTGAAAAGGGGGGATGTATTTAAGGGGGAAGGATAGGGGTTTAGGTTAAGGGGAAGTGCTGCCACCAGCCCGGGCGAGTAGTTCCTTGGGTTACTCCCTGGGCACGTTTGAATAATATTAATATTAGATTTATCTTGGTAGTCGTGATTGATACGTGGAATTATACCGAGTAAGGCTGACTCTTTTGGAAGTGTGGGGAATTACTGTCCTAACACAGAATAATCACCTGGGTTTTATAATAAACACAAGAACTATATTTGCAAACATCATCCTATTTATTCATAGTGACATAGTATGTATCTTGCTTGAGATCATATCCAACATATGAGGGTTAATCCAACACCGGAAAACTCTAATCGGATGTAAGAAAAAAACTTTACACCCTGATACAGGAAACTCTTCCAGTGTCCCCCAGTCGGTGTTAAGTGTCCCCCAGTCGTGTTAAGTGTCCCCCAGTCGGTGTTAAGTGTCCCCCAGTCGGTGTTAAGTGTCCCCCAGTCGGTGTTAAGTGTCCCCCAGTCGGTGTTACGTGTCCCCCAGTCGGTGTTACGTGTCCCCCAGTCGGTGTTACGTGTCCCCCAGTCGGTGTTACGTGTCCCCCAGTCGGTGTTACGTGTCCCCCAGTCGGTGTTACGTGTCCCCCAGTCGGTGTTACGTGTCCCCCAGTCGGTGTTACGTGTCCCCCAGTCGGTGTTACGTGTCCCCCAGTCCGTGTTACGTGTCCCCCAGTCGGTGTTAGTGTCCCCCAGTCGGTGTTAAGTGTCCCCCAGTCCGGTGTTAGTGTCCCCCAGTCGGTGTTAAGTGTCCCCCAGTCGGTGTTAAGTGTCCCCCAGTCGGTGTTAAGTGTCCCCAGTCGGTGTTACGTGTCCCCCAGTCGGTGTTACGTGTCCCCCAGTCGGTGTTACGTGTCCCCCAGTCGGTGTTACGTGTCCCCCAGTCGGTGTTAAGTGTCCCCCAGTCGGTGTTAAGTGTCCCCCAGTCGGTGTTAAGTGTCCCCCAGTCGGTGTTAAGTGTCCGCCAGTCGGTGTTACGTGTCCCCAGTCGGTGTTAAGTGTCCCCCAGTCGGTGTTAACGTGTCCCCAGTCGGTGTTACGTGTCCCCCAGTCGGTGTTTACGTGTCCCCCAGTCGGTGTTAAGTGTCCCCCAGTCGGTGTTAAGTGTCCCCAGTCGGTGTTAAGTGTCCCCCAGTCGGTGTTAAGTGTCCCCCAGTCGTGTTAACGTGTCCCCAGCGGGAGTGCCCGTCGGTGTTAAGTGTCCCCCAGTCGGTGTTACGTGTCCCCCAGTCGGTGTTAAGTGTCCCCCAGTCGGTGTTAAGTGTCCCCCAGTCGGTGTTAAGTGTCCCCCAGTCGGTGTTAAGTGTCCCCCAGTCGGTGTTAAGTGTCCCCCAGTCGGTGTTAAGTGTCCCCAGTCGGTGTTAAGTGTCCCCCACGTCGGTGTTAAGTGTCCCCCAGTCGGTGTTAAGTGTCCCCCAGTCGGTGTTAAGTGTCCCCAGTCGGTGTTAAGTGTCCCGCCAGTCGGTGTTAAGTGTCCGCCAGTCGGTGTTAAGTGTCCAGCCAGTCGGTGTTAAGTGTCCGCCAGTCGGTGTTACGTGTCCGCCAGTCGGTGTTACGTGTCCGCCAGTCGGGGTTACGTGTCCGCCAGTCGGGGTTAAGTGTCCGCCAGTCGGGGTTAAGTGTCCCCCAGTCGGGGTTAAGTGTCCCCCAGTCGGGGTTAAGTGTCCCCCAGTCGGGGTTAAGTGTCCCCCAGTCGGGGTTAAGTGTCCCCCAGTCGGGGTTAAGTGTCCCCCAGTCGGGGTTAAGTGTCCCCCCAGTCGGGTTAAGTGTCCCCCAGTTCGGTGTGGTAAGTGTCCCCCAGTCGGTGTTAAGTGTCCCCCAGTCGGTGTTACGTGTCCCCCAGTCGGTGTTACGTGTCCCCCAGTCGGTGTTACGTGTCCCCCCAGTCGGTGTTACGTGTCCCCAGTCGGTGTTACGTGTCCCCCAGTCGGTGTTACGTGTCCCCCAGTCGGTGTTTAAGTGTCCGCCAGTCGGGGTTAAGTGTCCCCCAGTCGGGTTAAGGTCCCCAGTCGGGTGTTAAGTGTCCCCCAGTCGGGGTTAAGTGTCCCCCAGTCGGGGTTAAGTGTCCCCCAGTCGGGGTTACGTGTCCCCCAGTCGGGGTTAAGTGTCCCCCAGTCGGGGTTAAGTGTCCCCCAGTCGGTGTTAAGTGTCCCCCAGTCGGTGTTAAGTGTCCCCCAGTCGGTGTTAAGTGTCCCCCAGTCGGTGTTAAGTGTCCCCCAGTCGGTGTTAAGTGTCCGCCAGTCGGTGTTAAGTGTCCGCCAGTCGGTGTTAAGTGTCCGCCAGTCGGTGTTTAAGGTCCCCCAGTCGGTGTTAAGTGTCCCCCAGTCGGTGTTAAGTGTCCCCCAGTCGGTGTGTTAAGTGTCCCCCCAGTCGTGTTAAGTGTCCCCCAGTCGGTGTTAAGTGTCCCCAGTCGGTGTTAAGTGTCCCCCAGTCGGTGTTAAGTGTCCCCAGTCGGTGTTAAGTGTCCCCCAGTCGGTGTTAAGTGTCCCCAGTCGGTGTTAAGTGTCCCCCAGTCGGTGTTAAGTGTCCCCCCAGTCGGTGTTAAGTGTCCCCCAGTCGGTGTTAAGTGTCCCCCAGTCGGTGTTAAGTGTCCCCCAGTCGGTGTTAAGTGTCCCCAGTCGGTGTTAAGTGTCCCCCCAGTCGGTGTTAAGTGTCCCCCAGTCGGTGTTAAGTGTCCCCCAGTCGGTGTTAAGTGTCCCCCAGTCGGTGTTAAGTGTCCGCCAGTCGGTGTTAAGTGTCCGCCAGTCGGTGTTAAGTGTCCGCCAGGCGGTGTTAAGTGTCCGCCAGGCGGTGTTAAGTGTCCGCCAGGCGGTGTTAAGTGTCCGCCAGGCGGTGTTAAGTGTCCGCCAGGCGGTGTTAAGTGTCCGCCAGGCGGTGTTAAGTGTCCGCCAGGCGGTGTTAAGTGTCCGCCAGGCGGTGTTAAGTGTCCGCCAGGCGGTGTTAAGTGTCCGCCAGGCGGTGTTAAGTGTCCGCCAGGCGGTGTTAAGTGTCCGCCAGGCGGTGTTAAGTGTCCGCCAGGCGGTGTTAAGTGTCCGCCAGGCGGTACATGTTTATGACAGTGGAGCGCATGTTTACAAGCTCAGTTTAAGCTGTGTTCGCCTGTTTTTCGGTGTTTTTTATGCTTATTTAGACTTGTTCAGTGCAGTGAAATTATGGCATCGAAAGAGAAGGGAAGTGGTATTTTCAGATAAAAACGGGATCTTCACCTAAGACCACAGGTGTCACTATAAAAATCCAGCCTGCGCCACAAACGGGCGAGATCAACCAACATCAAGACCTCTATAAGCCTACAGGCGCTATAGGCTCTATCATAAAAAAATATCATAAAAACATAAAAAAATAATAATAAAAAGGTGTGAATCTAAGCATTGCAGAGAAATTAGAACGTACAAAGAAGGTGGAATTATGTTTCTGTCGCCCGGGTGTGTGACGAGTATGGTGTAAAGAAACACAGTGAGTGATATTCACAAGTCCAGGGACAAACTCAAGAGAATATGCTGTGACATTCAATGTTGATGCAAGTAAGGATAGGAAAGGAGTAATACATTTTTGACAACACATGAAAGTTCCTGAGAGTGTAGCCCTACATGTGTCTCACATGTCTTAACGACAACACTGCTGCTGCCGCGGCCACACTGCCAGGCGTGGATGAGCGCTTTCCTTGTATTTTCATCTTTACTTATACTATATATGAATAATAGCCATTAAAATGCGATTATATGTGTACATTCACCTAGAATGATGATATTTCATAGCATACCAAGCAGTAATGAGCGAACCTGGAGACATACTACCTCTTCTAATACCAGTCCCGAGCAGTCGTGGGCGAGCGTGCCAAATCCAGCATTTAGCGCCAGTCACTGTTTACCTCCCAACATAGCTACACAGTCTGGTTGTGTTTGTGATTATTCCTCATTTATTTCACAGCGTGGAGGAGCGTGCCAAATCCAGAATGTAGCGTCAGTCACTGTTTACCTCCCAACATGTATTTTTCCTATATGTTCACACCCTTGGGAAAATACCCTCGCTCTAACGGACAATCGGTTTTAACGGACCACGTCTCCCCCCTTTTAGTCCGTTAAATCGAGGGTCGATTGTATATATAGTGTTACGAGGGCGAGAATGTCTCAAGTTGAGGGGAATTATTTGAGTGTAGGCGGTCTGGCTGCGGCAGTGTTAGTAGAAAAGGGTGTACCGACGCCACTACAACACAGAGAAACAGCCCGCGCACTACCGAACGGCAGCCCGCGCGCCGCCTCCCTTGCCTGAGAGTTGTGTGTTGCTACCGTCGCCTTTGTAAGGCCAGGGACATTCCCCCTCGATATTAGTGACTGTGGTAAGAGACTGACTGTATTGTGGCCTGTGTGTGAAGGCAGAGAGACCTTGAAACAGTGAGAAAGCTGTGGTGCAGTGTTCCCCGTGATCCTGCCTGTGCCTGTGTACAGGGAGGTCCCGAAGATACGAGCAGTTAGGTTCCACCTGGCATACTCGTAAAGCGAAATCTCGTATAACGAAACACATAACTAATGGTAAAATATAGGTTTGGTTCCAGGACCCCATCAATTAAAGAAAAAAAAAAAAAAAACGACATGTTTTTCAAGCTAAAATAAACTAGAGCAAACACAACAAACACACAGCGTCTATATTACCCACACTGTACTACCTATTCTGTAGAAAAAGCATTCTGAAAGAGAAAATAGCACACAAAATAACATAACTGCACATTAATTAAACATAAAACATGCATAACAAGCAAAAAAGACGTTGTAATGTAGGGGACGCCGCGTGATACAAGAGAAGGTAGTGTAGCGGTCCCAAGGTTGGGGCTGCACACCTGCTAATTACCCCTGAAGGTCAGGCCGCGCCATATGCTTAATTACCCTTCAGGTCACGCCTTGCTAGGGGTGACCTGACTGCGGTCACAAGGTTGGGGCGGCACACCTGCTAATTACCCCTAAATGTCAGGCTGCGCCATATGCTTAATTACCCTTCAGGTCATGCCTTGCTAGGGGTGACCTGACTGCGGTCACAAGGTTGGGGCGGCACACCTGCTAATTACCCCTAAATGTCAGGCTGCGCCATATGCTTAATTACCCTTCAGGTCATGCCTTGCTAGGGGTGACCTGACTGCGGTCCCAAGGTTGGGGCTGCACACCTGCTAATTACCCCCAAATGTCAGGCCGTGCCATATGCTTAATTACCCTTCAGGTCACAGCTTGCTAGGGGTGACCTCACTGGGGTCAACCAAATCCCCCTTTGTCCAGCCTGGGAGTGGTAGGGCGTGCATTTTGAACTTGATAATTTTACTCACCCCAGTTTGAATGTCGTATCATTGGATTTTCGATCTCGTATATTGAAAATAGACCCTAATTTACACATCTCGTATCATCGGATTCTCGTATACCGAATGCTCGTATAACGGGACCTCCCTGTAGTGACCTTGAACTTGTACTGCTAGTTGCTGGAATATACAACAGAAAAGGACCCCTGTGTTTGCCTAAGGCCTTCCCCTGAGTGTGTGGATAGCCAGACAGTAGGAAAGCAGCTTGGTAAGTCCTCAGTTTCTAGCACGAGCCCGGTAAGCTTGCCACGTGTCCTCTCTCTGCCTAGCACCTGCCTGCTTCACTGCTCTCCCGAGACTAGCCCAGAGCAGGTGTTAGGAGCCCAGCTGAGGACAGCAGGGGAACCGGGAGGGTCATTGGTGTGGCCAGGCTGGACCACACCATTGATAGTGTCCGCCCGGCAACACCACCACATCAAAAATTGAACTGGATAAGGGAGAATTGAGAAATGATTGGGCTTTTGTGACGCGGGCATCCCCAAAATATCGCTGCTAAATACGATAAGTCTAACACATTGCCAAATTATCGCGAAGATAAACACACACAGACACACACATTACCACACACAAAAAAAAAAACATACACACACACACACACATTACCACACTCACAAAAAGATAACACACACACACACACACACAGAGATGCTGGATAATTGAAGAAGTTATTATTTTTCTAGATCAAATTTGAGTGTGTGATGTTTTGTAGTGTATTTTCTTGCATGAGATGAGAGGTAGGAAGTTATGGTTAATATTAAGTTACATATTTGTGCATACGAGTATTTGAAAAAATGTGTATGGTTTTATAACTCAATTCTTCTGCAAGTTTAGGTTTAGACTGTGTGTGTGTGTGTGTGTGTGTGTGTGTGTGTGTGTGTGTGTGTGTGTGTGTGTGTGTGTGTGTGTGTGTGTGTGTGTGTGTGTGTGTGTGTGTGTGTGTGTGTGTGTGTGTGTGTGTGTGTGTGTGTTGTGTGTGTGGTAAGTGTGTTTGTGTGTGTGTGTATGTGGTAGTGGTGTTGTGGTTGGGTGTGTGTGGTGGTGTGTGGGTGTGTGGTGTGTGGTGTGGTGTGTGGGTGTGTGTGTGTGCAATAGAAAGGCATTGTCAACACTATAAAGAGCCTACCCTTCAGCAGTGTTGCGTGTGTTTCCATGTCTGCTGTAGAAGCCATGAGCAGAGGTGGCAGGGCCTGTTATAAGGTACCTCGTGTAGGTGTCACGGTCTCTTGTAGCTTCCTGATTTCCTATGTTATTATGTATCAGCTGAGAGGCTAGCTTGGTCTTGTTTTCACGGACTGTTGGATTCCGTTACTAGATGTTCCATGCTGTAAATATGGACTACATTAGGACACTGGTGGCAGGTATAGACACAGTTACATAGATAGATAGATAGATAGATAGATGGGGAATACAAATAAGTGACAAAAGATTGGTAGTACAAAATATTGACTATCTTAACCCCTTCACGCCCAGATCTTTCCTTGGCTATAAAAAATTGTCTGTTGTTGAGCCATAAAATAACGAAAAGTAACTAAATATACCAAATTACCTAGTGGACAAGGATACTAAACAGGTCATATCTATAAAACATTGCTTATAGTCACTAAAAATAGTCTAATGGTACCCAAATTACAATGGCAATTACGTTCTGGGTCTCAAGGGGTTAAAGACATTGGCTTGAAGAGCTGAATTAAAGACAGGATAGATAGGTAAATATGAGAGAGAGAGAGAGAGAGAGAGAGAGAGAGAGAGAGAGAGAGAGAGAGAGAGAGAGAGAGAGAGAGAGAGAGAGAGAGAGAGAAGAGAGAGAGAGAGAGAGAAGAGAGAGAGAGAGAGAGAGAGAGAATAGTGGAAGGCAAAACCAAAGAGTTAACTTATCCAGGAAATTCTCATAACAAATGCATAATATTGGTTAATGTGGATAATATAATGTACAATGGTATGTATAATGGTACAATGATCATCATATTACTTTGTCTTAACATAGTATCTCTTAACTCTATATCTTGGCAACTGTTGACATCATAACCGTAATGGCCGTGGTCATATCTACACCCCAGAGCAGTGCTTCTCAACCTTTGAAGTGCTCGTACCCTTTGCGACCTCATAAATTTATCTCGTACCCCCGGTCAGAAAAAAAGTATAGCGTAAGGAACCTTTTATATACACTAACTACAATACTACATAGTATACAATGTTACGTTTCTTTTGTTGCTTGTCATCAATTATGATGTTAATAAATTAATATTAATTATAAATATATAATTCCAGCCTCCTTATAAATATGATATTGAATGATTGGTCAGCCTGTCTGGTACCCCCAGGTGGTACAGGTACCCCAGGTTAAGAACCACTGGCCTATAGCCTCACATGCACCACACTGAGTTACTGGACTACTAAGCTCAGAACTACAAACTTCAGCATTAATCTTACCACAGGTCAGGCTGTGAGGAGGGTACACTCCTGGCTGAAGTCTGGTCGCTACAAGAGCAGCGTAGTCATGTCGTTAGGACGCCACAATGACTCCCCGGCGATGTCGTTGCCAGTCGTCCAAACCTTCACCTCTTACTGTCCAATGACGATTCAAATCTTTACTGAAGAGAAGACAGAAAAACCACACAGTAACATAAGGAAGCTACAAGAGGCTGGGAGACCTACACGTGGTAGTTCCTGTTACTTAACACTACCTACATCCACCTTTCATCCCCTTCCATAACACTGTCCAGCCTCCTTTTAAAACTCCCTATTGACTCCGTACTAACTATCTAATACACTGAGTCCATTCCAATCATCTACCACCCTATTTGTGAAGCAGTTTCTCCCTAAAAGAACAGCTGTATTAGATAGTGATAAACAGATAAGACATAATATAGATGTTTAGTTAGGACCATGATGACAGGGAGGAGGTATGACAGTAGAATACAGGCTGGAAATTTGAGAGAAAGATTTGGAGACAAACACCAAGGCCCGTACCAAGAGTCATGATGAAGGTCCAGCGACAAACGACCGAGGCAAGGGTACCTTAAAAGGAATATTTTTTGGAACGAAGAGCAGCGACGTTGCTCTTCGTTCCGGAAAATATCCCTTTTACGGTACCCTACCTCAGTCGTTCGACCTTCATCATGACTCTTGGTACGGGCCTAATGATCACAAATATTGCCTTAACCTTCTTCCTCCCTGCTTAACAGCCTTGTCTTCTCACCCTGTCTCTGGCACGCTTCCTTGTCCAAAAGTAGGTTTTTTTTGAGGCGCATCTTACAGCGCCACTGCCTTGATTTCCTGACATCATGAGTGACGACAAGCTTCTTAACTCCTTCACGCCCAGATCTTTCCTTGGCTGTGTAAAATCATCTTTTGTTAACCATAAAATTACAAAAGTAACTAAATATATCAAATTAGTTAGCGGACAAGGATACTAAACAGGTCATAGCTATTAAAACATTGCTTATATGCATTAAAATCGTCTAATGGTACTGAAATTATGTTCTTATGAATTACGATGGAATTTACGTTGTGGGCCCTCAAGGGGTTAAGGATACCGAGAGTAGAATACAGGCTGGAAATTTGAGAGAAAGATGGAGACAAAACACTAATGATCACAGCAACACAACATGAAGGACATGAATGTAGAAAAACCCGATCAAAAACAACAACTATAGTCTATTTCTTTAACAAAGCAAAAATTCCATTCTATCTTAAGGTCTCATGCTTAACCCCTTGCCCCTTATACTACATGCTATATACACTCACCACCTGTGAGCAGAGTCATGGCATCGCCTCCTCAACAAGTCGTAGCCGTTTAAGTGACGCCCAGTGAGGGCAACGATTACGTGCCGACTGCCAGGTGTGGCGGTGCAGGTCTCTTACGAGGGAATAATTTCTTCCAGAGTTCATTCCCTCCCACCTGTAAGACAGTGGATCAGTCTTCCTACAGCTTCCACGCATGCCTCACCACACAGGCAGGCAGACACACGCACAGGCACCACACACACGCCACACACACAGATACCCTATATAAGAAAATAAGGAAGCTACAAGAGGCTGGGAGACCTACACGAGGTAGTTCCTGTTACTTAACACTACCTACATCCACCTTTCATCCCCATCCGTAACACTGTCCAGTGTCCAGCCTCCTTTTAAAACTCCCTATTGATTCCCCACTAACTACCCCACGACTGAGTCCATTCCAATCATTTTACCACCCTATTTGTGAACCAGTTTCTCCCTATTTTCTTTATAAATCTACACTTTTCCAGCTTGAAACCGTTACTTCTTGTTCTACCCTGGTTACTAGCCGTGAGAACTTTTCTTAACTCTCCTTTATTGCATCCCTTTATCCACTGTATCTGCAGTGGTTACATAAATGACACACACACACGGGGAGTTTCAAGCTGAGCCAGTGCATTTTTAACATGCTAACTGGGCGACCAAAATGTCTCCAGCGATGAAAAACTGTCGCCCAGTAAGAAAAATTTTAAGCTACTGGGCGACAAGATTTTTTGTTCATAAAATCCTTCCTGGATACAATGGTTCATCATATCTGTGTGTGTTAGATCCAGAAGTGCACCTTATTACAAACATATGATCTTTATTTATACACAACATAAAAAAGGGTGAAGTTGATGTATCCAAAAAACTATTTTAACAGGTAGGCCTTATAGTCCGGCAGCTTAGTGAAATGATGGGACATGCGGATAAAAGCCCCAAAATTTTTTTCAGGCACTCTACAGGCTCCTAGCTATGATTTTGAGAGGGAGACAAATGATCCCATCACTCAGATGGCTATAAGGAACGTTTTTCTTTATTATTTTAAACCATTTCCGCATGTGGAAATTAGGGTAAATGGGTTTTTTTAAAAGAATAGTCAAAAGGATAATGTTTATTGGATGCAAGTTATCTTTTTATTTTATTTAATAACTCCAGAACAAAATATTCCAATATGGCTGTAAAAAAACATAAATTCAATATTATTCGACTTTAAACTCCCCTGCGGACATCGCGAAATGCCATGTAGTTTATTAGCAGAACACAATTAAACATACCCCCTTGCAATTCAAAATACAGTGGTTTAATCTACTGACGGTTGCATTATGAAAATAAGTATTCATTAAGCTCATTATACAACAATCATGTTCTTCCTGTACAGCTGCGGGAATGCCATGTCTTTGTTAAGCACCAGTATCACAATGCAGGTATGATTCCATAATTGAAAATTAAAATGTTTCTACTTCTCACATTTGCAGCTGAAACAGTTCGGGGGCATTTCCAGCTGGCTTTCTTGCATGAACATCTCCCGCCACAACCTGCAGCACTTTTTGCAGGCACACTTCACAAGTTCACTTACAGCCTTTGCTGCCGCAGGCTGCGAGCTCCAGACAGGAACCCAGGACTTTGTTTCTGCATCCAGTGTCCAACCGCACCCTTTCAGCAGTTGGTGCCCTGTTGTTGGGCCTGGTGACAGGTTGTCCAGATGCCAGCCCTGGTACACTGCACGCTTGGTGTGCTGCAGCAGGGCCTGTTGAGTTGGGGAATGTTCTCCATCGTTCTGTTTTTTCTGGCAGAACAGTTCCTTTCTTGCTTCTTCACCGACAACCAGAGGGCTGGTCCCTTGTCATATATAAGACTGTGAAACGTTCCCGCATCTGGAACTCCTGGCATCCACAGTGATTTGTGCATGTGGATGTTCTACCCATGAAGTTGAAGGCATCTGTGACTTCGGTATAGGCACCCCATGCTTCCCAAAACCCACTTTTTCCCCCTTTCCAAAGAAAGAAGAAGTCGTATCACACCCTTTTGAAGCGTGGAACACTGGTAGCGCTGTGGACCCTTTCTCTTTGCCAGAGTACTACAGATGGCATTGATGTGTAGGAAAAGGAAGTTCTTGCCACTGCCGAAGGCGACCCAGAAAGTCAGCCGATGGATAACTTGCTGGCCCAAAAGTGATACTTCCCGATGAGGATGACAAGACGTCAGTATCCACGGTGCGTACCAAGCATTGTGTGCATCCACTCCCTTTGGCATCTTGTAGATGGACCACATTCTTTTGTCTGCCTCTTCGTGGTCACATGGCGGGATCGAGGGGGTCAGTGCCACTGCAACTACAGAGGCTCCAGATGTTGCAAAGACCCGCTTTCCGTCTGGGAAGGTAGTGATACAATCTTCTCTGATAGGAACTGGAAGAGTTCTACCTTGTTTGTGGGTCACGCAGGAAATCGGGCCAATTGCCTGGGCCTTTGGTCTGGCCTGCCACCTTCCTTCGTACCCTTTCCCCCGTTTTCTCTCTGGTTGATTCTTTGATACTGTTGTCCAGGTACCTGTCAATTTCCACATCTACTCTCATAGAGGTTTTCCAGTTGCCTCATGATGTGGGGAACAAACACTCCACTTTTCTAAACGTCAAATGTATGATGCCCAGTCACTGGGAGGAGGTTTTACCACAAATTACACAAAAATAACAAACTAGTGGATGTATTGCATATACGGAATATTTCTTTTGCCTTAAAGGCGAATCTTGATTTCCATCAAGATTTTTCTAAGTGAAAATTAGCCGTATCACCCAAAAATGGTTCATAGAGGCTTCTGAGTAATTGGATCGTTTTGTCTCCCCCTCTCAAAATCATACTAGGACTCCTGTAAGAAATGGCCCTGAACAAAATTTGGTGCTTTTATCCGGCATGTCCCCATCCTCTTGAAATCTGGTCCTTAGCGGCCCCACTATTAACCCTTCTGGATATCCAAAGAATGTCACCCAGTAAGATTTGCTTAAAAAATTGCACCAGGCTGAGGGTAACACACACACAGCCACCCCCCTTGCCTCTACAATCTCTCCAAGGGCCTGATGCTGCTGTACAGGGCCAGGGCAGAGATCATAATACTCACCTCACTGTAGCGTGGATTCTGACTATGTAGTGAAGGATGCTTAGCGGGATTTCTGACTATGTAGTGAAGGATGCTTAGCGGGATTTGTGGGATGATGTAGTGAAGGATGCTCAGGTCTTGGTGATGGGTGGATGATGTAGTGAAGTATGCTCAGGTCTTCTTCGCGGGTAACACACCACCCTCCCCGTCCACCTCATTCTTTTTCCACCTGAGGAGAAGGAGGATTACATAGACATAAGAACATAAGGAAGCTACAAGAGGCTGGGAGACTACTCTACCTAACTCCACCTCTCTTCCTATACTATAACACTGTCCAGCCTCCTTTTAAAACTTCCCTAGTGACTCCCCACTAAACTACACCATAGACTTTAGAGGGAGAAGGAGGATTACATACACATAAGAACATAAGGAAGCTAGCCTATACATAGACTTTAGAGGGAGAAGGAGACTACATACACATAAGAAATAGGAAGCTAGCCTATACATAGACTTTAGAGGGAGAAGGAGGACTACATACACATAAGAACACAAGGAAGCTAGCCTATACATAGACTTTAGAGGGAGAAGGAGACTACATACACATAAGAACATAAGGAAGCTAGCCTATACATAGACTTTAGAGGGAGAAGGAGACTACATACACATAAGAACATAAGGAAGCTAGCCTATACATAGACTTTAGAGGGAGAAGGAGACTACATACACATAAGAACATAAGGAAGCTAGCCTATACATAGACTTTAGAGGGAGAAGGAGGACTACATACACATAAGAACACAAGGAAGCTAGCCTATACATAGACTTTAGAGGGAGAAGGAGGACTACATACACATAAGAACACAAGGAAGCTAGCCTATACATAGACTTTAGAGGGAGAAGGAGGACTACATACACATAAGAACACAAGGAAGCTAGCCTATACATAGACTTTAGAGGGAGAAGGAGGACTACATACACATAAGAAAAACAAGGAAGCTAGCCTATACATAGACTTTAGAGGGAGAAGGAGGACTACATACACATAAGAACACAAGGAAGCTAGCCTATACATAGACTTTAGAGGGAGAAGGAGGACTACATACACATAAGAACACAAGGAAGCTAGCCTATAGGTGAACAAAAACTTCCATCCTTCACCCTAAGAACCAGTTTTCATGCACTGTTCAGCCCAAGGAAATGTTCTTATATGTACTATAATAACTATTCCCATTGCTACCGTAGATAACACTAAAGTCGCCAGGTCAACGTTATTTTTGATGTACAGACGTTAGGTGGGGTTAATACTTACATTTCTACATCCATGATTTCAGGAAAGTTAGAAGGGGCTATCTGGAGAGTGTGTGTCATTTTGTCTTCATCTGTGTCATAGTATGGCTATAAATGAACAAATGACAACATATCACCCGAGTGGCGACCTACACTAAGATCGCAGGCTAGTGTTTATGTTCTGAGTGTCCTCCCGCCGTCTTTCGTCGCCCGGAAAAAAACTTGTACTAGTGAAATTTGAAACTGGAGTGGAAACAGTGGAGTATTGAAATTTGAAACTGTATATACTTGCAGATACAAAGCATAAAACAATGCTGAAACAGGGTAGATTATACAGTCATGATATAAACTACTGCGTATCATCTTCAGTGGCACATACACATCAGTAGTGATGCTATAATTCGTAATATATGGCAGCTGGCGACATTAGTGCAGGTAGCGACTAGTGTTATCTACGGTAATGATGCTATAATTCGTAATATATGGCGCCTGGCGACATTAGTGCAGGTAGCGACTATACTGTTATCTACGCTAGTGATGCTATAATTCGTAATATATGGCGCCTGGCGACATTAGTGCAGGTAGCGACTAGTGTTATCTACAGTAGTGATGCTATAATTCGTAATACATGGCGGCTGGCGACATTAGTGCAGGTAGCGACTATAGTGTTATCTACAGTAAAGGTAAGGTAAAGATGGGAGCATACGCTATGCTGCGCGTGGCATTTGGTGCTCATCTCCGTGGCATTAGCCCTTAGAGTCTGTGGTGGGTGAAGACCCGTTACCCCGGAACACAAGGCTAGTGTGATTCCCGGGTTACCACAGTTACCTTCCCCAGGTTACCCCAGGTACCCATTTATCAACCCTGAAAGGAAGGAAGAACAGCTGGGTAGGCTGGTCACCGACTTGCCCTGGCCCGGGATCGAACCAGGGCCCGCAGATTCGTAGCCAGGCATGCTAGCCACTGCACCACGGAGGCGACATACACATACACATACTACTATCTACAGTAGTGATGCTATAATTCGTAACATATGGCGGCTGGTGACATTAGTGCACCGTGGCGACTATAGTGTTATCTACAGCAGTGATGCTACAATTCGTAATATATGACGGCTGGCGACATTAGTGCAGGTAGCGACTAGTGTTATCTACGGTAATGATGCTATAATTTGTAATATATGGCAGCTGGCAACATTAGTGCACTGTGGCGACTAGTGTTATCTACAAGTGATGCTATAATTTGTAATATATGGCAGCTGGCGACATTAGTGCACCGTGGCAACTACACTACCCTCCCGAGTTTCGCGCTTGCTTTCTTCCGGAGGCATAGCGCAAAACTCGCGGATCGCGAAACTCGGGTATTGAAAACACTGTAAAAATGCTTATTTAGTCTGATATTTTTTTTTCTTTCTTTTTTTGGGTGTGTGTGTGTGTGCCTACAGCGCCGTTAGGCAGTGACCTCCAGGGGTGGGATGGTAGGCCCTGGAGGTTAACTTGAGGGCTGTGTACCTACCGTATTTTACAGCTTATAAGACTCACTTTTTCCCCCAAAAAATATCCTGAAAATGCCCCAAGCCCCTGTCCACCCAGCAGTGAATGGGTACTGGGTGTTAGCCTAGGGTTTGTGACCCGCCTCCCGGGGTGGTGGCTTCGGCCAACACTACGTAGAGAAGAGGAGCTTGAGCTTGAATTGGGAGTCACCCAGCGGATGCTGTTTTGGTCTGAGTGAGCTTGACACATATCTTGTCAGCTGATGGTTGTGTGACAGTTATACAGCAATAACACTGTCACAATGCCTTCCTCTCTTCTCTCCTGTCTCCTCCAGTACCTCCAGAAACCACAGTACCACACACGTCATGGTTAATCACTTATAAAGGAGTATTTTGTGGTAAATAAGTAAGGAACGGCGGGGGTGTAAGGTAAGGTGCTACTTATTTCGAGGTGTTACCTACCTTATGCGACACCGGCTGCTCCTGTAGAGAAAAACACAAACAAAAGGAAAAAAACTAAGCAAAACTACATAAAAGCTATACTAAGCCTATTATAATACAGTGAGGTCCCGAAGATACGAGCAGTTAGGTTCCACCTGGCATACTCGTAAAGCGAAATCTCTTATAACGAAAAACATAACTAATGGTAAAATATAGGTTTGGTTCCAGGATCCCATCAATTAAAAAACCAAAAAAAAAAAGAAAAAATTCAAGCTAAAATAAACTATAGCAAACACAACAAACACACAGCGTCTATATTACCTACACTGTACTACCTATTCTGTAGAAAAACCATTCTGAAAGAGAAAATAGCACACAAAATAACATAACTGCACATTAATTAAACATAAAACATAAATGATGTCATCAAGCTCATCATCAGTCACCAGCCAATGATAAACTGTTTTTAAAACTTCTCGACCAATCACAAGTCAGCGAGACATATTTCCGGGCAAGAATGGCATGCCAGATTGCCTCTCTCCGCCTTCTGTCCCAGTCATCTCAAACTAATTCTCGTTTTATTTGGAATGCTTGCGTTTTAAGGAGTTTTAATGCATCAGATAGTAAGATATATAAGTGTGTTGCTAGTGTTTTGGTGGTAGAAGGTGTGCATGTGGGTTGAAATAGTGAATATTCGTGTCATGGGGCAGCCCCGCGGCAAGAATTTTTCTCCATCACTTTGCCCCGCCAGTTGCGCCTCATCATAGCATCTTTAAATCACCCTTATTTAAGGTGAAACACGGTGCTACATTGATATAGATAATGACACGTGTATATAACATCTCACCATAATCACCAAGTTGTATAATAACGAGTAATAAGACGTTTAATCCTGCCCAAACCTACTGTGGCGGCTCCAGCGGCGCCGCCACTCAAAACTTTTGAGTAAAAACCCGCCGTCATCCGCCTCACCTGCGCCTTCCTGAAGACAGTCAGCTCCCACGCCTGTAATAGCACCATAGGATTTCACCAGGGATCATAGGATTCCTCAAGGGGTTCTCGCTCCCCTACTAAATATTACCAAAGACATCTATCTCCCTTGGTCTAATGGTGTTGATATCCACCTCACGGGCTTCATGGGCTGGCTCATGCTGCTGCTGCTGCCAAAGGCCGCGCTGCCAGACATGGATGAGTCCCTTGCTTGTATTTCATCTCTTTACTCATATATATGAATGATATCCATCCAAATGCAATCATATGTCTACATTCACCTAGAGAAATGATATTTCATAGCATACCAAACAATAATAAGTGAGCCTGGAGACTTCCTACCTCTGCTAATACCAGTCTCGAGCAGTCGTTGGCCAGTCTGCACGTTATTTTCAGATTGATTATCGTACAGCCTTAGGTAAAATCATATATGTAGTCAGTAAATGTTTATAATTTTAGTAAATAACTTGGTAATTTTACTCACCCCAGTTTGAATGTCGTAACATTGGATTTTCGATCTCGTATATTGAAAATAGACCCTAATGTACACATCTCGTATCATCGGATTCTCGTATATCGAATGCTCGTATAACGGGACCTCCCTGTACTATACTAAGCAGGAAGGTAGGAAGACGTGTCCCGTACGTCTCTTATGGGAGGCGGTAGCAGAGTGGTTAGCATCAAGATATATGTCAAGCTCGAGCACAAGCTTGACAGACGACCTACAAAGTGATACTAAGCAGAAAAGGTCACAAGAAGAAGTCTCCGAGTGGCGTTCTCGGTGATCCGAGTTCGATCCTTGATGAGGGCTGTAAAATCCACTTAAAATCTTTCTCTGCACCGTTGAGTGGCCTAAGAACACCCACACGCTGCCCATTAACTCTACCTTCGATTGCGAGTGCATCGGAGGACACAGGGGGGGCGGCATGAGCCTCTAATCACAGGCGTCACTATAGAAGTTCTGTCTGCGCCACCACGGGCGAGGGCCAACCATCACAGCCCTAAAGTTAACCTCCAGGCCTACCATCCCACTCCTGGAGGTCACTGCCTAACGGCGCTGCAGGCACACACACACACACACACACACACACACAAAAAAAAAAAAAAAAAAAAAAAAAAAAAAAAAAAAAAAAAAAAAAAAAAAAAAAAAAAAAAAAAAAAAAAAAAAAAAACGCGAAACTCTGGGATATAATGCGCAGGTCGGGATAGTAAGTATTTAGGACTCGGCGCGAAACTCTCATAGCGTGAAACTCGGGAGGGTAGTGTATACTGTTTTCTACAGTAGTGATGCTATAATTCATAATATATGGCGGCTGGCGACATTAGTTCACCGTGGCGACTATAGTGTTATCTACAGTAGTGATGCTATAATTACAGAGAACTGAAATTCGAAATGCCAGTGGTCACTGGCAGTTTTAACTCACAAGTTGATAAGTTGGTCTACTGGAAAACAAAATATGGGCTTATTCCACTGCACTTAAAACACAAAAGTATACTATTAAGAACGATTTTCTGCTCTGTATATTGTACAGAAGCATGATTCTGTAAAACATGTACAGTGGACGACAAAGAAGTTGGCGGTGTCTTGCATCCGTCACGCTCCTTGACAAATTTTGTTAAATTCCCTCCCGGCGCTACCTATGGGGAATGATTGAAAAAAAAAGTGTCTGGGATCTCACTCACGGCCTTGACTTCCTGCTTGCAGTTTTTCAAATCATTAGTCATTAATGGGCAGTGACCAGGGCCCATACTTATAAAGATTTAGGATTCGTCCTAGGATTCGTCCTAACCCTGCGTCCTAAGGTTCGAGGAAAGTCTAAGACGCGTCCTAAGACGGCGGCTTATGACGAAGCGCTGAGCGCTACATTTAGCAAGAGTCCAATTTGGATTTCATGAAATATCACTACTAAGAGTCATCAGAAAGGTATAAAAATATCAAAAAACACAAGATTAATATTTCTATGATAATTGCTGAAGACTACAACGAATGAATTCATCTATAAGAATAATTGTACCAGATATGCAACGTTCCGTTCAAAAGACACAAGCATTGACATTGTCTTCGCTCTATCGACGAGAAAAATAATATTTTTCAGGACAAGACTTTCATCCTTGGCCAGCTCTTTCAAGCAAGGAAAAATGTCCTATGTCCTGCGAGGGGAATTTTCCATGCCGAGATGATCGGCGAAGAGATACGTCAAGGACTGCCGGTTATAATGGACGAGGACTTCGCGGTCGTTTTCAAAGACACCGACTATTTTTTCCTGGCCTACAATAGGTTCTTTTTCTAATGGAGATAGGGTTATAATGGACGGGAGTTTCGCGGTCGTTTTCAGAGACAACCGACTATTTTTTCTTGGCTTACAATAGGTGCTTGGGAAATACTTTGGAGCTCCTCCTTCCGGCTTTGACTGAAATGAACTACCGCACTGTATTGTATGTTTATTGTACTTACATTGTAAAGGTTTCCAGCATGCGCTCAGCCTTGGTTAACCCACACGGCCGCTATGAAATATGAGGTGCCTCAAAAATTTTTAAGTCCAGTTAGGTTAGGTTAGGTTAGGAATACTTTGTGGTTAAGGTTGGGTTGGGTTTTAGGTTAGGTATACTTTGTGGTTAAGGTTAGGTTAGGTTAGGTATACTTTGTGGTTAAGGTTGGGTTAGGTTAGGTTATACTTTGTGGTTAAGGTTAGGTTAGGTATACTTTGTGGTTAAGGTTAGGTTAGGTTAGATTTTTACATATAGTGACTTTGATGATTTTTTGGGGAGCCATAAATCACTTATATTTGCTTCTCCCACCCAAAAACCCCTTTATTCCCCCCAGTTCCCCAGGCTTGTTGGCTATAGGGGAAGAAAAAAAAGATGGGGGTGAAGGATTTCTTCCAAAGTTTTACCTTTCCCTTTGTTCTAATGAAGTTTTTATTTTGCGCAAACCCATAAAAAAAAGATTAAAAAAATGTATACTTTGTGGTTAAGGTTGGGTTTTAGGTTTCATTAAAACCTATATGGTTAGGTTGGGTTTTCATTAAAACCCTTACAGTTAGGTTAGGTTTCATTAAAACCTATAAGGTTAGTTAAGGTTTATTTTTTTTCATTTTTTTCCATTTTTTTTTGCGCAAAATAAAACTATCTCCATTAGAGCAAGCACCTATTGTAGGCCAAGAAAAAATAGTCGGTGTCTCTGTAAACGACCGCGAAACTCTCGCCCATTATTACCGGAGATTGTTTTATTTTGCGCAAGCCCAGTTTAAAAAAAAAAAAATAATTATCACCGAATATTATGGTACCATTTCCATTAAAAACACTATCTCCATCAGAAAAAGCACTAAAACTTGGCCGGGAAAGATTTGTCAGAGTCTTATAGGTTTTAATGAAACCTATAATGTTAGGTTAGATATACTTTGTGGTTAAGGTTAGGGGTAAATCTTAAGAACAAAGGCTCCACCCTCTATCTTCTTCTTATAGCCAACAAGCTTGGGGACATGGTGGGAAACCGGAGTTTTTGGGTGGGGGAGCACACACATAAGGGAAATATGGCCCCCCCCAAAAAATCCCTAAACTAGGGATATTCCCTAGTTCATGAACTTTATCGGGGAAATATTACCCCGATTAAGTCTATGTACTAGGGAATTTTCCCTAGTTTAGGGATTTTTTTGTGGGGAGTCATATTTCCCCTTTTGAGTGTGCTCCTTTTTTGGGGGAGCCACATAAGGGGAAAAATTTCCCCGATAAAGTCCATGAACTAGGAAAATTTCCCTAGTTTAAGGATTTTTTTTTTGGGGGGGGCCATATTTCCCTTATGTGTGTGCTCCCCCACCCAAAACCCCAGGTTCCAGCATGTCCCCAAGCTGTTGGCCATAAGAAGAAGATAGGAGATTGAGCCTCTATTCTAAGATGACAAACTCTACAGACCTAACCTAGCACCCCTCTTCGAGCCCCTTGTGCTGTGCACTAACCTAACCTAACGTAACGTAACGTAACGTAAGTAACGTAAAACCCAACCCGACCTGCCCTAACCTAACCTAAAGGCCGTGTTCACACACACTTTTTCCCGGGATCTTTTGGTATTTTGCTACCAAAAGATGCCCGTAGTGGTGGCAAAAATATGCGCGTTCGTCACACGGCGTTTCGGCTACGAGCTCTTCTACTGGCCCTCTTCCCGGGGCCCGCAACCAAAACTAAATAATATAACATTATGGATCGCTGAAATTCAATATCGGCCATGTAGACAAAGTAAGGATCGGCACTCATTAAAATATAAACAGATGTCTTAAAGACAGTAAAATATAATACGTAGAGCCAACATTTGTGTCAGCTTTAGCGTGGAGACCTTGTTTTTAAGATTTTCCCGGTTAGTTTGGGTTTCATTAAAACCTAAAAGGTTAGGTTAGGTTTCATTAAAACCTAAAAAGACCCTGACTAATTTCTCCCGGCCAATTTTAAGTGCTTTTTCTGATGGAGATACAGTGTTTTAATGGAAACGGTACCATAAAATTCGGTGATGATTTTTTTTTTTTTTTTACTTTGGGCTTGCGCAAAATAAAACTATCTCCATTAGAAAATGCACCTATTGAGACCAGGAAAAAATAGTCGGTGTCCCGAAAACGACCGCAAAGTCATCGTCCTTATTACCAAATTGCTGAGTTAGGTTTGGTTAGATTTAGGGTTTTATTAAGGTTTGGTTTAGGTTATGTTAAGCTTAGGGTAGATTTGGATTAGGTTATGTTGAGTTTTTTAGGTTAAAAAAAACAAATTTTATGGTGCGCGATTGTCCGGGTGTTGGCCACCCGCCAAAAACACCGCCAACTCCTGCGGAATATTTACCGTTTGGTTTGGTCATCCTCGAGCCCGACAATTCTAACTGTTTCATAGTGTAGATTTCTTCATTCTGGGTCTTTTAAACCCAATTTCCTTCCCCTGGCGCAATTGAATAATAATGCTGATACATATAAATACCTAGAATCTAGTTCTTTCAACCAAAAACTGTTAAGTTAGGTTAGAGGTGGGGGTTTTGGTATATTAACAGATGATATCAAGAACAAATAAGAAAATTATCAAGACTACGGCAGTGGGAAGAGAAATAGTTATTGGATATTGTTCCATGGCTTAATAATCACGACTTATTCAATTTTTAAATTTTTATTTATAGTGAGCCTACTCTAAATCGCTTTTATTCTCAACATGATACCATTCTTCATCAACAGTTTGGTGGGGATGCACTTCAATCTGTATCACGATACATGATATCAAGGCAGGAGGAACATGACTACCTCAGAGTGAATAATAACACACTCGTGACTTGTCATGCACTGATGGCCGTATTTTTTAGTGTTGCTTTATATTACATCTCCCACTAGTCTGTCACATATATAATCCCTTCTCGGTCCAAGCGGTATCGCTTGATTAGTTATGTATCAACAAGTTCGTCCAGTACATCTATCCTATCACGAAAAGTTCTCAGGAGTGGGTGGAGCACTCCATGTTTTTCGTCCTTAACGAGTCTTAGCCGCCGCCCTGCTCGCTAGGACACCTCACACCCTGTCCTAGCCAAACCTCGAAAAATTTTGGGCAGTCTTAGCGATTTAGGATGCGCTCGAAATGATTTAGGACGCCAGCCGCCATATTTAAGACTCGAGCGAGTCTAAGACGAATCCTAAATCTTTATAAGTATGGGCCCAGGACATTTTGCTTCTTAGTGTCACTCCCGGCTCGATTATCCAAAACGTCACCAAAACATTTTGGGAAAGTATTTTCGCTCAGTTGGATATGGGGCCTGAGCCACAGTTGACTGCAGACCAGATCACCCGTATTCACAGCTTATATAAGAACATAAGAAAACTAGGGGTGGGGGCACTCAGTAGAGCGCATACCTCCGCCCGAACATTTCATCAAATATACGTATATAGGTATATATATATTAGGGTGCCAATAGCGCACATGGGTACATTTAAAACTTGATATTTTTGAACGGCCCTTGGTGGGATACTGTGCAGTAATGAGAAAACCTTTCATGCAAAATTTGAAGCGAATCGGTTTATATTTAGAGGTGGCGCAAGTGAATTGAAACCTGTACTATGTGTACTATGTGATTATACCTGTACCGAAGTCTGAAAGGCTAGGGTTCTAATTCACCCATTTCTTTTTCAGAATGGCTCATTCACGCACAGCTACGACTGTTTGGCTGGTGGGACAGCCAAACCCCGACCCCATCCTCGGAGCCAAACTCCCCTCTCGTGGCGACGTGCTCAAGTGGGCTTTCTACTTCCACAACGTGGAAAAGAAAACCGGCGCCACCAGCGCCGCGGCCACTGTCCAAGAGGTGCTAAAGCTCTGGGAGACCGCGAGGATCCCAACGATGACGGCAAAAAGCGCCGTTCGCAAGGTGGAGGTCTTGTTCAAGGACTGGCAGGCGCTCGTGAAGAGCAAGGGAAGAGCGACGAACAAGACGAAGGAGGTAGTTTCAAGAGGCCCTCTGCGACCTCTTCGCCGACGCGATGACGCTGATGACGATCCCGGCTGATCGCGAGTTCCTAGCGGCGCAACGTGAGAAGGGTCGCTGAGGGATCATGCAGGGAGCTGACAGGGTGCTGGAGTGCCGAGTTCAGCGCCGGGAGATGACAGTGGCGGCAGAGAAGCGATCACGAGAAGCCTCGACGTCGCAGCTGGACGAACGCACGGTGCTCGCGTCCTCCTCCTCGGTTGAGTCCAGTCCAGCATGCGGCAGGGCGGCTGCTACCGCTGAGCCGACCGGTGCAAGCCCTCCTTAGCGACGAACCGACAGTCACAGGTCGTGCTCTCCCAGGAGTTAGCGTGCGCCCTCGACCGGACCGGCGTGAGCGACCGCAAAGCGCTCCGCATCGTCGCGGCGACCGCCAGTAGCCTCGGCCACAATCCTCAGGAGCTGATCCTGAATGCCGAGAGCATCCGGCAGGCTCGCGCCGGCTACCGGTCCCAGCTGGCCGCGGAAGTCAAGACAACCTTCGTCCCTGACACGCCTCTTACCGTTCACTGGGACGGGAAGATCCTGCCGGATTGCGACGGTACGCGGGTGGATCAGCTGGCTATCCTCGTCTCCGGCGACGGCGTCCAGAAGCTCATCGGCGTTCCCAAGCTGGCAAGTGGGACTGGAGAGGCGATGGCGAGCGCCGTGGCTGAAGCGCTCGACGACTGGGGGCTCGCAGAGCGTGTGGTGGCTATGTCGTTCGATACGACCGCCGCCAACACTGGAGCCCTTGCCAGTGCTTGCACCCTGCTGGAGCAGAAGCTTGGTCGGCGTCTGCTAAGCCTCACCTGCCGGCACCATGTACACGAGATGGTGCTGGAGAAGGCGTTCTCTATCTGCATGGGGCCGTTGTCGGGTCCTGACATCGGCGTCTTCAACCGATTCAAGGAACAGTGGGCTTTCATCGACCAGAGCCAGCCGGAGCCGCCAACGACCGACGAGCTGCCGCCCACCCTCCTGAACAAGCGGGACACACTTCTGCAGGAGTGGGCCGCGCTGTATAACACCAGCCACCCGTGGGACGACTACAAGGAGATGCTGGAGCTCTTCATCGTCCTGCTGGGTGGCGAGGGCGACGTCCCGAAGGTGAAGTTTCGGCGACCGGGCGCCATGCACCGCACGTGCTGGATGGCGCGTGCCATCTATGCGGCGAAGATTACGCTGTTCGCCGCCCAACTGGGGGAGCTCTGCTCGCCGTGCGAGCTGTCCAGCCTCCGCCGGTTCACCTTCTTCGTCGCTGAGGTCTACGTGACCCACTGGTTCGAGGCGCCCGTGGCCGCCTTCGCGCCGGTGAATGACTTGAAACTGGCCGCCGACCTCCGCGACGCTGAGATTGGCAAGGTGTGCGTGAAGCACCGCTCCGACGCCTGCCTCGTCTCGTCCACGCTAGCGTCGTTCAGAAGCCAGGCGTCCAGCGCCCTCCTCGACGCCGTCGGAGCGGACAGGGCGTTCCTCTTGAAGGAGCCGGAGGAGTGGCCGAGTGACACTGGGTTCGTCGCGGCACGTCGCGAGCCTACACGTCACCAACGACACGGCGGAGCGAGGGGTGGCGCTGTTCCAGTCCTTCAACCTCAGCCTGACGAAGAACGAGGATCAGCGCCAATTCCTCTTGCAGGTCGTCGAGAGGCACCGTCGACAACAGCCAGGAACATCGACGGCTTCCCTTCCCAGGCCAAGCGGAAGACAATGAGTGGCTTGGGCAACCATGATACCCCCTGCCCCTAGAGGGGCTAATACTCGCTTTGAAGAGCGAGGGGGACCAGCAGCCCAGCTGGAGGAAGGGGAGGTCTCAAAAGGCTTCAATATTGCCAACAAACACCCCAGAGACGATGTCCTTCCTTGTAGTCCCTATCGGAGTCTATAGGGGGAACAATCAATTGACTTGCGCCACCTTTAAATATACTTCGATTGCGCTCAAATTTTACACATGCTGTTTTCTCACCACCCCACAGTATTCCACTAAGGGCCGTTCAAAAAATCCAACTTTCGTTTTTTATTGGCACCCTAATAAATAAATAAATAAATAAATAAATAAATAAATAAATAAATAAATAAATAAATAAATAAATAAATAAATAAATAATAATAATATATATATATATTATATATATATATATATATATATATATATATATATATATATATATATATTATATATATATATATATGCACTCCGTATGAGCGCATACCTCCGGCCGAATATTTCATCAATTGGTTGCCATGGCAACAGTTGTCAATTGATTTCATCCAAAATTAAATCCGTTCTTCCTTATACCAAATAGACTTCGTATACCGAGTTTGGTCCAAATCTATTTGCAACTTTTTGAGGAATCCTGTACACTAACAGACCGACAGACAGACAGATCGGGGTGAAAACATAACCCCTCCAACTTCGTTGGCGGAGGTAATAAGGAAGCTACAAGAAGCCGCGAGGCCTACACGTGGTAGTTCCTGTCATCTAACACTACCTACATTCACCTTTCATGAACCTATCCAGCCCCTCTTTAAAGCTCCCTAATGACTCCGCACTAACTACCTGTCTACCGAGACCATTCCATTCATTCACCACCGTTTGTGAACCAGTTTTTCCCTATTTCCTTTCTAAATCTACGCTTTTCCAGCTTGAATCCGTTACTTCTTGTTCTACCCTGGTTAATAGCCGTAAGAACTTTTCCTACCTCTCCTTTATTAAATCCCTTTATCCACTTAAAAACTTCTATCAGATCGCCCCTTACTCTGCGTATCTCGAGTGAGTGTAAATTTAATAACTTCAATCTCTTCTCATAACTAAAGTTACGCATCCCTTGTATCATTTTGGTCATCCTTCTATGCACTGTTTTTAACAAGGCTATATCCATCCTGTAATATGGAGACCAAAACTGAACTGCATAGTCTAGGTGAGGTCTGACTAGAGCCAGATAAAGCTTTAGAATAACTTCCACACTTCTACTTTTAACACTTCTGGTAATTATCTATTACACTATTAGCTCTATTTCTGGCCTCAATACATTGTTTCCTAGGACGGAGGTCTGGGCTCACCCTCACTCCTAGATCTTTTTTTTACCTGTCCTTTTCAGGGGGAAAACCATTGCGTATGGTGTATCTATTACCGGGTTTTTTCTACCAACATTCATAACGCTGCATTTATCAATATTAAATTCCATCTGCCATCTGACTGCCCACTCGTTAAGTTTATCTAAGTCTCCCTGCAATATGTTTACATCAGACTGTGATCCAAAAATCCCACCTACCTTAGTATCATCAGCAAACTTGCTGATATCACTGCTAATCCCACTATCAAGCGTTGATGTAAATCAAAATAGTAATGGACCCAAAAAAAGACCCTTGTGGAACTCCACTTGTCACCAGTCCCCATTCAGATTTAGAACCATTTTAAATTTCCTATTACTTAGCCAAGCTCTGATCCAACGAAGAAACCTTCCCATTCTATTCTATGAGCCTTAACCTTATTTAGAGTCTCTCGTGTAGTACTTTTTCAAATGCCTTACTAAAGTCCAGATAAAATTATATCATAATCCTTATCATTATCTACCGTCTCATAAACTTTCCTTTTAAAAACTCAAAAAATTGGTGAGACATAACCTACCCTTGGTGAATCCATGTTGTGAATCATTGATCAAACTATGTTTATCTAAGTGCTCTCTAATGTTTTTTGCAATAATAGATTCCAATAATTTACCTACCACTCACGTTAGACTTACGGGTCGATAATATAATTTGACTTAAGTCTTCTGTCTCCCTTCTTAAATTTTGGGAACAACATTTCCTTTCCTCCACAATAATGGCACACGCCTATCTCAACCGATTTCGTAAAAATGTGCACTAACGACTCACTAACAACCTCCTTGCATTCCTTTAATACCCTGGGATAGTGGGATACAATTCATCTGGTCCTGGTGATTTAAAATTCTTCATTTTATCTATACCCTCTTCCACCATTTCCCTAGTTATCACAATATCTTTGAGTTTCTCCTCATCGCTTCCTTTGAACATCTGTTCACTTTCAGATATTTTCTGTGTATCCTCCTCAGTAAACACTTAAAAAATAACCATTTAGACTTTTACACATATCTTCGTCCGTATTTAAGACCTCACCCTGTCCTGACCTTAAAGGCCCCATTAATTCCCTTGTCTTGGTTTTATATACCTGATAGAACCCCTTTGGGTCACTTTTCGCCTGTCCTGCTACTTTAATCTCATAATTGTTCTTAGCAACTAGAGTTAATTTCTTCACGGTCCTCGCCATCACGTTATACTGTTCTTTGCTCACCTGTCCTGCCTTGAACCTTAAATAAATGTTTCTTTTTACTCCAATGTTGTTTTAAACTAGTGGTCATCCATTTTGGGTCACTCTTTCTTGGCCTTATTTCCCTATATGGAATAATTTTTTTCTGTCCAATTAAATTTCTTACAAATAAGGTATAATCCCCCTCGGCCCCGACCTCACTTTCAACTCTATCTGCTCTGACCTTGAAACATATATTCCTTTACCCTACACCCATCGTTAATCTCCACCAGGTGGCTTCCTAATCCTTCATAATTGGCCTTATAGTCTAGTCAAAATGTGGCTGAACCTCAAACAAATTGCTAACAAAGGTTTTTAACTTGGATATTGGGCATGAATAACTCTCTTTCGGATAAAAAAGTTTACCAGAATTAACCTTGCCAAAAGGGTCAACGGCCGCCATCTGTAAAATCCAAGGGGAAGATCTCCGACCCGCCGCCACAAACGGTGTTTTCCTCCTCTTATCCATATAATTAAGCTAGATCAATAATTTTTTTAACACCAAATGCATGACTATGTACTGCCATTACCATACAATTTCATCAAATTGGTACAGTATTTTTTTTGTGCAAAAAATTAAAACCGATAAATTAGAAATAAAAATATTTTTTGCATGAAAACCCACCAGGCCCACCCCAAGCCAGCTTGACTTTTTCCCTTGGTTTTTAAAAATTGTAATGATAGGTAGCTATATGCTTAACAATAAACTACACCAAAAATGACTAGCCCCTGCCATTGTTTTCATCTTTTTTTTATTTCTTATAAAAATATGAATATAAAGGGTACAAAAACAGACTAAGTAGCCTTTTTTAAAGGCAAAAATTTTTCACATTAATTCCTGACATTTCAAAAAAAAAAAGGCCCAAAAATAAGTACAATTTTACAATAATGGAATGGGTCATTTTGGTCGAATGCGGGGGCAAGGCTCTTGCATAACCACCACAGAACAAGTTCTTTAAACGGACCAAAGACATTTCTTGTCAAAAACTAGTCACAGGTAATTTCTCATCATCAAGATCTGGCTGTGGTGAGTTTGGTGCAAGTGGAGGCCTTTTGCAATCACCACACAAGTTTGAACAGTGAATGCCATGTTTCCTGCAACTGCTCTTGCTGTACTAACACCCTAAAGTACAGTTACACCTAATTTAGCCAACAATTTACGGGACCACTGGCAAGTCAGTCATGATTGGTTGTAATTTACCATCTGAAAGTTTCCATCCCCACTCGTCAGGTTTTAGCTGGTTTCTACCTTTCCATTCCTGAATTTGGAAGTAAACTCGAAGGCGGGTGGAATTTCGTAGCTGCTCTTGTTGGTGGCAATGATTTGGCCTCAACATACTTTGAGCTTTTTACAACCTTTTCCTTAAAGCGCCTCAGTCGGAGATGATTGTGTTTTCCCCATCATTACCATTGTACAGGCACACTAAAGCCTTCTCCCCAGTTTCCCAATAACCTCTTCTGAACTGCTATCCTTGCCAAACACTTCTGCCAGTTTGAGGAAGTTTCTATTGTTCACCACCTTTCGAAGGGACGCTGCCTTCCCAATTCCATAAACACTGGATTACAATCACAACCCAGTAGTGCAGGGATGAAAAGAATGTTGGAACAAACCACATCTCCCAAAGATTTCCTCATCTTTTTTGATGTTCCAGACTTTCACACTTTTTGCACTACCCTTTTGGGTTTGGGGCGTGAAGTAGATATTGTAACCTTTCATCTCTATTGGCATGAAAACATAGAAGGACCAATAGGTCAGTGTCATCTGCTATCAAAATGGTTTCTCCTGTCTGTGCCAGTTCTAGAGCAGTCTTCACAATAAATACGTCAGCGTCTCCAGATGCAGGGACTACTTTACACCTTTCTTCCTCCAAACTCTTTCCCCAAGTTGATGAAAAATTGTTTGTTTTCTTGATTAGCTAGGAAACATCTTTTTAATTTGAACACCATTTTAGGGGTCAGAAAACACCTTAAAAACCACAGAGGCCCCTGCTCGGCGTCGGTGAGTCCGCGTCTTTTAATGGATGGACCACTTTCATATCCATCAAAGAAAATGCATGCTTTTCCATATTAGTTGTGACATAATCTGCGGTAATGGGGCACAGATCTCATCAAATGTGTGACCTTTTTGCCAGGGGAGGCGTTGGAGTGTGCTCCACCATCTAAGAGATACTGGGGGATCTGAAGACTGTGGACCTGATTGTACAGGGAAGTCATTCCCATATTGCGTCTGCCAAAGCCGGTTTCTTTGCCTCTCGCGGCAGTCCGAAAGAATTAAAAAGTGCAGGTGGGTAACCACAAGCTCATACTGGAAATGTTCTTGCTGCTGCTGAGTTGGGGGTTTCATTGGTAGATAAAACACACAGTCTCTGGAATAGGAGTTGTGGATCAGTCTCAACTGCTTCATCTTTGCTGAGCGAAACTTTTGACCCAAGTGTATTGCCTGATCCTTTCTTTTAAAAGTGTACTCGTGGACATTTTTTCCAACCATTGAAGCTATGATTGTCTCTCCTATGGATTTTGTTTTGTCCACATTCACCTTTTTTTGTCTCCATTACTCAACTTGAAATGCTGTGAATGGAGGGATCTTCCGTGAAAGGGTCATATGTCTGGAGAACGCAACGACTTCCATGTATCCCTCACATCTCGCTCTTTTCTTGCTGAAGTAGCCTCCTGGTGCTGGTCACTATTTGCCATAACGAATGCCTGCTAGTTCTTGCATTGTAAACTTGATTTCAGCACACGCTGGCAGTGATAGCGTCCAAACTAATCGTTGAATTTCGTCCATTCCTCTGCCATGAGTAAGACCTCCAGACGTCTTCATGCTTCTCATTAGTACCTGCTCAATAACCAATATCAATAAACAAACAATATCAATAATCAATAATAATTAGAAAAGCAGGTATATATTTTTTATAAAGTAGATATATTTAATTATACACCTAACTATTCATTTTAACTACAACATTTATGCTGGTATTGTAAAATACCAGGACTAGGAATTCCCAAATATTCTAATGCCAAAGTCAAATTATAGCTCATCAAAAGCTATATTTAATTAATATTTTTTTTTTTTTAAGGTCCAATTTGGACAAAAGAAAAAGAATTCCACCTATCGTTGGCCTCTTAAATTTAAAAGTATAACTGCGGATTCAACACTGTCATTGCTGGTTGTGTCATATAGTTTGCCTGGCATCCCTGTGTATGTTCAGTAATCTGCCAAAAATAATGAGTGAGTAATGAAGTTGACGCTGTTTAGTCTGAAAGACTATTTCACAGCAGAAAAATAAGAAAAGAGAGTGGACAGAAAGTGGAGAAAATATTAAGGAATACAGAGATGAGGATTAAAGGAAATACAGAGATGAGGATTAAAGGAAATAAAGCTGGGTAGAGTGCTTGCCAAATGATGGCGGCCGTTGACCCGCCTTATCGGTTTTTAATTTTTTTGCACAAAAACTACTGTACCAATTTTTGGATAAAATTGTATGGTAATGGCAGTACATAGTCATGCATTTGGTGTAAAAAAAGTATTGACCTATACTTTTAATTACTATGGATAAGAGGAGGAAAAACCTTGTTGTGGCGGCGGGGCGAGATCTTCCCCGTTGGATTTTACAGATGGCGGCCGTTGACCCCTTTCGGCAAGGTTAATTTTGGTAAACTTTTTTTTATCCGAAAGAGAGGTTATTCATGCCCAATATCCAAGTTAAAAACCTTTGTTAGCAATTTGTTTGAGGTTCTGCCAAAAAATCAGCTAGATTGACTGGACTATTACCAGCTGTCACCACTCTGCCCTTGACCGCATTGACCTTGGAACCTTTCTTCTCCTCCATTCCACACCCCTTTTTAATCCCCTCCCGGTGTCTTCTTAATCCTGCACAATTGGCCTTTCTGAAATTAGGTATTCTTTGTTTGTTGACACTTGATTTTCCAACTTCCCATTTTAAGCAAAATCCGATTTCATAATGATCACTATTATCTAACTTCCCACCAACCTCCACATCTGTAACTAAATCTTCCGTTTGCGGGGCATTCCAGGACAAGTGGTCCAAGAATATGAGATTTAACACCACACCGTCTCGGATTTGCATGAAAATTGGCTCCCAGGGTGCTTTTTGCCAAACAAACCGATTCTGCAAATTTCAGCTCTATCTCTTATAGTTCAAAAGTTATGGCCTCGTGAAATTTCGAAAAAAAGTCAAAATGTCCTTGACCTTAACATTTTTGAAAGGTCATAGCTTCCTTATTATAAGACCTAGAACAAAATGTTGTACATGTTTTTTGTTCAGAATAAGCCAGGGAATCTTCCTACACTTACAGAATTTTAGTAATACAATTTGGAAAGGAAATATAAGAGTTGACCTCCCTGACTTTGACCTTTAAGCCCCAACCTGACAAAAAAATTTATTCACGCAAAAAATGAAGATTGACCACTTGACTATGGGTTGCAACAATAAAATTTACTAATATTAACTCGTGGTAGCACTGCGAAGATGGCTGCACCACCAAAAATGACAAAAACAATTCTGATTCCAGGCTGATGAAAGTTGACATTATGGCAACTAATAAATATTAGTGAAGTATAACTATACTTCAATAATATTTATTAGTTGCAGGTATTTACTATACAAACACTTTTTTTTTGCTATAATGTCAACTTTCATCAGCCTGGAATCAGAAATGCCATTGTTTGGTGGTGCAGCCATCTTCGCAGTGCTACCACGAGTTTAAACACTTTCATAATCGCCCAATTCTCATCTTTTTTCAGAACAATGGGGTAGAAAGGGTAAATGTGTTGATCCATTCAAGTTACACAAGAAAAAAGTATTTTAAATTTATTGGGTCAGTGTCGAGTGATTTGGCAGGTACATATGCCCTGAAAAAAGGGCAAAGATATGCATAACTGCAGAAGCCGTTTGGCTAAAGTCAAGGTCCGCCTGAAAAAAGACAGGCCTCTAGCACACAAGCACAAACTCGGAAGACGAAATAAGCTGCCCTCCCTCCACTTCTGGAACACCGATACCAGAAACCAAAAATGGAATGTCCCCAGACGATGAAGATCCAAAGGGCACACTGGAGCAGGTTCTGCCAGCATACATGAAACACCAGTCAAATTCGTGAGTTTATTCAACGTGCCTAACAATTTCTTCTCAAAAAAGAGTACAAGTTCTAAGTACATGTCAGACACCCTTGTTATTGCAGTCTTGTTTTATATATGACTGAGCACAGGAACAAAATTGTCCTTTGTGATTTTTCTTGAGCATTTATTTCAAATTCCTTTATGTTTCAGATGGCTTGACTGATTCTCAAAAACGTACCAAAGGGAGCTCTAAACTGGCCAATGTTACCAAAACAGTCAAAAGAAAGTTGTCCAGATCATATGGCACACTGATTGAAGAACCACAAGAGAAGCAACTGAAAGAAAATTTGAAAGATCTGTAAGTAAATGCCCTAGTGAATGATTTCTCAAAAGAGCCCTTGACAGTTATCTAACAAGTAGTAGCCTGGCTGCTTTTCCCCTTGTCCTTCCGTTCGGCCTTGGCTGGAGTATTGCTCAAGGTATTTCTTCAAGTGCTGTATATATGGGCATCACGGCCCAAACTAGCAGCTATATACCCCATACCCAGGGCATAATTTTAGATGACTAATTTTTTCATGATAAAATTAACTTAGTGACTTCTACTTATAAATAAGGACTCATTTGACTTAAATTGTTATTTAAAATCCATGAGATAATTGACTTTTAAAAGTGACTTAAAACTATATTAAGACTTAGAATGTGACTTGGAACCATGACTTTAATTTCAGCACTCATTTCTAAAATTACATCCTGCCTGTTGCCAACATTTCTATAATAATATTTTATAAAACAAAAGTGAATACTTGAATTTTTAGATAAAAAATAACTTAAACAAAAGTGTGGTACAGAGTATATACAGCTATAAATGAAAATCTACTTATCATATATATATATGACTGTTTATCATTCTATAATTTATTTCTCTTCTTCACATTTTTTTTTACATAGCTTCCACACAGGAGATGGATCTATAATTTACACCCTTAATATTTAACGTCTTTTTTATTTACAGGGAACACAAGCTGCGATGTTATGAAAAAATGATGAAAGAATTGAAGGAAGACCAACTCGACAAACAACCACACAAGAAAACTGCACATCCTTACCCTATCTCCATACTCCCAAGAACAAACAAAAGAATTTTTTGGAGCAAGTCTTCGAATGGTAAAACGGAGCAGGGAATTGAAGAAGCTGCATGGAATTCTCCCACAAGTACCTTCTCTGTCCAAAGGAAGAGCCCTCTCCAAGGAACAGAAGAAACAAGTGGTTTCCTTCGACGAGCAAGATGAGATTAGTCGTTTATGCCCAGGCAGAAAAGATTGTTTGAGTGTTAGAATTGATGAGGAGAAAGTAAAAATGCAGAAGAGATTAATCTTAGGAAACCTGCATGAAATATAAGAGATTTATAAAAGGGATCAAACCATGCCTAACATTGGGTTTTCAACGTTTGCAAGCGTGAGGCCAAAGTGGTGTGTTTTATCCGGCAGCTCAGGCACTCATTCTGTTTGTGTTTGCCAGCACCATCAGAACCCCAAATTGCAAATTGCTGCCATAGGCATAAAAGATTTGACCTACAAGGTTCTGATGGGGCAAGCAGTGTGTGATGTTGTGAAGAAGGAACGCATGATGCACGAATGTAATGACTGCCCGGGTGTGAATGGAGTGAAAGAATTTCTTGAGACATTAGATATATTTGTTGACTTGGACAACATTACCTACCAGAAGTGGGTTTCAACAGACCGAACAAAAATGGAGACAATTACAACAAGCACTGATGACTACATTGACTCACTTGCTGACAGCATTTACAAACTGACAAGACACAGCTACATCTCGAGGACTCGGGGGCAACACTTCAAGGACTTAAAGCACAACCTTTCCGAGACTGACTATTGTTGTGGGAGACTTTTCTGAGAATTATTCGTTTGTAGTACAAGACTAAGTACAGGGATTCCATTGGGAAAATTCTCAAGCGACAGTCCATCCCTTCGTCTTGTACTACAAGCAGAATGATGTCACAGAGCACAGGAGTTTGTGCTTCATTTCTGACGAACTTCACCACAAAACAGAGACTGTACATGCTTTTCTGGAAGTACTTCTTGGACATCTGAAGGACAACTATCCTGCTCTAAGGAAAATCCACTACTTTTCTGATGGATGCACTGGACAATATAAAAACAAATACAACTTCTTGAACTTGTGCTATCACAAAACTGACTACTCTTTTGACTGTGAATGGAATTTCTTCGCTACATCACATGGCAAAAATGCCTGTGACGGAATTGGTGGGACGGTCAAGAGAGCAGTGGCCCAGGCAAGCATGCAACGACTACATCCAAATCAAATCCTAACTCCCTTGGCTATGTTTGATTTCGTAACAAAATCTTTTGAATCAAAAATTAAATTCTTTTATGTTTCTTCAGAAATGGTTGCACTGAAAAAAGAATCCCTTGCAGAGCATTTCATGAAAGCTGTGCCTGTCAAAGGTACTCTGCAGTACCACAGATTTGTGCCTGTGGAGCCATTTGGGACACTCCAGGTGTTCAAGGTGTCAACTGAGCAAATGGGACGTTCGGTATCATGTCTGAAATCTGATGACAAGTTGGAAGATGACTTTGTGGTGGAGGAGGGAGAACTTGTTGTGGGTGCATATGTGGGATGCGTTTATGAGAAACAGCTTTGTTTTGCAATGATGGAGGAGTTGTCTGATGAATTTGGAGATTTGTTTGTCTCATTTCTCGGGCCCCAAGGAAAGTCTGGATCCCATGCTTTTCCATCAAAAGTGGACAGATTGTGGCTGCCTGGGGGTGACATTCTTCTAGTTATGTCTAATCCAAAGTTGCAAGCCGGGAGGAGAATTAGATATTGTTTCAGAGAAGACGAAATTACTACTGCTGAGCATCGCTGCCTGTCAGCGTGCTAACAACACAATTGAACTTGTGAAAATCTTCCAAACTGTTGACATTTTTTGCATTTATTTATTGAATACACCTGTTTTCATGCAAATCCGAGACGGTATGGTGTTGACCCCTGGTCCACCTCTCCTGGAATGCCCCTTGCCAGTAATAAATCTAGAATATTATCTCCTCTAGTAGGCTCCTTGATTGCTTGACTTAGGAAGTTATCCTGTATTATATTTAACAATTCATTTGAGTTGCTGTCTCCTATAATTATATCCCAGTCTATATTCCTAAGATTAAAATCTCCCACCACGCATAGTCGATTATATCTGCAAGCCTTGTTTATTTCTTGCCATATAGGAGCTGAATCCTCTTTACATAAGCTTGGAGGCCTATACACTACACCCAAAACCATTTTCTAAGTTCTCTCCGTAACCTCTACCCATATAGACTATGCTGTCATCTGTTTTTATAACATTATTAACACAACACTGCAATGTATCTCTTGCATATAGCGCAACTCCTCCACCTCGTCTGCCTACGCTGTCCTTGTGACATATGAATGTTATCGAGTTCGTTGGTATTTTATTGAGTTCCCTTGTCAATACCGTGGTCAATAAAGCATCTATCTATCTATATCTGTGTGTGTGTGTACTTACTTGAACGTAAGTGTCGCTGCATTGCAGTGAACAAGCCCTTCTTATGATGGAATTGATCATAGTTATAGATTTCCAGGAAATCCATTATTTGTAGGTCCTCCTCATGGGTGTACCTGCAACACCACCACCACCAGGATCAGTGACACCCTTCCCTTCCCTCCCTCCCTGGCAGGCAGCTCCTCCCGCAACACAATATAACACAACACACAAGGGTATTAAAGACACATTGAAAAGTACACATTGACACAAGCAAAAAGCCCCGCGTGGTGACTCACCTGTCTCCTTCCTTGCCCTTCATGGCTGCTGGAGGCCACGGGATCCTCCTGCTGCTGCTGCTTAGACATGATGGCGTGTGGTGATCAGCTGGAGTAGAGGCTGATTTAGTGTTCTCTGGGCTTGTCCCTGTCTTGTCTCGTGATTCTCCTCTCTCCTCCATCTGAGTGTTTTCTGTTCGCCTATCTCACAAAACTCTCCAAACATGAGTTTTCTGTGAGTAAAAACATTTAGTCAGTGCGGTCTTCCCTGTAAAGGTTGTTTACGGGCGATATACATTTTACTTGGATAATTTGGGCGGTATTATGGGCGGGAACTCTTCCCTCCAGCGGGTATTTTAAATGTACCCAATTGGATGAACGATCACATATTCCCCTTTTACGTTACCCCCTGGCACCCGGCATGACACAAAGTCTAAGCGACTCCGGACATGAGAGCAATAAAAGTGGAGGAGGGTACTCCTGTCTGCACCCCATCTGACCCCTGCAAGGGACTTCATTAAGTTTAGCCTCTTGAGGCACGAGGTCACCAGGTACTGTATGTGGCGGCCCCAGGTTAGGCGGGGGCCATCCAACAGTAAGCCAAGGAATTTGTGGTGGGTTTTGAAGGAGACGGGGGACCCATTAATGGTGACCGTCGGCATGTTGGGAATACGCCTTGGGGTGAAGCACAGAAGGCTAGACTTCTGTGCACTCACCGTGAGGCCCCAACGTGTGGTCCAAGAGTGGACGGCATCAAGCCCACGTTGAAGGTGGTCTTGAGCCTCCTGGAGAGTGGGAGCAAAGCAAAGAAGTGAGATGTCATCAGCATAGAGGAGAGCAGGGAAAGTCTGAAAGCAAGATGTTGAAGAGGATAGGACTGAGAGGAGAGCCCTGTGGGATGCCTCTGGTGACCGGGTAAGACCTGGAATGGGTGTTCCCGATCACCAGAGAGAAGGACCTGGAAGACAGGAAGGACTGAACCCATTGGAGAGGGGAGCCATGGAGCCCCAGGCAGGCAAGTTTTTCTATAACGGCATTATGGGAAGAGGAGTCAAAAGTTGCTTTAAGATCAAGGAAAGCTACTAAGGTGAACTGTGTGTGGTTAAATCCTTCCTGCTGTGTGGCAGGGCATCCAGGGTGCCCCGGTGAGGACCAAACCCCAACATGTTTGGAGGAAGAAGGTGTTTGCGTTCCAACCACGTCAACCTATGCCGTACTGCTTGTTCCACTACTTTACCAAGGCTGGAGAGAAGGCTGATGGGCCTCTAGGAGGTCAGGGGGCTGCACTGGCCTCGCCACCACTGCCACCGCATGGCACTCCTCCAATCACTATCTCCACTCCTCCGCAGAGCCACTCTAGCTGACCTCCTGGGTGGCTCTCCAGACCACTGATCTATATAACATGGATTGCGGATCTGGGCTAGCTGTGGCCGAGATACTGAAGTCAGCCACCAGCCACCATCTTGCCATCCCCAAAACAAATACATGGGCCGGCCCAGGCAGTGGCTGGGTGTTGGCTGCTGGCATGTGATAGCCTATATTACCACCTACAACTACTATTAACACCTACTACTACTATTATCACCTACTACTACTATTACCACCTACAACTACTATTAACACCTACTACTACTACTAAACTTCCAACCTAGTGCATCGTCGAACCTTCCAAGTCATTTATTTACGGTGATACACAGACAACAGGTGTGTTGCGAGGCTGTACAGGTGTGTAGTGACAGGTGTGTTGCGAGGCCGTACAGGTGTGTAGTGACAGGTGTTGCGAGGCCGTACAGGTGTGTAGTGACAGGTGTTGCGAGGCTGTACAGGTGTGTAGTGACAGGTGTGTTGCGAGGCCGTACAGGTGTGTAGTGACAGGTGTGGTGTATGTGGGAAAGCGAGAGAGGCTAAGAGTGCAGTGTTGGCCCCCGAGTGTGTGTGTGTCTGACCTGAAGAGCGAATGCGCAGTTCTCGTCCACTATAACGGCGCCAGCCCCGTACCGCCGCGGCCACGGGTACGGTGCGAGCCACAGTGGTCCATAGAAGCTACTCTCGGGGATTACAGGAAGTTTAAATGAATCTAAAACCTTTGGCCTAATCAAAAAACCTTTCTTAATTAGGTATATTGAATTGAAAGTAGTTAGTTTCGTACACTGATTTTGAGTATTTTCGTACATACCTGGTGTCGTTTCGTAACTCTAGTAGTCAAGTTCAACTCTGAGCCGAGTGTACGAAACGACTATGGTTTCATATAGACTACGTAACAACTTTTGGTAATAATGGACGAGTTTCGCGGTCTTTTTCAGAGACATCAACTATTTTTTCTTGGCCTACAATAGGTGCTTGTTGCAATGGAGATAGTTTTATTTTGCGCAACCCCCCCCCCCCCCCAAAAAAAAATAAAAATAATAATGAAACCTAACTTAACCTTATAGGTTTTAATGAAACCTAACCTAGCTAACCTTAAAGGTTTTAATGAAACCTAACCTAGCTAACCTTAAAGGTTTTAATAAAACCTAACCTAACATTATAGGTTTTAATGAAACCTAACCTAACCTAACCTTATAGGTTTTAATGAAACCTAACCTAACCTTAAAGGTTTTAATGAAACCTAACCTAACCTTATAGGTTGTAATGAAACCTAACCTAACTTTAACCACAAGGTATATTTTTTTTTCTTCGCAAAATAAAGCTATCTCCATTAGAACATAGCACTTATTAGGAAGCGCTATGATCATTTGTATCATAACCGCACTCAGGTCTGCTTCTGTTCCCCACTAATTGTTAACAAGTATAAAAAAATATACTTATATCTATATCTACTTATATAAAAAAAAGTATACCATATCCACCTATATTTTTTTTTAGCTACTAGGTGGATGACTGGAGTGGGTAGATGGTGTGTGTGTGTGTGTGTGTGTGTGTGTGTGTGTGTGTGTGTGTGTGTGTGTGTGTGTGTGTGTGTGGTGTGTGTGTGTGTGTGTGTGTGGGTGTGTGTGTGTGTGTGTGGGTGTGTGTGGTGGGTGTGTCGTGGGTGGTGTGGGTGTGTGGTGGGTGGGTGTGTGGTGGGTGTGTGTGTGTGGTGGGTGCGGTGGTGTTTACTTGTTACTTACTTGTTTACTTGTTTCCGTCTTGAGGGTACTCCCTCACAGTCGTGGTGCTCCACCGCTGCATCCGAACCCAGCGTCCCTGTGGTGCTGGTTCACCTGGTCCGATATTGAGTTAGTGTCTGCCCTGCTCACAGACGTATATCCAGGCACGGGAGGTTCATCCGGGATTGTTTGTAGGTGATTGTCCAAATGATGTTTGAATTTTTCCACTGAGCATTCCGCGAGGTTCCTTAATTTTCCTGGCAGGTTGTTAAATAGTTTTGGCCCAATATGAGGCAGACTGGTTGATAGGAGGGTCTTGATCCTGGCTGGTGCGTCTGATGGTAGTGTTCTCCTCCTTGCCTTGCGACCAGTTCTTGGGTTGATATGCTGGGCTGACAGGTCACTGATGGCAGTAGGGTTGGGCACAAGGTTCTCCAGGATCTTCCAGGTATATAATATATTGTATATATTGGCATGACGAGGCAATAACACAACCAGACAGCAACGCGAGCTGCAGAAACAAGGCTTTGTTTTGGTTTTGGCAAGATGGCGGACAGTTGGAACCAGTGCTGAGCCAGGCTTCCGTGATCCATGTTATATAGATCAGTGCTCCAGACCCCGGCTTGGCCTTCAAAGTCCTCAAGCATACCAGGACCTTCCTACACAAGTCAGGCCAACTGCACAGGATCTAACCTGCTGATTCATCTGCATACTGCACCTTCGGGGCACTAGAGGCTGTGGCACCACAGCCTGCATGGCCCATCAAACACCAACAACAACATCCGATGGCTTGTTTCATCCTCCCAGGGCGCTGCGCCGCATTCTCTGGCCAGTCTTGGTCTGCAGCGCCACACGGTCTTCATCGCGTAGTTTTGTTAGTCGTGTAGCCATTCTCCCCTGTACCTGAATAATGCATTAAAGTGTTGTTACTTTGACATTCTCACAGGGGCCGTGGCCACTGGTCAGGTCACAGGCGGTAATGTAGCTGCTCGAGTCCCCAGCTCCAACAAAATTCTCATATCTGAATCCAAGGGCTTCTGACCCTAAGAACATCCTTCTTGCTCCCTCCTGTGGCATCCTGTAGGAGCATCCTTTACCACACACATATTCTGCATCTGTAAGCAATGTTATTTAGAGTTCTCAGCTGCCATCATTGCTTGTGAGTAAAGTTTCAGAAGCAAGAAGTTGTATACTTTCATCTATGATGGCAGTATCTTGCGGGAAAACAGCGGAACTTTGTGTTGTGTCCTCAGTCACTATGCGCACCACGTTCTGATGCTATTAGTAGTAGTAGAAGTTATAGTTGTAGCAGCATTGGTGGTGGCTGTGATTACTGAAAAACATTCAATACGACGTACGTTAACCCAACACTACAAAATAACACTGTAAAGCAATGTTCTCTAAGCGCGTTTAAACCCACCCACACTCAACGCAAAGTGCTGGAGGACCCACCCGATCAATTTTCAACAACAACAAAAATAATCACCAAATTTTATGGTACCGTTTCCATTAAATAGACTGTATCTCCATCATAAAAAGCACTAAAACTAGGCCGGGAAAAACTAGTCAGGGTCTTAAAGGTTTTAATGAAACCTAACCTATCACTTATACTTAACCTATCAGTTACCTTATAGGCTTTTGAAACCTAATCTAACCTAACCTTAACCACAAAGTATACCTAACCTAATCTTATAAGTTTAAATGAAACCTAGCCTCCCCTTAAGCACAAAGTCTGGTGGGCCAAGTACCGAGGTGGTGGGAAGTAGCTGCTGGTTGTGCAGACACTTCTCACACACCTCACAACAGAAGCTCTTCCAGTCTACCACGGGCTTTCCAGAGGCGCCAAAGTTTGTCTGAAAGTACTGCTGGGTGTAGAACTTCCTCAGAAATGCATTTATAAAAAGTAAGTTTACACTTACGGATGATACGGAGCTAATTGACAGAGCATCCTACGCACTCCATTTCAACTAGCTTACTGATCAGCGGTAACAGACCTTACCCGATTCAAATGTAGGACCTTTGATTGGCTCCCTCCCTTTTTGGCAACCTTTCGTTGAGTAACCCAGTCTCCCTCAATATTTCTTTTGAACTAAAACTGATCTTATATAAGCTGTGAATACAGGTGATCTGGTCTGCAGTCAACTGTGGCTCAGGCCCCATATCCAACTGAGCGAAAACACTTTCCCAAAATGTTTTGGTGACGTTTTGGATAATCGAGCCGGGAGTGACACTAAGAAGCAATATGTCCTGGTCACTGCCCATTAATGACTAATGATTTGAAAAACTGCAAGCAGGAAGTCAAGGCCGTGAATGAGATCCCAGACACTTTTTTTTTTCAATCATTCCCCATAGGAAGCGCCGGGAGGGAATTTAACAAAAATTGTCAAGGAGCGTGACGGATGCAAGACACCGCCAACTTCTTTGTCTTCCACTGTATATAACCAAATAACCAAGCAGGTTATAGTTGAGGAGGCGATGGAAATGTTACTATGATATTATAGTCAATAACGAATGTTTAGAAGTTAACTATACCTAGGTAGTCATATTTTCCTGTTATTATTGTGTATTAATTAGATAGAAAGCCTGGAAGCGCAATGAGTCGACGCGTTAAGTCGCAATGTTTTGATTCAATCTTCCTGCCACAATGCGCGGCATGCCGCCTCCACAATTATAACCTACTTTGTCACAGCAATAGAAAGATTTCGGCATTCTATATTCTTCGTTTTTCCAAAGCATTGCTTATTGTATTTTGACAAGCGTTTGCCAGATGCAGCAGTACTGTCTTAGAAAACAGTGTGAACATCGCCCCCAATAAAACATGCTACAATATACATTTAAAAAATATATTAAGCTTTGATACTCGAGGCGAGTAATTTGCATTAAATTGCTATTATAGAACGTTCTATCGTAATGCATGTCGTCCATACGGGGGAGGCGGTAGCGGAGTGGTTAGCGTCTCAGACTGGCATTCTCGGTTACCAGAGTTCGATCCCCAAAGAAAACCAAAACCTTTCTGCACCGTCGAGTGGCCTAAGAACACCCACATGCCCTGTCCATCAATTCTACCTTCGATTGCGAGTGCATGGGAGGACACAGGGGGGCGGCATGAGCCTCTAATCACAGGCATCACTATAAAAACCCTGCCTGCGCCACCACGTGCGAGGACCAACCATCACCCACCCCTCAAGTGAACCTCCAGAGACTACCATCCGATCCCTGGATCACCACTGCCTACAGGTGCTATAGGCACAAATGTGTATATAATAAAAAAAAATAAAAAAAAAAAAAAAAAAATATATAAAAAAATAAAAAAATACAATTAGTAGAACAGAAGTACTATATTTTTTGGTATTCAGATGCGGTGCATCAATATTTATCGCAAAATTGATTTATGAAAATATTAGTAGCGGAGCCAAAACACAAGTAGACCAATCTTTGAGTTAAAACTGCCAGTGACCACTGGCATTTCTCGAGTTTCAGTTCATTGGAATTCGTAATATATGGCGGCTGGCGACATTAGTGCACAGTGGCGACTATACTGTTATCTGGGGAGGCGGTGGCCAAGTGGTTAGCGTCTTGGAGTGCTGGAATCAATGTCCTGAGTTTGAATCCTGCCGGGGGCAACTCTTTCAAGAGCATGGTAGGGGAGCAGAAGGTCCCGAGTTCAAGTCTCACCAAGGAGCAACTGTCAAAGCCATCGTCGAGTGACCGAAGCAACCCACATGCAGCGTATACCTGTCTGCCGATTGCGAGTGTGGACTCTAGGGGCTGCATGCGCCTAACCTGGAGATCAAGAACACCAGAGAATATGGGATCTTCACCAGAGACCACAGGTGTCACTATAAAAAAAAAAAAAAAATCCAGCCTGCGCCACCAACGGACGAGTTCGACCAACATCAAGACTCTCCATATGCCTACAGGCGCTATAGGCTACAATGTAATATAAAAAAAAAAAAAATAAAAAAAAAAAAAAAAAAAAAAAAAAAAATCATCTACGGTAATTACCTGGCTTTACGCCAGATTGACGCCATTGCTTCCACACAGCAGCCATCCTTCCTTCACTCTGGTCAGGGTTCTCCTATAGAAAGAAGGGAGAATCAGTGTAGTTAGACAGATGGCACCATTAATCAGTGGTGCTAAGACAGCAAGCCGTAATAAAGCCTAGACGAGCTGTCAGAACCAACCACTAACCCCCTACAGGTTCTACTACAGTGTTAATACAATATAAGACACGTAGTTATAACTTGTACAGTTCTCAACTTGTAGATGACAATTTGCAGTATCTCCGATAAATTTCCAGATGAACACCGAATTCACTTTGGTGAATGAAACTATTTTTTTCTGGTGAGTTTTGATGTTTTGAATTATTACTCTAACCCAGTGGTTCTTAACCTGGGTTATCGAACCCCAGGGGTTCGGTGAGCCAGTATCAGGGGTTCGGCGGAGGCCCTCCGAAACACATTGCAATTTTGCTATCACTGTAATGCCGGATTATTCATCAGAGTAAATTATACGCAAGATTAACATAAATTTATATCAAACAGTGCGGTGAAGGAAGAGTTGTGTGTGCATGTGTATGTGTCAGAGGTGGGCACCGCAAACGAAAATCCACTTCCGCAACCACAAGACCGCAAATTTCTTGAAGCTTGCACTTCCGGAACCGCAAGTCCGCAGGTACGTGCGGTTGGCCGCAAGCCTATTACGTGATATTTTCCCTGCATAAAATGCAAAAATAAAGGTAAAGCTCTTTGTAGTTGTAAATCATTTAATTTCTTATTAAACCACTTTTGTAAATTGATATATATTAGTATGCTTTTTCATACTTACCCCTCAGCGCCCCACATATGATATAAGCTCGCATTTTACCTCCCCCTCATTGTGACTCAATTGATCAACAAACTAAAGGGTAATAATTAGTATAAGTACACTAGCTCCAAATTATATTTCATTGATATGATATCAGGCCCTTAACTCCTCTGGTGACAATTCCATCTTGAGCTGGTTCATGTTTCCCTTCATGAAGACCAATCTCAAAATCGTCAGAGGACATACTCTCTCTTTTTGGCCTTTATGACATCCGACCTTTGGGAGAACAGTTTATCCATGGGTGCAGAGCTGGAGCCGGAGCCGAGCCCACCAATGCCAAACATTGTTTCTAGTATCTACTGACCTTGGATCTTACCTAACAAAGTTTACAGAAATATCTAAAATATTTCAATGATATCATAACATCACACAGATACTTCTTCACCCCGGTGCCCCCCTCCTCTTTCGAAGGACCTATACACGTCACTGCTGCCGAGACCTTCCTTCCTTCTTATTATATAAATATACTCGTGAATTTTGAAACAATTTATATTAAATCTTTGTATTAATCTTGTTTTTCTGTCCCATATTTGAGGGTTCGGCTAGGGTGCGGAAGTTTTTGTTAGGGTTCGGCGCCTCTGAAAAGGTTAAGAACCACTGCTCTAACCGTTTCTCCCAAATCACTTTTTTTTTTTTTATGATTTGCAACAAAAATTACTTTTGAACCTAACCTAAACTAACCTTTACCTAACTAAAAATAAAAAAAAATTTGATTTACAACAGAAATGGTTAGATGAATTCAAAACATCAAAACTCATCAGAAAAAAATGGTTTCGTCCACCAAAATAAATTCGGTGTATATCTGGATTAAGAGGGGAGTCTGCTGTGAAAATATGAAAAAAAAAATTTAAATACGAATTTGAGTTATATGGTCTACTAGCCGCAAAGCCGCCCTCCGGGCGACCTTTTTGGCTAGCTCCTGCAGAGGGCTATTGGTAGGCCTTCGGCCCACCAAACACAGACTCTCCAGATAGACCCATTACCCACCACCTCGGCCCACTCCGAGCCGAGGGCCCAAAACCACTTTTTGGCTCGCTCCTGCGGAGGGCTATTGATGAGCCAAAGGGCCCACCACCTGTGTTTGGTGGGCCACTCTCTCCAGATAGACCCATTACCCACCACCTCGGCCCACCAAACAGACTCTCCAGATAGCCCCTTCTAACTTTCCTGAAATGTATGTATTCCCCCCACCCATTACCCATCACCCCCCACCCATTACCCATCACCACACACCCATTACCCATCACCTCCCACCTATTCCCTCACCCATCACCCATTACCCATCACCCCACCCATTCACTCACCTATTACTCATCACCCTACATCAAGGTTTCCTCAATTCTCGCAACCCACTTTTTTCTTCTTCACAATTCTCGCTAATAGGCTGCTAAAAAAGAGAAGAAAAAAAGTGATCGAATCATCCTATAAGTGGGCTTAAAACCTTCCCCTGGTCAACCTGATTCCAAAACTGTGACATATGATGGGATTCCGCCACAGGGGGCGGCACCTATCCCCGGACAGACAGACAGACACACACACACTTTCGCTTATATTATTATAGATGGCAACACCCTATCCGTTGGCTTTCGAATGGTGGAATTTTTTCAGTCGGACATACATTTAAATGCCCATAGCGAGGGGATTTAAATGGCTTTTAAACTTTCAAAACTTGTAAAAAAAAAAAAAAAAAAATATTTTTTATGGAGTTTTCCCATATATCAAAACTATGCCTAAAAAAAAAAAAAACAGCAATCTTCAGGGTGAAGTTTGTTACCCAGGTAACAACTCTGGAACGCAATTTTGGATATGAAAAGTGCAACCTGTTCACAAAATTTTTTGGAACAAATGTATACATCCAAAAAGGACTAGAAAAGAGAAAAGAGAAGAATTACACCGAAGAAGACATTAAACAAGAAGAGGAAGACAGACAAAGGAATTCCAACCGAAAGCTATGCACCTGGTGAATTTTGATGGAACCTTGCAACAATGAGGGGCGTGGCGCGCCCTGACACCCTCGCCTTTGAGCGATTAATTAATACCTTTATAAGGGGGGACAAGGTGCCAGATCATTTTGTGCATGCATTGATACGTGATTACTGATCCCATAAAATTCATATGAAAGTAGCATTGACAGTATAGTACCTTCACTGGAGCACAGAAACTTTAGCAAAACTTCAAACGCGTTTTTCTCAAAACTAGTATAAAAGGAACAAAATTATTTTCTGCTTTTATTTTTGGCACAATTTTCACTAAACTTTAGGATACACAATTTCAAATACCGTAGAAAAATCTGTTCTGTTTTTTTTTTTTTTAAAGGCTTAGTGTTGATATATGGGAAATTATCCCAAAAAAAATCATACAATTTACTTTTTTTTTTTACAAGTTTTGAAAGTTTTTTCGAAGAGTTTTCAAAAAAACAACAAGACAAATTGTTAGAATAACAATGAATTATCAGATGCGCATGTCAAAAGGAAATCGGTCAAAAAATGGCTGAGAAAAATCAATTCTAAATTTCATCAAAAACCGAAACACTAATTCTCCTTTAATTTTTCCTTTCATCTGATCAGCTTGAAAGTTTCATGTGATAACAAGGGTACTAATATACACAACATTTAAATTATTCATGTCCGTTGATGCAATTTTTAAATCATGGGGGACTGTCCCCTTAAAACCAGTGCTGGTATTTACAATAGCTTATGGGTTTCCCATAAGCAGACAAGCGAAGTTCGCCTTAAGTCACCGAAAATCTCCATAAGTACTCGTGTTTTCCCATAAAGTTCCTCATAAGTGCTATGGGATGTCCGGAGGTCCCATAAGGATCCTTATGTTGACATTATGTTGACATAAGCCGTCAACATGGCAGCTCAACAGCTCTTCCGCCAGCGCCAACCAAGGCATTTTCGTGCCAGAAGAAACGATCTCGGCGAACTAAGTGACAAGGAACTTGTCAAGAGGTATCGGCTGAACCATCCAGGAAATTTTAATGTCACTAACCTCATGAGAGCATCCCTCCAGAGTAACACGAGAAGGAACAATCCACTGACTGCGGAAATGAAGGTTGTAATGACTTTACGTTTCCTCGCCACTGGCAAGATGCAGCAGTGCAGTAGTGATGATCTCGCAGTGTCACAACCCACCGTCAACCGAGTCATCGCAGAAACCCTTGATGTCCTATCTAAAAGTGAAGTACTGAGGCGTTTCATACAGTTCCCTGTCTCTGTTGATGATGTTGAAAGAAAGAAGGCAAGATTTCTAGAAATTGCAAACTTTCCTACTCTCATCGGTGTTGTTGACTGCACACATGTGAGAATTGAGGCACCAAAACAGCAAGAGGCAGCATTTGTGAACAGAAAAAGATTCCACAGCATTAATGTGCAACTAATTTTTGATGCCAACTACAAAATACTAAATGTTGTAGCTAAGTGGCCCGGATCTGTTCACGACTCCAGGATTCTCAGGGAAAGTGGGGTGATGACACTTTTTGAGAGGGATATGGTGCCAGCAGGATGCCACTTGTTAGGAGACGGTAGATATAATTTACAAATGTGGCTGCTGACGCCTTACACGAGACCTCGGCCTGGACGTCAGTCAAACTACAACAGGTAAGTCCAGTAAATTACATCGTATTTCTTAATATGGTAAACTTGTTGTGACTAAACTAGACAGGTAGAATATCAATAGACTTGCTTGCCTTCAGCCGTTGCTACTAAATTAGAAAAACTGCGGGTAATTTTTTTTCACTAGAACCAGAATTCTCAACACAATTGGGAGTGTGGTTTCTAGTTACCTTAATGGATTCTGAGAAACTTTGTCGCAAATTATTACTTTCGTTGACATGTTTTTAGTAGGAAGGAGATTTCATATTATGAAAATTAACTAACCTAACCCCACCTTTAGCCTCACTACCATAACTTAACCTAACCTATCCCCACATTTTAAACTCTTTACTAAAGTCAAATCTTCATTATAAAGTGTCCGTGGCAAGGGAAGAATAAAGGCCATGCAGATCACAAGAGGAGGAAGAGTGAGGCACACGTAAACAATTGTCTCTCTCCTCCCTATAAACAACTTGTTATATCTCCGAAAGTAGTTATTTGCGACGGAAGCTCATTCAAAGAAAGTTTCTTAGAATCCAACAAGGCAAAAAATCATACTCCCAATTGTGTAGGGAATTCGGGTCCTAGTTTAGAATAATAACATATGAATAATAATTAGAATAATATGTAATTTTTGTGTGAAATTACTAATATTTAGAACATGACTGTCTGGATTAAAGTATTTTTCACCTTTCTACTGTTTTTATAGGTCAGAACGTGTGTGAAATTACCAATGAATTGTTGTGCAAACATTACATTTTTCATAGGCTAGATTAGGTTAGTTTAAAGGTTTGATTTGGTCATTATTTGATGCTTTTACAAATAGTGTTAAATAATAAAATGGTGTGTGTTAAATAAATAATAGAATGTAGTGTGTTAAATAAATAATAAAATGTAGTGTTAAATAAATAATAAAATGTAGTGTTAAATAAATAATAAAATGGTGTTAAATAAATAATAAAATGTAGTGTTAAATAAATAATAAAATGGTGTTAAATAAATAATAAAATGGTGTTAAATAAATAATAAAATGTGTTAAATAAATAATAAAATGTAGTTAAATAAATAATAAAATGTAGTGTTAAATAAATAATAAAATGTAGTTAAATAAATAATAAAATGTAGTGTTAAATAAATAATAAAATGTAGTGTTAAATAAATAATAAAATGGAGTGTTAAATAAATAATAAAATGGTGTTAAATAAATAATAAAATGGTGTTAAATAAATAATAAAATGTAGTGTTAAATAAATAATAAAATGGAGTGTTAAATAAATAATAAAATGTAGTGTTAAATAAATAATAAAATGGAGTGTTAAATAAATAATAAAATGTAGTGTTAAATAAATAATAAAATGTGTTAAATAAATAATAAAATGTAGTGTTAAATAAATAATAAAATGTAGTGTTAAATAAATAATAAAATGTAGTGTTAAATAAATAATAAAATGTAGTGTTAAATAAATAATAAAATGTAGTTAAATAAATAATAAAATGGTGTTAAATAAATAATGAAATGGAGTGTTAAATAAATAATAAAATGTAGTGTTAAATAAATAATAAAATGTAGTGTTAAATAAATAATAAAATGTAGTGTTAAATAAATAATAAAATGTAGTGTTAAATAAATAATAAAATGTAGTGTTAAATAAATAACAAAATGTAGTTAAATAAATAATAAAATGGAGTGTTAAATAAATAATGAAATGGAGTGTTAAATAAATAATAAAATGGTGTTAAATAAATAATAAAATGGAGTGTTAAGTAAATAATGAAATGGAGTGTTAAATAAATAATAAAATGTAGTGTTAAAAATACCATCTTTTCGCCTTGATAAAACACCATAAATTATTTATCTTGGATGCAGGAAAACTAGGCACAATGAAAACTTAACCAGCTCATATTCAGGTGTTAGATCCAAAACCGTGTAGAGGAGTCACATTTAGGTATCCGGAGAAAACCAAGGAATTAATAGCTAAAATGTTGAGAGAAATGGAAGAGAAGGACATAATAGAAAACTCCACAGCTGCGCGGTTAAGTCCTATAGTACTGGTTAACAAGCCGAATGGGGAAAAAAGGATGTCTGGATTATAGGAAAGTGAATCAACATTTAGCCACTGATATACACCCCCTACCCAAATTGGAAGAGCTAGTAGAGTCTGTAGCGGGCTATGAATACTATGCCACCCTAGATATGAAAGATGCCTATTATCAAATACTGTTGGATGAGAGTAGTAGAGATCTAACAACTTTTAGTGAAGGAATATCCTTATATAGGTTCAAAAGACTTCCCTTTGGGTTGAATTGCAGTGCGGCAATTTTCTCTAGCAAGTTAGCCCAGGTTTTAACCCCTTTACTGAAACAGAACTGGCTTAAAAATGATCTGGATGACATTATCCTGATGGCATCCAGTTACGAGGTCTTGTTGGAGAGGATCGATCGATAAGTTACTTGAACATCTGACTAAATTTGGAGTCAAATTAAATTTGACCAAATGTAAAATAGGGCAAAGAAAAGTTAGTTTTCTAGGACACGTAGTGACCAAGGAGGTTACCAGCCCAACGCAGACAACATAGAAGCCGTAGAGAAAATGAAACCCCCCACTAATATCAAGGAAACCAGAAGATTTCTGGGAATGGTAGGTTTCTATAGGAAGTACATAGAAGGATTAGCTAAAATAGCGGTGCCGATCACTAATTTGACTAAGAAAGATAACCCATTCAAATGGTCAGAGGAAAGCCAGAAGGCATTTCAGATACTAAAAACTAAACTGACTAGTGCTCCCATCTTAACTAAGGCCAATATCAATAAACCTTTTGTGTTGGATACCGATGCTAGTCAAACCTATGTAGGAGGAGTACTAATGCAGTATAATGAACAGGGCAAAGCCCAGGTTATCTCTTACTTTTCCAAAAAATTTAAACCAGTTGAAACGCGATACTCAGCAACAGATAGGGAAACCCTAGGGATAGTTTTAGCCTACAGACAGTTTCATCATTTCCTGTGGGGAACCAAAGTTATCATCAGAACAGACCACCAACCGTTAGTGTCAGTGTTTAAACAATGAACTAAGTCACCTAGGATGAACAGGTGGATCCTAGAAATGAGACTATAGGTATCAAATAGAATATAAAGCAGGGAGAAAGAACACAGTAGCAGACCAGCTTAGTAGACCAGTAAAAATCATTCAGTCAAAGAAGGGGGGGGTTTTGGGAAAAACTAAAGAAGAAATAAAGGGAAATGAACGAGAGGACCTAGATGGAGAGAAATTTAAGAGTATCTAAAAAGGGCAGAATCCCCAGAATCTAAATACCGCGAAGTACTTTAGATAAATTTTGTGATAGAAAAATTTTTATATTTAACTAAACACAGTTAGATAAGTTACACTAGGTGAAATAGCGCATAGGGGTTTTTTTCAGTCAATATTTTTTTCACGTATTTTTGTGGTTTCTCCCTTTGTACTGAAACTGTGTGTGCAAAGTTTAGGCTAATCGGTTGATATTTAGAGGTGGGATCGATCTTGAATTTTTCCCCTCTTTTCGCCCTCAGGTCATGACCACGAGAAAGAATGAATTTTGGGCTTCTTGGCCAGTGTTCCTACTATCACGGAGCAAAAACTCCCAGCCGTGGAGACGTTTTACGACATTTTTTACGCACCAAGGAAGAGAAGAAGACGGTGCAGCTGAGGCTGCAAAGGGGCCCTCGACTTCATCGCGAAACCAAAGGTGAGGGGAAGTTTACGGGAAATTTTCGACGAGTGGAAGATCGTGGTAAAGCAAGAATAATCGGGAGTCACCCCTTTCCGAAAAACAGAAGCCTTCCCAAAAAAGTCCCCCGCCCTTTTGGACATCGCCCACTCCGACGCCCTCACTCTGATACCTTCCTGGAGACGGAAATTTCCTTCTTCCCCAGGGGAGGGGGGGGGGAGGCGGGGTTCGATGGCTGGTCTGGAAAAGAAGCTGAAAGAAGGGTTTTTGCCGAGTGAAAGCTTCTTTCAGTAGCCGTCAACAGACGAAAAAAAGGAGAAGAGATGGTGGAGCGGGAGTCGTCTGTCTGAGTCATCAAGTCCAGCCAACGCGCCAACACATCGATTCTTCCGACGCCGGGGTCCTTTTCTCCCCAAAGCGATTGAGGCCCGGGGGCACGAAGTCCGCCCTATCCCCTGATCTCGTCGGAGCCCTTCAGAAAGGGGGTCATACCCGCCAAGCCCTTGAATTGGGGGTACGGAAAGTATTTGGGCCCCCCCGACCCACAAGACTTGTGCTGAATCCGAGCCCATTACAGGCAGACAAAAGAAAGGGTCCATTTTGGGCGAAGGACATCAAAGAACTTTCAGTCCTCTTACCCCCTTCCCGTTTTGGGAGGGGAAGACCCTTTCCCTCGGACGATGGCACCTCGGCCGAAAGACTCGCCTCCTTCACAGGAGAAGGAGGGAAAAGCCCCTAGGAGTCCCGAAACTGCACTCCGAAACTGGTGTGCCGCCGCTACAGCGTTTTCGAGGCTCAGAAGACTGGGGGGCCCCAGGAACGAGTCGTGGCGATGTGCTTCGACAAACCATCCAAAAACACGGAGAGCCATCAATGGTGCATGCACCATCTTGAACAGAAGATCGGCCGACCCTCTTTTCACTTGCTTCCCGTCATACGTCACAAACTTGCCCCTTGAGAAGGCCCTTTTACGGTTTGGGGTCATTTCTGGCCGGGAATACCATTTCTTCGTTTCAAGGGGCTACTGGTTTACATCAACCAGTCGGCAAAAACCCCTCCCACCAACGAAGATCTGCGGAGACTCTGGTCTCCAGAGGGACGTTTCATTCAAGGTTTGAAACATCTCTTCAGAAAAGCAGCCCCGTGACGATATGGGGAAAATCGCTGACTGGAACCCTTTTCCTCGGCGGCGCTCTTCCCGAAGCCCTCGATCCGTAGCCCCGGGCGCTTAAAACGAGCGCGTTGGATGGCGCGTTCATTTAGCTCAAAGAGATTTTTTTCGGGAGCAGCGACTGGAGTCGCCCACACTGAGAAATGTCACCCTCCCGGTTCTATCGTTCGCAACAGAGATCTACGTCCTGTGAGGTTCGAACGCGGTTCCATCCTACGCTCCCCGCCAACGATCTTGGTTTTCGCAAAGGACATCCTTCAGACCACGACGAAATATTGGGAAGGCCCTCTTCACCCTCTGAGCCGCCATTTCTGGTTTTGAGCGAAGACCTCTTGGTTTTCATGTTCGACTCAGTTCCCTGTCCCCGACAAAAAGCAATTGTACGGGCCCTTTCCCTTACGATAAAGGACCCCGAGGAACCCCCAAGCGAAAAAAAACCTCCCTCATCACAAGTTCCTGCGGCAACACTGCCCTCCTTCGCCCCGAAAAATTCCCCCCGCCTCCAAAACTCGATATCAAAGACCGACTTCCTGTCCGCCAACCCCGGGGTGGCAGGAGAGGAATGTACGTCGAGGCCTGCCCCCGAAACGAGGGTTCGCGTCGTCAAAAGACACAGCCCACGGGGTGGGTTAGTCCTAACCTCCGGCTGCCCAAAAACGAGGAAAAAGCCCGTTCCCCCTCCCAAATTGTGGGGGCCCCCTCGCCACAAAACCCCGGGGCCTCGAAGGCTTTCCCTTCCCCCGGGCCAAACCGGGCCCCAAATGAGTGGGGTGGTCCCCCCTGAACACCCCCCCCCGAGGGGGTAATAAATCACCAAGAGGGGGGGCCAGCAGCCCCCGCTGGGGGAAAGGGGTGTCCGGCGTCCCTTCAAGAGAGACATCCCCCCCTTAAAAAGGTCAGGCAAAGGGTAAAAAAACAAAATTTTAAAACCCCACCCCCAAAAAATCAACCGATTTAGGTCAAACTTTTTATTGATGGTTTTCTTGCATAGAGCCCATTACACCAAAGTAGGAAGAAAAAATTTAAAGTTTTTATTTTTATTGGCACCCTAGTGTAACTACTTATAGGTTTTTTTCCTAGTGAAAGAAGCAAGCGGCCTTGGGAATTTAAATTTATAATAAGGAAAGGTAATTTAGGGCAAAAGGGAAATCAATAAGTAAAGCAGAAGGGTATTTTTTTGGCCCCAAATTAAAAAAAGGGTGTGAGAGAATATGTGAGGAACTGTTTAACCCTCAACAGCATAAGGGTGTCGTGGACTCCAAAAACAATGGCAAGAATTACCGTCAGTAAGTAGACCCTAGAGGATAAGCTAGCATAACCGACATGGGGGAAAGGGAGCCCATGGAATACCGAAAGTTTAACTATAATAGACCCTTATAGTAGGTTTACTGTGTTTATAAAATTAAGAACGAGGATGACCCAGGAAAATGTAAGAAAAATTTTAGGGAATATATTGTGATTGGACACCAATACATTGTTGTTAGTAACGTGGGGGAATTACGGGGGGCTCGCAATTTAAGAATTGGGGGATTATGTGAAATACAGAGGAAAACAAAAACCTTATCATCCCAAATTAATAGTATTCTGAAAAAGGGGCACCCAAAATGAAAAAATTCTCTCTAACCTGTGCATGGGTTATCCAATAGATGGCCCAGTTATCTCTTAGAAAACCCCAAAGCCTGAATAGTGCAGAGCATGAGAAATGGGACCCCAACCCTTTTTATGCTTTTTTTTCCCCATACGCTCCAAAATTTATTGTGTTAAGTTACCACAAATTGTTTAGGGAGGAAACAGAAGTGGCCACAAAATCTCAGGAGAAACAATTTGGAAAAGAGGTAGAAAATGGCGGGAAAAGCAATGTGAAAAGGAAAACGAAAGGTTGAAGAAAGACTAATTGGGTGAGGAAAAGAGAAGCTTTGAGCCGGGGGACCCAAAAGAAACTCTCGGTTTTAAAGGGTGGGACCGTACAAAAAGGGAAGTTTTGAGAGAGGGGGGTGCATGTGTTAGAAAATAATTTGACGTGTACGTGTACAGAAACGGCCGAAAAATTAAGCAATATTAGGAAAGATGGCTGGCTGTTGGGGCCAGAGAAGTGTAAAAGTTGAGGAGGAAATTGAACAACCCCCACCTAGAAGAGGGGCCCGTGAGGAGATGTAGAGAATGTTAAGACAGATGGTAAGAAGTATCTCTATGAGAAAGAGATATTTTATGAAAATCCCCTAGACCAAATTTTAAAGGTTAGGAGAATGGTCACCTTAAGGGGGACATAGATTAAACTATACACTAGACCCCCAAAGGATGCGTTAAAACCCCAAAGGGTGTACTTTGGGTCTGGGCTTTGCTCGTTGGGTGATTGAGCAGGAGGTATGCCCAAAAAGGAGGCGAGGGGCCCTTTCCCCAAAATTACGGGAAGGGGATGGAGAAATCCAGTCAGATTTCTCCCCCGTGCCCATCCTAGGTTTTGTGAGGTAAAGGAATAACCATTACAGACAGAGGGAGAGTCCAGTCGCGACTCTATAGGCTTCGGCCCAAGAAATAAGAGTAATGAGAAGGTGGGTAAGTCATTACATTGATTTTGTTCCCCAAAAAATGGTTAAAACTGTCTTTGGGAGGGAAAGGAAGAAAAAAAGAAGATAACCCCCTTTAATTATTGTTTTTGTAAAGTTCATTTGGGGAAATTTTAAGTCAAATTAAGTTTTTTTTTTTTTTTTTTTGGGTGGATAGAAGACCCCTATTGAATTTAAAAGGGAGGAGTCATGATTGTTTTGTAAAATTTTTACTATTTTCTTGTTTAGCTGATATCTGGGAGGATGTGTGATGCAGGATGAGGAACAAAAATTTTTTTTTGGTGGGGCAAGAAGCAGTAACGCGAGAAAAGGGTTTTAAACCTGGACCCGATTTACGAAAAATTTACCTTGAGTGGGGGAGGTAAAGTTAAAAATTTAGTAGTAATTAAATGCTCACAATTTTTCTTCACTCCTCAGTCCCTAATCATTTAGATATAGGTTTCCGGCAATATTTTATACCCGTGGTCGCTAGTGACGTCACGGCAAGAAGGCGAGGTAGGGAAAAAGTACACGAGCTCTCTCTCTTGCCAGCCCTTGTCGAGACAATACGCTCGGAGAGTCGTGTCTTACAACCCTTTTCGAAGGTAGGTGTGTAGCGGTGTACTTATAAGGATGTATAGGGCATTGATTAGTTCTTGATCTTAAATTACATGACTTGTAATTGGGGGTTATGTGTATATTCAGGGTCTGATGCTGGGAACAGTGAGCTGAGCTGAGTGTGGGTGGTTGATCCCCTGAGGGACCCACGAGTGTGCTGATGGCGATGGTTGTGTGTTGCTGAGCTGTGCGGAGTGGGTGACCCGCTGAGACACAAATATATAGAGCTAAGGCCCTATACACGCTCCCCAGTGTGTTTTAGATAGATAGATTCTGTTCCTGTTTAGATAGATATAGTACCTGGTAACTCAAGAGTAGGAACCTTGTGTGTGCTAAGCCAAGAGGAGAAATATAGGCATTTCGTTCGAATACATGATGTGAAGTATAGTTTTCTGTGGGAAACCATTAGCCATTTAGAACTGTGATGTGATTACTGTTCGAGTATAAAGAAACCCTGTTAACGAGTCGTTTATTAAGTCCCAGTTATCCTCATATATTCTCTAAATCTTTGGGGGTATTTTCCCACATATTGTGCGATGTGCGTGGTGGCAGCGTAATCGCCAGGTTTGTGGAGCCCTTCAAATTAACATCTAGCTATAAGGGGGGCGCTACATTATCCTGTTGAAATTCAGATATCAGAAAGATCCAAGTATTAATTATCCTGTAGAAACTAACAACCGGGCGCCACACACACGCGTAGCAACAAAGGATACACTACACACAGCCTTCTATCCACTACCTACCTCTACCCACACACACTCCTGATATTCCCAACCTCTAATAATGCTTCACATACAAGAATAACCGATAATTTAAGTAGTTTTACCGTATATATCTGCAGAAACTAAGCTCACGTTCTTGTTTTAGGGCTGCGAGGATCCCTTGGGGAACACTATGAGCCCTGGTGATGTCCTATGATGCTATCACAGGCGTGGTAGTTGACCTGTCTTCCACAGGAAGGCACAGGTGAGGCGGTGTGTTGCCGAGAGGGGGGAACACCAGTCGCCGCCAGCAGGCTGGGCAGGTCACAGGTGTCGATGTTCAGGGCGATGAGTTGGGTGTGCAGCACTACACGGCGTGAGTGGAAGCGCGGACACTGCCGCAGAAAGTGTTCAATAGTCTCCGGAACATTCCTGCACCAAGGGCAGTGGGGGTCAGGGGACAGACGGAAGCGATGCAGGTGAGCTGTGAGTGTCCTGTGCCCCAGGCGGAGGTTGGTGAGAGCGACATCCAGGAAGCGGGACTTTGTCCTTAGCCACGGCTGAGAGGAAGGGTCACTGCGGTATTGGCCTATAGAGGTGGTGGAGAGGGCATCGCCAAGCGTGTTATCCCAGGTGGAGCGGCAGACCCGGGAGATGAGGCGTTTGGCTGTGGAGAGCGGCAGAGGGAAGGGTGTTGTGTTTACCTCTGTTAAGGCCATCCTGGCAGCAGAATCCGCTACCTCGTTGCCTGTGTGGATGGTGGGAGAGGAGGAGGTGGAGTGAGGAGAGGGAGTCTGTGTAGACCACAGCCTTGCCCTTGGTGTGCCCGGTGTGGAGGTGTGTGATGGCCTGGTGGAGAGCGTAGAGCCCAGATGTTAAGAAGTCTGTCTCCGGTGGAAGCCTCCACGTCTTGCAGATGGAGGTGGCAGGGTCGTAGATGGCAGCCGCCGTGGAGGGGGGTGAAGGGGAGTGTGAGCCATCTGTGAACAGCTTATGTGGTGGTGATATAGCGACCTGTCCATCCCCCTGAACAGAGTCGCCGCCAGAATACTGGTAGAGTGCCGAGGGAGGAGGCCTGGAAGGTGCAGGGTAAACCTGGAGGTGTCCAGCCAGGGTGGGAGGGGAGTGTGTGGGCTGGTGGGTGGTGGTGGTGGTAGGCCTAAGATGGTGAGATCCTGTAGGGCCCTAACCAGAAGGGGTTGCCTGGCACCCGGAGACCAAACTAGAGCGTGGTGATCCACACCAGAGCCAGCGTAGAGAGCAGCAAGGGGGTGAGATAGGGGCAGGCTCATGAGTTGGTGGTACTGCTGGCATAAAATAACCCGTCTGTAGGTGGACAAGGGGAGGATGCCACTTTCGGCATGCAGGGAGAGAACCGGGGAAGATTTCATGGCCCCCATGGAAATCCGAAGTGCGGCATTCTGAAGAGGATCCAGCTTGGTCAATGTAGTGCGGGCAGCCGACCCATAAATGCTGCTGCCGTACATGAGTTTGGGTCTGATGGTGGCAAGATAGTATTGGAGGAGGACATCCCGGTTTGCACCCCAATGGACACCAGTAATCCTCTTCATGACGTCCAGGCGCTTGTTGCAGGAGGTGCGGAGATATTCCACATGCCCGGTCCAGGAGAGGCGAGGACCGTGCAACCGCAGCCCCAGGAAGGTGTGCGTCCTGGAGTAAAGGACCGGCGGGCCCAGCAGTTGGAGGGCAGGTGGGGAGGGAAGCCGCTTGAGGGTGAAACACATAAGTGTGCTTTTAGGGGCACTGACCTTCAGACCCCAGATGGTCACCCAGTCACCGAGGGAGATTGCCACCTCTTGCAGGTGGGTCTGCGCCTGGGCCAACGTTGGGGCCCGGCTGACTACGGTGATATCGTCAGCATAGATGAAGAGGTGGGAGTGGGCGGGAAGGTGGAGGTCGGAGAGGAGGACGTTGAATAAAAGAGGACTTAGGATGGAGCCTTGAGGAACGCCTCTGTGAATGGGGCGGGAGGGCGACAGAGGCACCCACGGCAACCCGGTACGAGCGACCGCCAAGGAAGTCCTGGACCCAGGCAAGGGTGGCCCGGTAATGCCCATGCCTGCCAGCTTGTATAAGATACCCTCGTGTGGTGCCATGTCGAAGGCACCCTCCAGGTCAAGGAAGAGTACTCGTGACCTGGCGCTGAAGGTAGGCGTCGCAAATATGGAACTCAAGCTGGCCCAGCACGTCCATTGTGCTTCGACCCTATGGGGTCGAAAGCCGCACTGCTCCTCCCTCAGCAGTCGCTTCTCCTCAAGCCACCAGGAGAGACGTGTGGACACCAGGCGCTCCATCAGCTTCCCAATACAGGAGAGGAGAGCTATGAGCCTGTAGGAAGACGGGAGTGAAGGATCTTTACCCGGCTTATGGATGGGGATGAGGACAGAGGGCTTCCAACAGGTGGGGTAATTTCCTGTCTCCCAGCTGGCGTTGTAAATGCGTGGAGGAAAAAATGGCGTGAAGGAAACACAACAGATAAACCGCGTAGTAAAGAAGGAGAAAGGAGCAAAAGCCAGGGAGGGAGTGATGACCTGACAAGAGATATGGCAGTATACGTAGCTAGGTAGATATACTGCCGTATCTGTAGCTACGTATAATGCCGTATCTCTGCCTGTCATAACTACCACCCTAGCTATTGCTTTTTCTCCTCCTTTACTACATGGTTTACCTTGTGTGTATCCTTCCGTCACCCTTCCGCCATTACATTTGGATATATGATGTTATTTGGTAAATTTCTAGTATTTGCCCATACTCTCCACCTTGCCCCAAACAAGCTTGGGGACCTGTGGGAATGCGGGGTTTTAGAGTGGGGACTAATTAATGCGTCGAAAACACGTATTTTTGGAGTTATGTAGGAGTCAGAATTACCTATATCTAGGGTAATTTTCCATAGATATGGGAAATTTACCTAACCTTCCGGCTCCGAGATTATCTAACCTAGCCTAAGCAAATTAAACCTAACCTCCTAACGAGGGGCTCTGCCCCCTTGACCCCCGATAATTCACTGGGGAACAAATTTTTGTTGAGTTAGGTCTGACACTTGTTATTAAGTAATTTTTGGGTGCTGAATCCAAAACTGATCTCAGTTTTTCTCTATCACGTCAAGTTTTTGAACTGTAGGATTTTCGTTTTCTTAAAAAATATGAAAATTGTGTAAACATAGTCAAATGTTAACATGAAATAAACACGGTATCTCTGTGCAATACTCCTTTTGCATGACTGCATGCCACTCCTTGGATATTTTATCTATCTTGGGATTTGGGCCATGGCCTTGGGATATTTTTGTCTATCATGGATTTGGGCCATGGCCTTGGGAATTTTTGTCTATCTTGGGATTTGGGCCATGGCCTTGGGATATTTCTGTCTATCTTGGGATTTGGGCCATGGCCTTGGGATATTTTTGTCTATCTTGGGATTTGGGCCATGGCCTTGGGATATTTTTGTCTATCTTGGGATTTGGGCCATGGCCTTGGGATATTTTGTCTATCTTGGGATTTGGGCCATGGCCTTGGGATATTTGTGTCTATCTTGGGATTTTAGGGGGCAGTCTTGGGATTTCAGAAAATGTAGAGTGGCGACCCTGAGCAATACTCTCCTGACATAACTAGCCCCCCAAACACCCCTGCTAGTTAACTATAACCTAACCAGACATAACTAGCCCGCCAAACACCCCTGCTAGTTAACTATAACCTAACCAGACATAACTAGCCCCCCAAACACCCCTGCTAGTTAACTATAACCTAACCAGACATAACTAGCCCCCAAACACCCCTGCTAGTTAACTATAACCTAACCAGACATAACTAGCCCCCAAACACCCCTGCTAGTTAACTATAACCTAACCAGACATAACTAGCCCCCCAAACACCCCTGCTAGTTAACTATAACCTAACCAGGGCATTGACTACGTCACTTACCCTGGCTGGGGTGGGGGGAGTTCATGGCCCCCCTTGTGTTAGTGTTGGTGTGGCGTGGCTGCGGTGGGTTAGAAACACTGCTCAGGATCACAACCACATGGGACTGAAAACCACCGATGGTGTATTGGTTTAAACGGTAAATTTTTACGATGGCACCAAACTTCCCTACACAATGGACCCTATCCATAACTACGTCACGGTTTGTTTACATCGGTGCATTGTGGGAATAAGGCGGGGTCGCCGCGGGTGGACCTACGAAGGGAAAACTACGGCGATGGAAGAATTTAGTTATTTTCCTCTAAATTGATATTCCAGGTGCTATATTACTGTGCTCTGTTCTCGCTGACAACACTATAGAGAAGACCTGAGGTAATAGCTGATGTGCAGAGGCTTCTAAACCAAGAAAACAGAGTCACAACAGAGCCTCGTCAAAAGGTAAGCAACTGGTAGGTACGTAATGTGTCCCTACCACTTGCTTACTTCTTAACGAGACTCTGCTGTGACTGTTTTCCTGGTTTAGAAGCCTTTGCACATCAACCATCACCTCAGGTCTTCTCTATGTTGTCAGCGAGCACGGAAATATAGCACCTGGAATATCAATTTCGACAAAACTCAAAACTTTTTCATCGTCATAGTCTTTGTAGGCTGTACATATTCATGGTTATGACTTATGATAGTATTAAAATACCTTATTAATTGATTTCCTTTTGTTGTCTTTCCTCATAATAAGTAGTGGTACATCATGGTTTAAGTTTTACTTGAGCCAATGAATACTCTTGAGTCTATACCAACATCACCAAACTTTGCTTTGATTTATCTTATTACTCCATCCATAAACAAGTTGCATAACCACGGTGACATTACCCATCCTTGCCTCATGGTACCTGGTACTGTCGTCTACCGATATTTTTATCCCTACACAAAGCGGGAACACTCGCCGACGGTAACGGTTAGGTTAGATTTTGCTTTGATTTATCTTTATTACTCCATCCATAAACAAGTTGCATAACCACGGTGACATTACCCATCCTTGCCTCATGGTACCTGGTACTCTCGTCTACCGAAATGCTCATACCTACACAGATCAGGAAAACTCGCCGACGGTAATGGTTAGGTTAGGTTACCGTTAGGTTAGGTAAAGGTCAGTTAGGTTAGGTATTCATAATCACAGGTAAAAGCTTATTAGTTATATATACATACTCCACTCCATACACACTCTTTAACCCTTCAATACATCCCACATTCCCTCCCAGTCTACTCTGTCATATGATTTGGTATTAGTCCAGATGAACACCGAACTCACTTTGGTGGACGAAACTATTTTTTTCTGGTGTGTTTTTATGTTTTGAATGAATCTGCTAACCATTTCTGTCGCATTTTTTTTTGTTGTTGCAAAAATTACAAAAAAAAAAAAACTAAACCTAAGCTAACCTTTACCTAACTATAAATAAAAAACTAAAAAAAACTAACCTTTACTTAAAAAAATAAAATAAAATTGCGACATAAATGGTTAGCAGATTCATTCAAAACACAAAAACACACCAGAAAAAAATAGTTTTGTCCACCAAAGTGAGTTCGGTGTTCATCTGGACTAATACCAAATCATATGACAGAGTAGACTGGGAGGGAATGTGGGATGTATTGAAGGGTTAAAGAGTGTGTATGGAGTGGAGTATGTATGTATAACTAATAAGCTTTTACCTGTGATTATGAATACCTAACCTAACCTAACGGTAACCTAACCTAACCATTACTGTCGGAGAGTTTACCCGATTAATGTAGGGACCAGCATTTCGGTAGACTAGAGTACCAGGTACCATGAGGCAAGGATGGGTAATGTCACCTATTACAGGAAGTTTCGACGGAATGCACTTTCGACAGTACCGTCGAAACTTACAATATGTTTATACGTATGTCTATCATAGAGTAAAACCTAAAGATATTTTGTCATTGAGAGGATTAATATAAAATACAAGGTTACTAGATCATTGCCCATCAAAATTAAAGTATAAAGCATATACAGCCAAGATCTCCCTATATCTTCGTTGTTTTCCAGTCTAACGTGGTAACACCTATCAAACTTAGCTTACCTGTCATTTGTATTGTACGTATCTAATAAAATCAATTAGCGATAAAGACTAATAAACAATGAACAGTAGTACTGTTTGTGCGGCTTCATCCTCAGGCTGAGGCACTGCCCTCCTGATGGTCCCAGTAAATTAGACTACAGAGAACAGCACCTCAGTTTGTGGGGAAACAAGTATTAAAGTTGTTGTAAGTGAAATATTGTTAAATATTGTTTACAAATACGTATTTTAATTTATATCAACGATATGTTAAATTGCGCATGATGAAAGATCTAAAATATTATGAAGGGAATGAAGGAGGGTTCGACGGCGCTGACTTGGAAGGTTCAACGATGCACTAAGTTGGAGGTTTCGACGGTGTCGTCGAAAACGCATTCCGTCGAACCTTCCTGTTACCATGTCACCGTGGTTATGCAACTTGTTTATGGATGGAGTAATAAGATAAATCAAAGCAAAATCTAACCTAGCCATTACCGTCGGCGAGTTTTCCCGATTTGTGTAGAGATAAATATATCGGTAGACGACAGTACCAGGTATCATGAGGCAAGGATGGGTAATGTCACCGTGGTTATGCAACTTGTTTATGGATGGAGTAATAAGATAAATCAAAGCAAAGGTTGGTATGTAGAGTATTCATTGGCTCGTCAAGTAACACTTAAACCATGATGTACCACTACTTATTATGAGGAAAGACAACAAAAGGAACTCAATTAATAAGGTATTTTAATACTATCATAACCATGAATATGTACAACCTACAAAGTAAAGATTACGACGATGAAAAAATTTAGAGTTGTTTTGGGCGAAATTGATATTCCAGGTGCTATATTTCCGTGCTCGCTGACAATATAGAGAAGACCTGAGGTGATGGTTGATGTGCAAAGGCTACTAAAACAGGAAAAGTCACGGCAGAATCTCATTAAGAAGTAAGCAAGTGGTAGGGACACATTACGTACCTACCAGTTGCTTACCTTTCAGGGATGTTAACAAGAAAAAAAAAGAAAAAAAAACTGAAATAAAATAATAGGGCGACCAACTCATCCGAGCGCAGCAAAGCTGACCGAGCGTAGCGAGGGAACCTCCCAGCTGGGGGTTCTGGGGGCGCTGTAAGAGCCCCCCCCCCGAGACTTTTTGTAAATTTCATGCTCTGAGAGACCTTCTGAGAGGTCCTTGGTTATAATATCTATAATAATTTCTGGTCTCAATTTTGTCTGTTTTTGTGTATATGTATATACATATGGTATATCATGCAACTTAAATTGTGAAATGTATACGAATTATTAACCGTTTTGACATGATAAATGAAATATTAACAGTTTCCGTTGGAAAAGTAATAACAAAATATTTGTCATGTATATGTCTACTTTATCAATTATTTAGGCGCTATATAAATGTATAAACAATAAAAAATTATTCTTGCACATATGACATGCCAATACATGCATCTGCATGATGAAACAGAATCAATTGCCAATTTACTAACTTTTATTGTAATCACTATTTTGACCATCATGATCATACCTTACCTGCCCAGTAAAACATGCACACAGTCACACCTTAATTGCCCTGCTGATAACAAATTGTATAAAAACAAACATACAAATCACACTCTACAGTCTACACTATTCTCAGAATATCCATGTCATCTTGTACACTCGTATAAAACAATAAGAACATGTCATGCAGATAGTATTAAAACCCGCTAGGCAGCCAAAAAATGTTTTGTGGTCTGTGCTGGATCAGTGGCCAGGGTCATGTTCGGCTGTGGGCTAGCCAACTATGTACACCTCCACCCCCCTAAATTTTTAAACTGAATCTACACGATTCACAGAAATGACCCAGCTGGCAATAAAATACTCGGAAATCCGCGAATCCGCGGAAAATTGACATCCCCGACCTTTTGACGAGGCTCTGTTATGACTGTTTTCTTGCTTTAAAAGCCTCTGCACATCAGCCATTACCTCAGGTCTTCTCTATAGTGTTGTCAGCGAGAACAGAGCACAGCAATATAGCACCTGGAATATCAATTTCGCGCAAAATAACTAAATTCATCGCCGTAGTTTTCCCTTCGTAGGTCCTCACGCGCCGACCCCGCCTTATCCCCACAATGCACCGATGTACACAAACCGTGACGTAGTTATGTCTGGGGCCCATTGGGAGCATGGTTTTTGTTTACCTTATTGTATTCTAAGACATTTTCTCTGAGCTTTCCGTCGCAAATCAATAGTTTCGGAGATATAGAGCACTAGCCGCAAAGCCGCCCTCTGGGCGGACTTTTTGGCTAGCTCCTGCGGAGGGCTATTGGTGGGCCTTTGGCCCACCAAACAGTCTCTCCAGATAGCCCCTTCTAACTTTCCTGAAATCATGGATGTAGAAATTTATGTATTAACGCCAACCCATTCACTCACCCAATACCCATCACCCCCCACCCATTACCCATCACCACACCCTTTCACTCACCCATTACCCATCACCCCCCACCTATTCCCTCACCCATCACCCCCAACCCATTCACTCACCCATTACCCATCACCCTACATCAAGGTTTCCTCATTTCTCGCAACCCACTTTTTTTTCACAATTCTCGCTAATAGGCTACTAAAAATAATAAAAAATAAAAGTGATCGGATCATCCCCAAAGTGGCCTTAAAATGTTCCCCTCGTCGACCTGGTTCCAAAACTGTGCCATATGATGGGATTGCGCCACTGGGGACGGAACCTATCGCGGACACACAGACAGACACACACTTTCGCTTATATTATTATAGATTTTAGGTGGAGGGAGGAATATGTCTCCTTGTTTACAAAATGCCTCCCGGTAAAACTTTGGAAGAAGTCCTTCACCCCTATCTTTTTTTTCTTCCCCCTATAGCCAACAAGCCTGGGGAGCTGGCGGGAATACGGGGTTTTTGGGTGGGGGAAGCAAATATAAGTGATTTATGGCTCCCAAAAAAATCATCAGTCACTATATGTAAAAATCTAACCTAACCTTAACCAAAGTATACCTAACCTAACCTTAACCACAAAGTATACCTAACCTAACCTTAACCACAAAGTATACCTAACCTAACCTTAACCACAAAGTATACCTAACCTTAACCACAAAGTATACCTAACCTAACCTAACCTTAACCACAAAGTATACCTAACCTAACTGGACTTAGAATTTTTTGAGGCACCTCATATTTCATAGCGGCCGTGTGGGTTAACCAAGGCTGAGCGCACGCTGGAACCTTTACAGATGTGAAGTACAATAAGTATACAATACAGTGCGGTAGTTCATTTCAGTCAAAGCCGGAAGGTTGAGTTCCAAAGTATTTCCCAAACTTTACCTAACCTTTAACCTCCTGAGTTCAATAAGTTTAATAAAATACCAAATAAAAGCGATGAAGGTCACAAGAAGAGGAAGAGGGAAGCATTTTGTAAACAAGACATATTCCTCCCCCCACCTAAAATGTTCTATATCTCCGAAACTATTGATTTGCGACGGAAAGCTCAGAGAAAATGTCTCTTAGAATACAATAAGGTAAACAAAAACCATGCTCCCAATTGTATAGGGAAGTTTGGTGCCATCGTAAAATAATACCGTTTAAACTCCTGACTTAACTGACCCTACTTAACCACCGATGGTGTACTGGTTTAAACTCCTGACTTAACTGACCCTACTTCAAACCACCGATGGTGTACTGGTTTAAACTCCTGACTTAACTGACCCTACTGAAAACCAGATTGTGTACTGGTTTAAACTCCTGACTTAACTGGCCCTACTTAAAACCACAGATGGTGTAGTGGTTTAAACTCCTGACTTAACTGGGGGGGTATGCGCCCTCCAAGACCCCGCCGTTAGTTAATGAGCTATTCTTTCATATTTTCATTTCCTGTGGCTAATTAGGGACTGGGAAATACTGCTGATGGTCAGATCGGTTTATGGAACTGTCGCCGATGGGAATTCTCGCCGAAACACCAACCGGGAACTCTCGCCGACGTGGTAATTGTAACCTAACCTGACCGATCAAGCTAGTGCTGGTATTTCATCCCTGAATGCAGGAACGTTTAAAACCTGATTAAATGTATATATTGGGTCCTGTAATATCAAGTATTGGAACACTCGCCGACAGTTCCAGGTACCGTCAGATCTACAAGTTGAGGACGGTTATAATTACGTGGCTTGTAATGCAGTAACTGCTGCAGAACCAGATAAAATAACACGATGCAGTATAACTTTAACGAGCTTCAAAATTAGTCGTTACGTACAAATTCACCTAAAATTCAAATAATCATGTATATTAATAAGCATTCCAAGACTTACCATATAGGGCACAGCAGCACGTCTTGATAAGCACTTTTACAGCCCTGCCTTAGCCTCTTTAGTAGTTTTCTGGGGTAATATAGAGGAGCCCGCCACCGTGCGTCCTACCTCGCCGGTGTCTGGGTGGAAGCTGAAGATTTGGCGCCAAATTTTTCCCACCGCCAACCCGAGGCTTCTGAGTGGCGCGTCGTGATTGGCTGAGCGCGTCCCTCTGTCTTCTGCCTCAGCCAATCACTGAGGTGACTCGCTTTTTTCCTCATCATAACGAACATTTAGCATCTATTTTATACGATAACTTTATAATGGGATGAATAAAGATGCTATACACTATATTATACAGGGTTTCAGATCGCTCATATGTCTTATACTAATCTCCTTTTCACTCCTTATTTATCATACCGCATGACTGATTCTAGCTTTCCTCCATTTCTTTTTAGTTTAATGCTGTTTTTATCTTCATTATGGATAGACTGTAGATAGCAATGCTAAAATGGCACTGTAGATCGTTTTTTCTTTCAGAGATACACCTACGTTTAACTGCCTAACTGCCTTGTTAGATGCCTTCAACCATCAGAATCTAGTCACTCTTCCATCTCTTCTACCGTAGATAACAGTGAAGTCGCCACCTGCAGTGATGTCGCCAAACGCCAAATATTACGAATTATAGCATCACTACTGATTTTTATGTGCCACTGAAGATGTTACACAGTAGTTTATATCATGACTGTATAATCTACCCTGTTTCAGCGTTGTTTATGCTTTGTATCTGCAAATATAACTGTTGCGCATTTTGCTTCTCACGTTTTTCTTCGCGCGATGGCAGACTGTAGCTGATCACCTTTCGGGCGACAGGACACAAGACTTGCCAGATCTTTCAAACTTGAATAGAATTTGTTGTCACGTTGGCAGAGGAATTTTTATATATCCAAGCATCTTCTGCAGCTAATATATATAGACTTGTTTTACTTTACCTCTAATTTCCCTGAATTCCTCAGTGGCGACTCAACTGTTGGGTTAAAATACTAGCTGGCGACTTTACTGTAGTAGGTATAGCAAGGTCGCCACTCGGCTTTAGTTTTGTAATTTGTTCATTTATAGCCCTAATATGACACAGATGAAGACACAAAATGACACAGACTTTCCAGATAGACCCTTCTAACTTTCCTGAAATCATGGATGTACAAATGTAAGTATTAACGCCACCACACGGCTGTAAATAACAAAGAAACGTAGAACTGGCGACTTCACTGTTATCTACGGTAGCCTATTCTTATTTCTCCTCTTTACCTTACTATTCCTTTCTTTCATCCTTGTTTATCTTGCTACTCGATTCTCAATCGCCGCTTAATTCCTCGATACTCGGTGTGGCCAAGGGAGAAGTATATATTATTTCCCACCTACCCATGCACCTCTTTCGCAAATCTTTCAGTTCTTCTATACCAGCGGTTCTATCCTGGGGTGCGTTGGTGGGGGGGGGGGGTAATTACCAGTGGTGGGCGCCGTTAATCAAAAAAGTTAACTTCGTTAACCGTTAATCCGTTAACCAAAAAATTAACTTCGATAACCGTTAATCAGTTAATTCTTTAAAAATGTAACGGAAGTTATCGATAAACCGTTAACGTTAATTTTTATTATAGAAAAAAACAAAAAATCTGTTTTTGCTCTAAAACCACCTAAAACACCTTTGAAAAGTGCCAAAACTATAAAATAAGCCTTTGTGGGTTTTTTTTAAGGGCTTTAGAATCCAAAAACTATAGTTTTTTTTTGCTTTAGAGTTAAAAAAAGACAGATTTTATAGTTTTAACTTTAAAAAAACCTAAACAAGGCTGATTTCCTAGTTTTGGCCCTGTTTTAGGTTTATAAAGGCTTTTAAAGCCAGAAAAAGGTGAAAAAAATCTAATAAGTGGCGTTATATCGGGGTTGAAAGAATGACGCGTACAATATTAAATATGCTAAGACTCTACATCTGTATTGAAAATCTGAAAATAATAGAAACTTTTAAACGTTTACCGGTTTTTATGAAATTTTTGGGTTAGCGGACTTGAGTTAACGAAAGTTAAATGTAACGGAAGTTAATTAGTCCGATAATGATTTCCAAAGTTAACTTAAGTTAAATCGTTAACGAAAATGTTAACTTCGTTAATTAACGATTAATGGATTAACGGTTTGGTGTCCACCTTTGGTAATTACCTACCGTAGATAACAGTAAAGTCACCACCTGCAGTGATGTCGCCAGCCGCCAAATATTACGAATTATAGCATCACTACTGATTTGTATGTGCCACTGAAGATGATACACAGTAGTTTATTTCATGACTGTATAATCTACTCTGTTTCAGCGTTGTTTTATGCTTTGTATCTGCAAGTATAGACGGTTTCAAATTTTGCTACGCGTTTTTTTTTCGGGCGACGACGACAGCGGTACGACACTTAGTAAATTAACACTAGATTAACACTCATTTGTTCATTTATAGCCATAATTTAACACAGATGAAGACACAAAATGACTCAGACTCTTCAGATAGCCCCTTCTAACTTTCCTGAAATCATAGATGTAGAAATGTAAGTATTAATGCCACCACACGTCTGTAAACAGAAATAAAAAAAATTTGTCCTGGCGACTTAACTGTTATCTACGGTAGGGTAAAGGTAAAGATGGAAGCATACGCAATGCTGCGCGTGGCATTCGGTGCTCATCTCCGTGGCATTAGCCCTTAGAGCAGTATTTCCCAACCTGGGGGAAATTTCCCTCTGGGGGGAAATATAAGGATTCTAAGGGGGAAATTTATCCTGAGGGACATCTAAATTACTAGCATTTAGTCGACAGAAAAAAAAGAAGTATTAGAATACGGCTATTGACTTTTCGGCAAGTATATGTAGATATACTGTAGAAGATAGTGTATATATACTTGTGCTATTAAGCAAGTACATTTTCTGTTTTGGCTACTTTTTTCACATGAAGGGGGAAATCCGGATGGTTGAACTGGTTGAAGGGGGAAACGACAGAAAAAAGGTTGGGAACCACTGCCTTAGAGCCTGTGGTGGATGAGGACCCGTTACCCCGGGACCGGGGACACAGGGCTAGTTTGACTCCCGGATTACCACAGTTACCTTCCCCAGGTTACCCCAGGTACCCATTTGTCAACCCCGAAGGGAAGGAAGAACAGCTGGTTAGGGTAATTACCTAGGGGGGCGTAAGGCAAGAGAGGACAAGGAAGAAGTGTGAAGTATTTAACATGAAGCTCGGCCTTGGCTGACATGAGTGTCGCTGCGAGGGTGCGCGTCGCCACAGAGAAGCAAGTGTGGCGGGAGAAACTCTGCGGTGACGCTTTGCCGGGTTTCACTAACTCTAAAGACTTTTATGCTAAGAAGTATTTTCATAACCGTATTATTATTAGCCAAGAACCAAACAGCATGGGCGACCTTTCCTATGTGAGAGCAGAATGGCAAACACCTGTATCTTGAGCCTGCCCTTAACGGCCTCTTCCCTGTCCCGGTCCCTCACGCGGCTCTGCACGAAGGCATCCTCAACCAGGTGTGTGACCAGCTGCTTCACCAGGCTCAGGGGTTGTCTGTGTTGGGCTTGGAGGCGGTGGGCGGGATTTTGGGCCGGTTGTTAGAGCCATGGTACTATTGGGTACTCCCTTCTGCAGTAGTGGGCGTGATTTTGGGCGGGAGAGGGCCATGGGTGCTCCCTTCTGCAGTAGTGGGCGTGATTTTGGGCGGGAGAGGGGCATGGGTGCTCCCTTCTGTAGAAGTGGGCGTGATTTTGGGCTGGAGAGGGGCATGGGTACTCCCTTCTGCAGTAGTGGGCGTGATTTTGGGCGGAAGAGGGGCATGGGTGCTCCCTTCTGCAGTAGTGGGCGTGATTTTGGGCGGGAGAGGGGCATGGGTACTCCCTTCTGCAGTAGTGGGCGTGATTTTGGGCGTTATTTTGGTCGGGAGAGGGGCATGGGTGCTCCCTTCTGCAGTAGTGGGCGTGATTTTGGGTGGGAGAGGGGCATGGGTGCTCCCTTCTGCAGTAGTGGGCGTGATTTTGGGCGGGAGAGGGCCATGGGTGCTCCCTTCTGCAGTAGTGGGCGTGATTTGGGGCGGGAGAGGGGCATGGGTACTCCCTTCTGCAGTAGTGGGCGTGATTTTGGGCGGGAGAGGGGCATGGGTACTCCCTTCTGCTGTAGTGGGCGTGATTTTGGGCGGGCGAGGGCCATGGGTGCTCCCTTCTGCAGTAGTGGGCGTGATTTTGGGCGGGAGCTAGAGGGTCATGGGTGCTCCCTTCTGCTGTAGTGGGCGTGATTTTGGGCGGGAGAGGGGCATGGGTGCTCCCTTCTGCAGTAGTGGGCGTGATTTTGGGCGGGAGAGGGGCATGAGTACTCCCTTCTACTGTAGTGGGCGTGATTTTGGGCGGGAGAGGGGCATGGGTGCTCCCTTCTGCAGTAGTGGGCGTGATTTTGAGTGGGAGAGGGGCATGGGTGCTCCCTTCTGCAGAAGTGGGCGTGATTTTGGGCGGGAGAGGGGCATGGGTGCTCCCTTCTGCAGTAGTGGGTGTGATTTTGGGCGTGAAAGCCACAGACGCCCCCTGGTGTGTTAGTAACATCTTGCACTCCTGTTAATCTGAAAGCATAAGAACATAAGAACATCAGGAAGCTACAAGAGGCTGGGAGACCTACACGTGGTAGTTCCTGTTACTTTACCATAAGAACATCAGGAAACTAAAAGAGGCTGGGAGACCTACACGTGGTAGTTCCTGTTACTTTACCATAAGAACATAAGGAAGCTACAAGAGGCTGGGAGACCTACACGTGGTAGTTCCTGTTACTTTACCATAAGAACATCAGGAAACTAAAAGAGGCTGGGAGACCTACACGTGGTAGTTCCTGTTACTTTACCATAAGAACATAAGGAAGCTACAAGAGGCTGGGAGACCTACACGTGGTAGTTCCTGTTACTTTACCATAAGAACATCAGGAAGCTACAAGAGGCTGGAAGACCTACACGTGGTAGTTCCTGTTACTTTACCATAAGAACATAAGGAAACTACAAGAGGCTGGGAGACCTACACGTGGTAGTTCCTGTTACTTTACCATAAAAACATCAGGAAGCTACAAGAGGCTGGGAGACCTGCACGTGGTAGTTCCTGCTACTTTACCATAAGAACATCAGGAAGCTACAAGAGGCTGGGAGACCTACACGTGGTAGTTCCTGTTACTTTACCATAAGAACATCAGGAAACTACAAGAGACTGGGAGACCTACACGTGGTAGTTCCTGTTACTTTACCATAAGAACATCAGGAAACTAAAAGAGGCTGGGAGACCTATACGTGGTAGTTCCTGTTACCTTACCATAAGAACATCAGGAAGCTACAAGAGGCTGGGAGACCTACACGTGGTAGTTCCTGTTACTTTACCATAAGAACATCAGGAAACTACAAGAGGCTGGGAGACCTATACGTGGTAGTTCCTGTTATGTATGATAATAAATTCCCACCTTCCCCACGCCGCGATGCACTTTTAAATCCTGGTCTCGACCTGGTCTCGAGCCAAACTTCGAGACCAGAAGCTTCAAGACCAAGATCAAGACCAAGACCACATCAAACGAGACCAAGACCAAAACCAAGACCACATCAAACTGGTCTCGAGACCGGTCTCGAGACCAAGACCAGTCTCGAGACCTACCACACTGCTACTTTCCATTATTACTTGAAGTTTTGTTCTAAAGTCCCGGATGATAAATCAATACCACAAGTTCCTTAAACCTTCCAAAGATAGTGTATAGTGTGTATTTTTCAGGGTATCAAAATATTTTTATTATAATAAATATCCTCTTTATTTTCCTTATTCCTACTATGAAAGACAATGTATTAACCCGTACAGCCCCGCTTACGGCTCTAAGCCGCCGCAACTTTGTGACGACTGATTTTTTGGGGTTCATGTGTTATAACTATGAATGTAACAGATATCCATTACAAAATTATACATTTTTGGCTGGGGTCAACGGGTTAAGGTTCAGCTATAACTGAGATCCAATAGGGCATACGCCGGGGGGCCGCGGCACCTTGCCCACCCTACGACGCCACTCCCGGGGGTCACCACGCGCGAGTCCCCATGCAGGCTCCTTTCCCATACCAAGCTACTCTCGACAGGAAGCATCAACTTGCCCCAGCCACGAGCCTTGTGGGCGCACCCTTGGCCTCCTCCATGCCGCTGTTGTCCAAAATGTTGTCAACACATAAAAACATAACAAAATAAGGAAGCTACAAGAGGTTGTGAGATCTACACGTGGTAGCTCCTGTTAATGAGCAATACCTACATCCACCTTTCATCCCCATCCATGAAATTATCCAGCCTCCTTTTAAAGCTCCCTAATGACTCCCCACTAACTACCTGTTTACTGAGTCCATTCCAATCATTTACCACCCTATTTGTGAACCAGTTTTTCCCTGTTGATTATTCGCTATTCACTTTCCCTATTGAATATTCCCAACCCTAATGAATGACTTGCCAGATTGCAGATATTCATAGAGGGTTCGGGGCTGGATACATGTAAAGTGCAATCACTACAAAACTATTCGCCACATTCTCCCACAAAAAAAAAGGAAATCTGTGCCTACCGTTGTGCCTTGCTAAACAGTGAAAACGTCCCATTCATGTTGACAGTAAAATTTAGGAAAGATAAGGGTAAGCCAGTACTGATACAAGCTGAGGTTGAGGAGGAAGTAAGAACAATCTATAATAATATAAGCGAAAGTGTGTGTGTGTGGGTGTGTGTGTGTGTGTGGGTGTGTGTGTGTGTGTGGGTGTGTGTGTCTGTCTGTCTGTCTGTCTGTCTGTCCGCGATAGGTGCCGCCCCCTGTGGCGGAATCCCATCATATGTCACAGTTTTGGAATCAGGTTGACCAGGGGAAGGTTTTAAGCCCACTTATAAGATGATCCGATCACTTTTTTTTTTTTTTTTTTTTAGCAGCCTATTAGCGAGAACTGTGAAGAAAAAAAAGTGGGTTGCGAGAATTGAGGAAACCTTGATGTAGGGTGATGGGTAATAGGTGAGTAAATGGGTGGGGTGATGGGTAATGGGTGTGGGGTGATGGGTGAGTGAATGGGTGGTGGGTGATGGGTGATGGGTGAGGGAATAGGTGAGGGGTGATGGGTAATGGGTGAGTGAATGGGTGTGTAGTGATGGGTAATGGGTGAGTGAATGGGTGTGTGGTGATGGGTAATGGGTGAGTGAATGGGTGGGGAGTGATGGGTAATGGGTGAGTGAATGGGTGGGGGAATACATACATTTCAGGAAAGTTAGAAGGGGCTATCTGGAGAGTCTGTTTGGTGGGCCGAGGTGGTGGGTAATGGGTCTATTTGGAGAGTCTGTGTTTGGTGGGCCTTCGGCCCACCAAACACAGGTGGTGGGCCGAAGGCCCACCAATAGTCCTCCGCAGGAGCTAGCCAAAAAGTCCGCCCGGAGGGCGGGTTTGCTTTCAGGAAAGTTAGAAGGGGCTATGATGTGAATGGGTTGGCGTTAATACATACATTTCTACATCCATGATTTCAGGAAAGTTAGAAGGGGCTATCTGGAGAGTCTGTGTTTGGTGGGCCTTCGGCCCACCAAACACAGGTGGTGGGTCGAAGGCCCACCAATAGCCCTCCGCAGGAGCTAGCCAAAAAGGCCGCCCGGAGGGCGGCTTTGCGGCTAGTGAATCATAATGGTGAAAAATTATGCAGAAATTACTGGTAGAATAACACGCTAAATCCTGTAGACCCCTCCATTCATCTCTTTTTTCACTGGATTTACAGCTTAACTGCTGCCCGGATACTTGTTACAGGTGACATTGAGGCACTAGCGTTACATGAGAATACTCGCAAGTTATAATAGTTACTCAAAAGCTTAGAATATCCACGTCAAAAAATGCACGTGAATAAGTCCGGTTGTGGAAATAGAAGTATAGTTCTTATCAGGTATAATTATTATCCTGTGTCAGGATACCAGTGCATCTAACAATTTTCATTAAATAATATGTGTCTCAGAGTACCCTGTAACATGTTTCAGGCCAGCAGTAAAGCTGTAAAACATGCAAATCAAATAGAAAAAGCTTAACCTGTTCGTAAGTTATCTAAGTAGTATATTCTTTGATTTGCATGTTTTACAGCATGACTGCTGCCCTGAAACATGGTTACTCTGCGACACTTATTATTTTATGAGAGTAAATAATTGCACTGGTATCCTGACAAAGGACACTGATTGTACCTGATAAGAACCCTAGTTTTTAACGTGGATATTTTAAGCTTATGAGTAACTATTAATAATTGTAACGGTTCTCAGGGAAAGCTAGCCCCTCAATGTTGTCTTTAACATGTATCCAAGCAGAAGTTAAGCTGTAAAACCAATACAATAAGAGAGATGAATGGAGGGGTCCACCGGATTTTGCGCTGACAACATTTTGCACGACGCCTGATTGTTTTACAGATACAACCCGATGGGAAGGATATCGGTTTCAGGGTAGCGTGCCACATGCCCATATAGCTTTGAAGTTGGCGCTGACGGACTATATGCAGGTAATAGGCCTCGATTCAGTTTCACGGTGTAATCTCTGATTTAACACGTAATCATCCCAGTGATACCCCATGATTCTGCTAACACACTTAGGCCCGTACCGAGAGTCATGATGTAGGTTGAACGACGACCTTCGTCGACTGAGGAAGGGTAGCTACCATAAAAGGGATGTTTTTCGGAACGAAGAGCAGCGACGATGGTCGCTGAAAAACATCCCTTTTATGGTACCCTTCCTCAGTCGACGAAGGTCGTCGCTCAACCTTCATCATGACTCTTGGTACGGGCCTAAGGCCCGTACCGAGAGTCATGACGGTAGGCGGTAGAACGACGAACGGCAGACCTTCGCTTACCATAAGACGTATAAAAAACCCTGTCATTTTGGAACGAAGAGCAGGGACGCGGTGGCGGTCAAGGTTGAAGACACGGCTATCCCCGTGTCTTCGCCGCAACCTTCGATGAATTTTTATTACATTCCTAATCTGGAGGGATTAAGAGATATGTTAAAAAATTTCTTGCCAATATGTATTTAAGTATAAGTATAAGATTATTAGGTATTACATATGCGGCAATAAGTGATTTTAGTGATAATAATTAAGGAGGTTCAGGATAGAGGGGTGGTTAGTGGCTTGAGCCGTCGCCATCATGAAGGTCGCTGCCAGAACCCGCCAGGACGGTTCTCTTACCGCATATGTTCACATGAGCGGTAGAGAAACTTACGTATACACGCCTCTACTGTTAATTAACTTCATTAAATATATATTTCACCAACTTCATAGCCGATCGCAACGTTTCTGTTGATGTTTTTGATGAGTATAAGGGCAAATTCGCATCATACACTATTTTAGTCGTACGGCTGGCTACGCAATTTGAAGCAGCACTGTTGCCACTATATTGTCGCAGGCGCGAGATCTCAACCAACCTCCGATGTCGACTCTCGGTAACAAATGGAAGGTTTGCCGTTCGTCGCTACCTCGCTGTTCGTCCCTCTACCGCCTTCAACTCTCGGTACGGGCCTTAGTCAAATCAGAGATTACACCGTGAAACTGAATCGAGGCCTATTACCTGCATATACTTCTTTTGTAAATGATTATATTATTTACATCATCATCACCATCATCACATCACCATCACCATCATCACCATCATCACCATCATCATCACATCACCATTCATCACATCACCATCACCATCATCACATCATCATCATCATCATCATCATCTGTGATGCTGTCTGTTGTCTGTGGTGTCGTTCATTTTGTTGTATTATTTGTTCCTGTTGTCTGTTGTGTTGTTCATTTTGTTCCATTACTACTTGTGGGAAATTTGTTAAACTTGCAGTTCTTTCACTTGCACTCTCCCTCAGCAGTTCTAATTGGGCGATAACATTTTCTCCCTCTCCTTCCGTCCTACTACGCTTTTTCCCCCGTGGCGTTGAGGAGGGTGGTGATGCCACGGGAGAAAATGGTTGCGATGAAGTTGACGTTGATGGCTGGCTGATGGAGTTGGAGGGAGTTGGTGGTGGGTCAGTCTTTCCTGAGGATGATGGCACTGAAAAATTAAAGATATAACATAGTTTAATCAAGCAACAGATTCATAAATTGTTAACAGTGCAAATGAATTTTGAAAGCTTCAATGACTGGTTATTGAAAAAAGAATGAGCAAGCCCTAAAATGAGACATTTTTATCAAAATAATACATGTTTGCCGGTCATATAAATTTACAGTACAGCCCTTGTTCAGCCATGAAAGGAGAAAAAACAAATAGAAGTGGTATTCAAGCTAGGACATGACAGGTTACATTACAGAAACATTGCAGTTGATTTATGATATCTCTTTTGAGCCTATTCATTTAAGTTTAAAAGAAGTAACAATGACTCCAAGGTCCTCCACCTGCTTCCTACTTGCCTACTCCAAGTTTTCTCACCTTGCTCCTCTTTTTTTAAGTTGCCTACCCTAACACACTGTCTCTACAATTAATAAGCGGTTACATTCCTGTAACATTAACATCTCTACCGTTCCGATGATGTTAATAATCTTATCTTCTTCCATTATCTCTCTCGATATCATGACAAATGCAACCAGGGAAGAACAAAGATAATACATGACTATTTTATAATACAATATAATGTACCTGCAAGAGAGGACTCCACAGCACGTGGAGTGACGATAGGGTCACCGGCCGTGAGCTCATCAATGAGGTCAAAATACTGCCACTGTTCGTGACTCCCTCATCCACTCAGTTTGCTGTTGTCTTTGATGACCTTGTACTTGAGAAAAGTAAAGTATTGACATTACTACTTGATTAAGAAAGGTAGAACTTTTGAGGAAATATGAATTATCTTTACTTCTACTTGCTTCTGACTTATGACTACATGCCTGACACCAGTACCGTGATACCACCCACATCCATTGTGAATACAATACAAAAAATAGTATAGGATAAAGTTTTGCAACCAATGTTGTTAAGACTGTATTTGTCATGCAATAACACACCTTTGCTTCAAACCGCACATCTTCGCGTCACACATGTCCCCATTGACAGTGTAGCCTGCGCGTTTTGTATCATGTTAGCGATCTCTCGCCAAACCACATATTTTTTTTGGTACTTTTATTGAACACCCCTCTGCTTTCTCTGAAGTTTGAAACTAGAAGCAGCACTTCTTCGTGAGTCCACACACGTTGTTCTGTAAGTCAAATCGAAATATGAAATGCATGAGCAGCCTTATTTTCTAAGAAACTTGTCAAAACTATGTAGTACATGTACTGTAAATGTTTCCTACATGAAAATGGTGAGAGAAAAAACACTCATGGTATATACTTTGCCCATGAGTCACCTCACCTACAACTACCACAATTAATGCCACAAACTAACAATTAATGTAAATTGAGATGATAAATCATTACAGCTCTAGTTTTTAAGGAGGTACCGGGTGATCACATTGAATGTTACGGATATAATCCATGCCGGATTGTCTCTTATAGATACAACCTGCTGGTGGGAAGGGTCGGTTTCAGGGTAGCGTGCCACATGCCCATATAGCTCTGAAGTCGACGCTGACGGACTATGCAGGTAATAGGCCTCGATTCAGTCTCACGGCGCAATCGCTGATTTGACACGTAAGCATCAAAGCGATACCCCATGATTCTGCGAAGACACTTATTACCAAAGACATCGATTCGTCTCTTCAAGTCACTATTTAGTGTCCATGTCTCACATCCATAGAGTAAGACGGGGATCACAAGTCACTTCCCATGTATCAAATAAATAAAATAAACAAACTAACAGGTAAAGATTTGTCTATTACATACACCAACAAAGTTAATCCTCACAGCTATAGTTTTCGGTTAATATTCCGCAGCAGCAAACTGGCTCCACATGCCTTACAGCTTACTTTTCCTCTATTTTCTGAGCTCAGAACATATTGTGCAGGGTTTATGGTAATTTTGTCAATCGTCTCACCGACAGTAAAACACTCACCGCCGTGGAAATTTCCGGCGAGTCCCACTTGTGATAGATGAAAAGGAAGAATAAAGTGTATTTCAATATTGGACACCACATTTTTCGCTGGTCCCGTAATACTGTAAAACTACAGTTTAATACAATACATGGACATTGGTTACCTAACTTCACCAAACTGATCAAGCTATTGCGGATTACATTCAGATTGGGTTTGGTTAGATTTAAGTTATGTTTACGCGACTCGTGATTGCCCGGGTGATTGCCCATGATTTACCTGGAAATGTCGCCTATAGGAATTCTCTTTATCTTAATATTACAGTACCCAATACATATATATATATATATATATATATATATATATATATATATATATATATATATATATATATATATATATATATATATATATATATATATATATATATATATATATATATATATATATATATATATATATATATATATATATATATATATATATATTTACAAGCTTTTACCCGTGTTTCTGTATTCAGGGATTAAATACCAGCAGTAATGTGAACTTTTCAAAGACATTAAATGACACAAATATACATGCAAAGTTGGCAACGGGGATCCTGCCTCCTGACCTCGCCTCCTTGGAGACTAGCAGAGGGAAGAGACCTTCACCTCCGTTTCCTTACTTTTCTCCTTCCATCCTTTCCTCTAATTCATCCCTTGATTGCGACAGACAGGTAGGAGCCACCAACAAAATTAAGGTTAAAAAGAAAAGAAAAATGTTGTCTTCAAGAAATGTGATGTCCAACAGTGAAGTACACTTTAATCTTCCTTTTCATCATCGGCGACAGTTTCATAAACCCACCCAGCTGGTTGGCTTTCTCCCGCGGAATATTCGGTAATAATGGACAATGACTTCGCGGTCGTTTTCAGAGACACCGACTAATTTTTCCTGGCCTAAAATAGGTGCTTTTTCTAATGGAGATAGTTTTATTTTCCGGAAACCCATATTAAAAAAATATGTATATATTTCATCACCAAATTTTATGGTCGGCGTTTCCATTAATAACACTGTACCTCTGTATCTCTATGTAGGTTTTAATGAAACCTAACCTAACCTTAACCACTAAGTATACCGAACCTAACCTTAACCATGCTAACATAACCATTCGGTTATGAATTTTTTTATATATATTTTTTTTTTTTAATGGGTTTCCGGACACTAAAACTATTTCCATTAGAAAAAGCACCTATTTTTGGCCAGGAAAAAGTAGTCGGTGTCTCTGAAAATGACCGCGAAGTTCTCGTCCATTACAACCGAATAGGTTATTTACCTAGTTTTGGTCAATTTTTAGTTTCACCCAACCAACGATTTTCTGATGCGCCTTATGTTTTCCTGGTGTGTTTTTATGTGTTTTGAATGAATCTGCTAACCGTTTCTGTCGCAATTTATTATTATTATTTTTTTTTTGCAAAAATGAAGAAAAAAGAAGAAAAAAAATTAACCTAAACCTAACCTAACCTTTACCTATACCTAACCTAACCCATACCTAGCCTAACCTAACCTAACCTAACCTATACCTAACCTAACCTTTATCTAACTAAAAAAAAAAAAAAAAAAAAACTATCTACCGGTACCTAAAAAAAATAAAAAAATAGCGACAGAAACGGTTAGGAGATTCATTCAAAACACATAAAAACACACCAGAAAAACATAAGGCGCATCAGAAAATCGTTGGTTGGGTGAAACTAAATTACCCCTAGTTTTCTTCCCCAAGGCATGCTATGCACTTACTTCTTGTTTGGCTCAGCAGTGTCAGACACTTCTGCTTCGAGTGTTGGTGTCGCAGCAGTGTCAGGCACTTCTGCTTCTACAACAGCTGGAGCCGTGTCAGGACCAGCAGCTGTCCAAGGAAAGATATATCTTAGCAAAGAAGAAATGTCCAACACTGGGATACGTTGTTTTTCATTATATATACGACGATAGTAATATCAGTGCATTATCTCCTTATCTTACAACAGTTATTACTTACTGCAATGCTCGTCTGCATGCACGTAAAGGCTAATTCACACTGGCGTTTTTACGGCATTTTTATCTGACGAGAAGTCGGTCTCTTGCGGGCTAGTACGGAGATTACGTTCACACACGCAATTCGTTTCGGGAGACAAATCTTCTTCCTCTTCTTCTTGTTGTGACCTTTTCTGCTTTTAGTATCGCTTTATAGGTCGTCTGTCAAGCTCGTCCTCGAGCTTGTTGCTGTTCCCGCGTCCCCGCCATCAACAAGTAGTGTACATTCTTCAACAGTGGCGTACCCAGAAAGTTGAAAAGGGGGGGGGCCAAAATATATATAATATATATATATATATATATTATATATATATATAATAAGTATATTCTTGATAATATATATATATATATATATATATATATATATATATATATATATATATATATATATATATATATATATATATATATATATATATATATATCATAGACCACTGAAGATATAGTGGTCTGTGATATATATATATATATATATATATATATATATATATATATATATATATATATATATATATATATTTATATATATATATATATTTATTTATATAAATATATTTTATTATTATTTTATTTATATTTTGCAAAGGGGGGGGGCATGGCCGCATGGCCCCCCCCCCTCGGTACGCCACTGTTCTTCAACCATGAATCGTCGCACCCCTATCCGATGTACCTACTCTCATTGCTGCTGCACTAGCCCTAGCGTTGGATGATGAGGAGCCATCACGCGTCTGGACTCGTCCATGGATAGCCAGAAGGCGAAAATTTTCGGTATTATATGTATCGCCATTGGCATGGGAAATTTGGATTCAAATTAAGGATGAAAGATCTGCACGATGATGTAAGTTAAATTTGTTAGTTTTTAGTGCCCAATACCGAAATTATACCAATAATTGGGGTAATTTGGGAGAGGGTGGTGCTGGCTTCTGCGTTTATTTGAATTTGGCGCGCGAAATTCTCGGCAAGTCGGTAGATAAAGACCGAGCGATCGGTGTGTGATTTTTTTTGAAAACTTATTGCGATCATGACACCAGCCCCAGACCCAGACCCCTTCTCGTCAGATAAAAATGACGAAAAAACGCCAGTGTGAATCAGCCTTAACTCCTATAATCTTTGCATTTTCCACACTCATAAATCTCACTCTGCGCTGCCATCTTGCCGTTTGTTTATAAACATTGTTCCCGCGCTGTTGTTGTCGTTGTTGGCAAACCAACTCCTCGAGTCGGTGCGCGGGAGAGCACACATACATTTTCTGTACGGCGTACAGTAGCATACAGTATCGTACAGAATGCCTTAGTGAACGCACCCCTGGTGTTGCCTCACACACTTAAGGTTTGGAGCACACGGTGTTAACGACTCCATTCACTCCACATGTGGATTTGTCTCTGTCCTGATTTCTCTTCCCAATTTTCAGTGTACGGCTCAAGATTCATTGCAAGTGTTTAACAACAGAGAAAACTGCCTATTCTCTGCCAACACAAGGCCTATGTGAACTTGAGGTCACTTTGAGAGCAGATTGGATGCTATGTTCTCCTTCCTGCAGCGAGCCAGGCACTGTACTACCAGCCACTGTACTGCCACATCACCTGCACATGTTTCTACAAATCCTTGCAAGACTATAACCGTTACTTAGAGGTGGATAAAAACTGATGTCTGATCAGCCTATCAGTAATAGTTATAGTCTTGTAGGGACATCCAGAAGCATGTTGATGTGGTGGTACAATGCCTGGAGGTAGAGCTCTGGTTCACTACAGGAGGGAATATTTGGCATCACTGCTCCATCATCATCTCACACATTAACCCTCCAGTTCACATTGGCCTCACGTAGGACAAACAATATGCGCCTTTCTTTTGTGGCTAAACACTTGCCAGGCATCATGAGACGTACAATGAATGAAGATTGCGAAGAGAAATAAGGACAGGGATGAAGCCACATGAGGAATGGAGTGGTTCCGTGTGCTTCACAGCTTCACTGAGGCAATAACTATCACAGTGACTAATAGCCCCACTCAATTGCCTGACAATTGCTATTGCCCAATCACATGCAGTAAAGAGTTGGCATCGTGAATTAGTAGGTGGAAACCACTACAAGATGCCGCATTCCTAATGTCCTCAGTTACTGTATATTTCTCATCAATATGGCCTGTAAAACCAATACTATGCCAGGTCCTCCCCATTGTAGTTTTCAATATATTCCTCAGTGTATCATTTGATTTAGTTTTAAGCTATATAAAGCATGGAATAAATACTGCTCTCTGAAATATCTGACCAATTAATTCTTAAAACCATGGGTATCTTGCATAACTATTTTCAAAAGGGCAAAATACTTTGAAAAAGTTCCTGAGCCAAGGCAGCTTACCAATGCCTGTCATGGCTTGTACAGACCTCAGGCCTCACAGTGTTGCTCATTGCAGGACTGTTTTCACGGGATGCTTGTTTTGTTTGCAGGTGACGCCAGCTGAAGCGCCACAACACCTTCCCGTCCCGTCCTGGGTGCAAGACACAGATGTAAAGCTCCTCCAACAATGATACAATTTGTCTAGACATACGGACAGGTGTAATAACAGGTGATGAGCGAGACACGGGCTGGGAAGTGAGTACTTTATTCCTGACTAGTTTCGCCTTGACCGGGCTTCATCAGAGGAATACGGCTCGCAGGCCGACTCCTATATTTATACCTCCCAGGAGCGCCTATCCTATCACTGCCCTCATAGGCAGCCAGTAGTCCCGGGAGGTATAAATATAGGACAGTTGGCCTGTGAGCCGTATTCCTCTGATGAAGCCCGGTCAAGGCGAAACTAGTCAGGAATAAAGTACTCACTTCCCAGCCCGTGTCTCCCTCATCACCTGTAATTATAAATGACTTCACTCTCCAGATGAAATCATAATTATTTACACCTACAGGAAATAAAATGGTACAAACATGTATTGTGTAATTGTTTACACTGAAATAGATGAACTCTTGCAATAAAGATGCAACTCTTCAGAAAGTTTCTCTATGACCTATACTCCACACATACAAAATACATCTATCTATATAATAATATAAGCGAAAGTGTGTCTGTCTGTCTGTCTGTCTGTCTGTGTGTGTGTGTGTGTGGTATAGGTTCCGCCCCCCGTGGCGCAATCACCTCATATGGCACATTTTTGGAACCGGGTTGACCAGGGGAAGGTCATAAGCCCATTTATGAGATGATTCGATCACTTTATTTTTTTATATTTTTTTTTAGCAGCCTATTAGCGATAATTGTGAAAAAAAAAGTGGGTTGCGAGAATTGAGGAAACCTTGATGTAGGGTGATGGGTAATGGGTGAGTGAATGGGTGGGGTGATGGGTAATGGGTGTGGGGTGATGGGTGAGTGAATGGGTGGGGGGTGATGGGTTGGGGGTGATGGGTGATGGGTGAGGGAATAGGTGGGGGGTGATGGGTAATGGTAAATATAAGCGAAAGTGTGTCTGTCTGTCTGTCTGTCTGTGTGTGTGTGTGTGTGTGTGTGTGTGTGTCTGGTATAGGTTCCGCCCCCCGTGGCGCAATCACCTCATATGGCACATTTTTGGAACCGGGTTGACCAGGGGAAGGTTTTAAGCCCAATTATGAGATGATCCGATCACTTTTTTTTTTTTTTTTTAGCAGCCTATTAGCGATAATTGTGAAAAAAAGTGGGTTGCGAGAATTGAGGAAACCTTGATGTAGGGTGATGGGTAATGGGTGAGTGAATGGGTGGGGTGATGGGTAATAGGTGTGGGGTGATGGGTGAGTGAATGGGTGGGGGGTGATGGGTTGGGGGTGATGGGTGATGGGTGAGGGAATAGGTGGGGGGTGATGGGTAATGGGTGAGTGAATGGGTGTGTGGTGATGGGTAATGGGTGAGTGAATGGGTGGGGGGTGATGGGTAATGGGTGAGTGAATGGGTGGGGGGTGATGGGTAATGGGTGAGTGAATGGGTGGGGGTAATACATACATTTCTACATCCATGATTTCAGGAAAGTTAGAAGGGGCTATCTGGAGAGTCCGTGTTTGGTGGGCCGAAGGCCCACCAAACACAGGTGGTGGGCCGAAGGCCCACCACCAATAGCCCTCCGCAGGAGCTAGCCAAAAAGTCCGCCCGGAGGGCGGCTTTGCGGCTAGTAATAATATAAGCGAAAGTGTGTCTGTCTGTCTGTGTGTGTGTGTGTGTGGTATAGGTTCCGCCCCCCGTGGCGCAAACACCTCATATGGCACATTTTTGGAATCAGGTTGACCAGGGGAAGGTCATAAGCCCACTTATGAGATGATCCGATCACCTTTTTTTTTTTTTTTTTTTTAGCAGCCTATTAGCGAGAATTGTGAAAAAAGTGGGTTGCGAGAATTGAGGAAACCTTGATGTAGGGTGATGGGTAATGGGTGAGTGAATGGGTGGGGTGATGGGTAATGGGTGTGGGGTGATGGGTGACTGAATGGGTGGGGGGTGATGGGTTTGGGGTGATGGGTGATGGGTGAGGGAATAGGTGGGGGGTGATGGGTAAATGGGTGAGTGAATGGGTGTGTGGTGATGGGTAATGGGTGAGTGAATGGGTGGGGGGTGATGGGTAATGGGTGAGTGAATGGGTGGGGGTGATGGGTAATGGGTGAGTGAATGGGTGTGTGGTGATGGGTAATGGGTGAGTGAATGGGTGGGGGGTGATGGGTAATGGGTGAGTGAATGGGTGGGGGGTGATGGGTAATGGGTGAGTGAATTGGTGGGGGGTGATGGGTAATGGGTGAGTGAATGGGTGGGGGGTGATGGGTAATGGGTGAGTGAATGGGTGGGGGGAATACATACATTTCTACATCCATGATTTCAGGAAAGTTAGAAGGAGCTATCTGGAGAGTCCATGTTTGGTGGGCCGAAGGCCCACCAAACACAGGTGGTGGGCCGAAGGCCCACCAATAGCCCTCCGCAGGAGCTAGCCAAAAAGTCCGCCCGGAGGGCGGCTTTGCGGCTAGTACACTATAATGCTGATCATACTAGATGAATAAAGTACTGTATTTTCAAGAGTCCCAAGACGATTGGCCATGTTACTCATCCCAATTAAGTCTTGCAAAATTTAATTTTTTTTCTTTTCATAAAAATAAAATTTCAACACTTTCACTTACGTGTATAAGATCAATGTAAGATCAACTATTGTATTTTGAAGAAACCATCTTTATACAAGTTTAAGTGTCTCTAAAATGTTTATTTAGGGGCAACTTTCGGCTAATATATCAAAGCGACTACACTCGCCGCACGTTAAGTTGGTGAAAATGTTGCCCCTTCACTCCCCCCTTCCGAACGCACGGGATTGGCTGAGGTGTTGGGTGTTGGCTGAGAATGCCTTGCTCCAAGTTCCGCCCTAAAGCCCCAACACCTCAGCCAATCCCGTGTGTTTGCAAGAGGGGGAGTGAGGGCAACCCTTTTTTGCCAATTTAACGTGCGGCGAGGACTATAGTTGAATATAAGCGAGTATAAAGCGATAATAAAAGCGAGTATGTTTTGAATTGTTGCTCCACTGTCTCGAATATGCTTATTTCATGATTAAATTTAGGGGCAACTTTTGGCTCAGATATAGGAGCAAATCAGTGAAAAATCTCTGGAAAATGTAACTCAAATCAATGAAAAAATATCTATGGAAAATGTAACTCTAATCAAAGAAAAATATCTTGAAAATCTAAACTGATATGGAACCCAATTATTCATAAGTGAAAATATAAGTTGATATGCACCTTAAATAAGTTTTTTCCTCTTGATTATTATCTTAGAACTCCTGTATATTAAAAATGTACTTTATGACAAAAGATCAGAGAGGAAAAACTCTCGTCAACATGACTTCAAACACTTGCCCACTGACGCTCAATGATGAATGAAAGTAAATTTCTAGCCTAAAAATATTGGATACAAAAGGAGCATTCAGAACATTAAAGGATTACAGTGACATGCCATTCATGCCAAGATCTGTGTTACTCCTCAAAACTAAAGTGAAATCGTTCCTCTTTTAAAAATATGAAAAAAAAGGATAATTTCAATGTGTTACAGACAATAAGTTCCTCCATACAAATGACCTTTTTTCCCAAACATATGCATCATCAATCATCATCTTTCTATTTAAAGTCAGATTTTCTCATAATGTCTTATGAGGTTAGGCGGTCGATGATACGCTGCCAATTCTATTGTCGGCGTTCATCATTCAAATTTGCGCCATGAGTTTTACGCCCCGGATGCTCTTCCTGACAGGCCACCCCAATTCTCGGTTATAAACATATGCAGTGGTACAACAAAAATCAAATAGAATACCTAACCACAAAATGAATAATATAATGAAACCAATTTCCATGATGCACACTGAACAGTTGAAAAGGTCCAGAAATGTGAAATATTGAAGCAAGGCTAAGCTAGAACGAACTTAAGGATGATGAGTTACTGGTAGATAAACTGGAGACAGAGGTCGGGGTGGACGGTGATAGTTGACGTGTTTTCTGACAGGTAGAGACACCAGGTGTGTGCTACTGTCCAGGGTGTAATAGTTAGACTTGGTTTACGGTCAGAAAAGCATTAGGTACTGGACTTGCTATGAACAACACCCTGGTTCTTCAGAGGAGATTTCACACACTAAAATGAACACCCCTGTCAGATGTTTCAAAGATCCGGATCTTCAAGTCGCTTGTGAGCCCTGTCTTACTCTATGGTTGGGAGACATGGAGACTAAATAGTGACTTGAAGAGGCGAATCGATGCCTTTGGTAATAAGTGTCTTCGCAGAATCATGGGGTATCGCTAGGATGATTACGTGTCGAATCAGCGATTACACCGTGAGACTGAATCGAGGCCTATTACCTGCATAGTCCGTCAACGCCAATTTCGGCTAAATGGGCATGTGGCACGCTACCCTGAAACCGATCCTTCCCATCGGATTGTATCTGTAAGAGACAATCCGGCGTGGAGGAGGCCAGGGGGGCGACAACAAGGCTCGTGGCTGGGGCAAGTTGATGCTTCCTGTCGAGAGTTGCTTGTTCTAGGAAGGGAGCCTGCATGGGGACTCGCGCGTGGTGACCCCCGGGAGTGGCGTCGTAGGGTGGGCGAGGCGACGCGCCCCCCGGCGTATGACCCCAATGATTGATTGATATACTATAGCCCGGGTCCCACTATGAGGTCAAGGGGCCACGTCAACCCACGTTATGCTGAAGTGGGTTGACGACGTAAAAACACGCCTTAACGTGGTCCTAACTGTTATAGTAACGCGGTTTAACGCAGGCAGACGAGGCCTCGTTCCTGACGTGGCGTTATGTTTGAAAAATAAAAATAAATTGTTGCGTCGGCCCACGTCAGTTACCCTGGACAAGTGGCGTGGCAGTGTCGTGGCCATGACGTGGATCTGTCTTTGTCTGACGTGGCTGACGAGGCATTAACGTCGCTGACGTGGCGATCAGGCTGACGTGAGTTGACGCGAAAAATTTCCCGCGTCAACCAGTGTCAGCCAATTTTCTCTAACGTGGCTTGACGTGGACCCATAACCTCATAGTGGGACCCGGGATTAAGTGCATGCATGCCCACATAGGAGATGTATCAGATATGAAAATTTAGAGATCCGCAGATGCGGATGTGTATGCGGTTGTCCGACTTACTTATTTTGCGGATGCGGATGTATATGCGGATATCTGTTTAAATTTAAATGCGGTTGCGGATGTCACATCTTTACATCCTCACGGATGCGAATGGGGATGCGGACGATGATTTTTTAAGGATATTGTTATAAATCACCAGTTGTGTTTTTTACCATATGGCAGACAATACTTTTATTACACAATACTGCATATTAAAACATTTAGGTTGTATGACGAGTTTCAGCCACACAAATTGTGTGTTACCGGGATGCGGGACGGGGACCGAACTCGCCGTGCATCCCACCAACCACTTTCCACATCTTCCACCATTTCGAAAGTGGCTAACTACAATTCTATGTGTAACTTATAATTTGACACATATTTAATAGTTAAAGTTTAAGATGGGCAAGTTTTTCTTCAAGAATAGCAGTTTTTCTGCCTTCTCTGCCAAAAGGAGTTTGAATTTGTCGTCGTAGATCAAGCTAGCACCACTTAACAGCTACTCACTAGGACGCTGCTTGGTGGGCAGCAGATATATTGGCAAGCAGCCTTCGCCAAATCGGGGTAGGCTACTCTCTCTTCATTTTTTCCCACCACTGCAAGCTGTCTTCACTTGTTTCACTAATTCTCTTCTCCTTATGATACCTCTCAATATCGTCCATGGTTTTCCTTGCTGCAGAGGTCCCTTCCTCTTTATCATCACTGCTGGAAGCAGGAATTGACGTCATCGCTTCATCTAATGTTTCAACGATTTTATTTGTTTACGATGAGTCTTCTCTTCTTCGTATTTTTGCTGGTTCTTCATCGTCCTTTGTTTGTTTAGGGTTCTATTTAGTAATATCTTCACACAATCTGGCAACTGATGATTTCACTTGATTAGTGATGTGAGAAGAGAAAAAAACACTTTTATATTGGATCAAGATATGTTGCAATTCTGTACAAATCTGTACTTTCAATCCAGGAAATGACTTTTTTCAACTTCTGCTCGCATTATTTGTTTCATGATGTTTACTACCTGTGTTCTTCTGTGCTTCTGTATCTTCTTGTGACTCAGTGACTGATTCAGCATCTGGTTCGTGTATTTAATTCAGTTTTATTATTGTATAATTACATACTTTGAACGAGCACTGAAATCTTTGTTGTGAAGTTTAAAAGGGAGAAGGGCCCACGCATATGTATATTGCATGCACACTAGGGTACGCCGTATAACAAAATTTCTTTTTCTCAACTTTGGCATGCCAATTTCCTATGTAAAATGGAATTCTATGACGATTTTATCTAATTCCATTTTTGCATTTGAGCAATTCTTACTATGCAAAATCGCACTTTTATATTGCACCCTTATCGAACAATGCTTAAATGAGTACGCAGTGTCCAGTTGGTCCTGTGTATTGCATCATGCACCAATATGAGTTCCAAATGACTAGCGTGGTAAGCTCTTTCTGATCAGTTGGTTCATCAGGCACTACATCACAGTGTCACAGCCTCTACGTTGGCCTAGAACGTGTCCATCATGTCCTTCTTAGACCTGAAGCAGGGCATGGTCTCCCGGTGGTGGGCCTGAGCCCGGATGAACCCGTCTCTGACCTGCTGCCCCACCAATGCTGCCGCAGCCTCTGTCACCTGCTTCACGACTCTTTCGGTGCTCTGAGTGTGGATAGAGAACTCCGGAACCTCGTACGGCTTGACCAGGATCTCCTGGATCTGATCCCCGGACAGTAAACAGGTGAATGCCGGCTCGTGCACCTGGCCAGGCTGCCAGCTGATCAGTGTCTGCAAGCTGGTGGCTGACAAGTTCAGCTTGGGTGTGATGCGAGGTCTTACACTGGTGTCCCCATACTCCTCGCCAGCCCTCAGCTTCAAAACCTGGGTCACGGCGAACCTGCGGTCGTCCTCACTCTGACTCGCCATCAGCGAGAGGAGGACACATTCTGAGTGTGCGAACCATGCTCCTGTCCGCACGTAGAAGGTCACAGCTGTTTGGACCTTTTTGGGCTGCGACCTCATCACTCTGAGCTGCGTGAGGATGTGCTTGGGGCCGTCCTCTAGTCTGTGGTGAACCTTCATGTCGTAGTAAAGTTTGAAGTACATCTGCAGGCAGTACTTGACTAGGATTTCCAGGGTGTTCAGTTCTTTGCCAGTCAGTCCATGCTTTCTGGTCCACATGTACACGAGCGACTGGGCTGTGGTGAGCCATCTGGAGTGGGACACCTTGCCACACTTGATCTCCTGCAGCTCGGACGGGAGAACGCCCCGCTTCACAGCCTGGCCCAGCTGGTAAGAGACCTGCTGGTCAGTGGACATGTTG